>NW_018921964.1:242405-371362 GCF_002207925.1 Prunus avium
TCTTCTTCTTCTTCTTCTTGAGGTTCCTCGTATCTGCTACATTTCAGTCTCTTTCCGAAGTTTTGAATTTCCTCTTCTTCTTCTTCTTCGTATTTATTTGCCATGGCCATGCTTCAAGCTCTGCTCTTTCTTTCTCTGCCCCTCTCTCTCTTGCTCTAAAGGATGGTGTTGTTGGCTGTTGGTGTGCATCCATCTACTCAAAATATCTCATTTTATTTTAATTTATAGCTTTAATTTGGAATTCATCTGGCAAAAATGCTCTGTTTCAGTTCCTTATTTGCAAGAATGCCACCAAGATATTTATGACCCATGCTGCAAGTAGTGAACCAAAGGCTAAGCCGACCACATGGGGGAGTGGCAGTGCCGGTAGTTTAAGAAAGATTGGAGGGTTGAAGTAATAATAAGAGTCCACGTGGGTGGAATAGGCAATACGTGTCTAGCTGATATTTTCTAGGAAAATATCTCGGCCGAACTTGGCCACCCTATAGCTTCCACGTCATGCGTTTGTTGTAGAAGATATTTTTGTTGCGTTCGGTTTTGCGTGAGCGATTTGGCGGTGCTCGTGCCAATATATTATATCATATACATGGACCCTACAATTAGACCCTAAGCATGCTTAAAAGAGTACAAATTTAAATTGGATTAACATCAAAAGAGACCCTCTAGGTTTGGGGTCATTCTCAATACGGGCCCTGAGTAGGGATGGCAAAAATTCCCGCGGGGACGGGTCCCCGTCGGGTCCCCGACCCTAACGGGGGAAAATTTTCTGGGCCAAATCGGTTACGGGTACGGGGGAGATCCGAAAAAAAATCCCCGACGGGTTCGGCCCGGGTATGGTAATTGTGTTCCCGTCCCCGAACCCGGCCCGAAATATATAAATTTCTAATTTTAATTAATATATATCTTAAAAGCCTTAAAACATTTTTGTGATGGAGGCATGGGGTTTCGAACCCATGACCTCCTTTAGAACCAAATAGCTTACCTTACCACTACTCCACCAATTGTCCTTGTGTTATAGAGAAATAATTAATTAATTTAATGGTTACAATTCCAATTCCAGCTAACAAACATGTATATTAAAAACAAAATTCATATGCAAATATGTATAATAATCAATAAATTCAAACAATCCAAATATAATAGGAAAAATAAAACACAATAACAAATACTGATTTTAAAAAACAAAATTCGTATGCAAACATGTATAATCAACAAATTCAAACAATTCAAAGATAAAAATAATCAAACGCCACAACAAATATTGATTTTTAAAAAAACAAAATTTATATGCAAACATGTATAATCAATAAATCCAAAGATAACGAAATAATCAAACATCATAACTAACATTGATTTTTAAAAATAAAATTCATATGCAAACATGTATAATCGACAAATTCAAAGATAGCGAAAATAATCAAACACCAAATATCTTTATATTACACAACTACTTCATATGCTATCGCACAACTAGATGATTAATGTAGATTGGTAATCAAACACTGAATAATCAAACACCAAGTCATACATAGATTAGAACTCTTCATCAATTAGATGACTAATGTAGATTGGTAATCACATACCACTCTATGAGTATATGACGGAGGTAGATAAGAAACACAAATTACTCTCATAATCAAGGTATCTATGTCCATATCCATATATGGAGGGAAGAAGAAGAACCATATCCATGTACAATTTTGGTGTTAAGATGATGAGAAAGAAAAAGAAGAAAAAGAATGAGACTTTAACAAGACTCACAAAAAATATATGTCATTAATTCAAAAAATTGGAAAAAGTATATTTATATTTTAAAAAAAAAATTGGAGATGGGTTGTGTGTTTTGAACCCCTGTCCTGTCACTTTCAATCTCACATGCTTACCATCAATGCACAGACCATCGTTGTGTTTTAGTGAAATATTTAAATTATTTAATACTTGCATTCCAGTTACAATAAAAAACACTAACCCTATCCTATCCCTAATAACAAACATCATTATCGTGCGCATCCATCAGAAGCTCTCTCTTTTGTTTTTACTTCCATCGCCTTCTTCTTCTTTCTTCTTCTCTTTTTGTTTTTTTTTGTTTTTTGGAAACGCAGCGATTTGGGGAGGGGGGCTCTTTTCCAGGTTTTCCTGGGATTCGAAGGGTGACCAGGGGGGGAGGTAAACCCCTCGGTCTTTTCTTCTTCTTTCTTGTTTCTTATTTTTTCTTTCTTCTTCTTATTCCTTCTTCTTTTTCTTTTTTTTTTCTTTCTTCTTTCTTCTTTCTTATTAGAATATTGGCAAATCAATCTGGTTGAGTGTTTGATAAACTTTGAATTTTGTATTATTGAGCAGATTTTAGCTTTTATTTTTCTTTATATTATTTTGTGGTATTATTGAGAGATAACTGTGGTATTTTGGATTTTTTTTTTGAAGCTTTCATTTTATATCGATTTTGTTATTAATATGTTTCTTCTTTAGTTTTTCAGGGGGATTGTTTTTTTTTTCTTTTTCTGTTTTGATTCAAGGGGCTACGTTTGTTTCTTGGAGTTCTTGTTTGTATTTTTTCCTTAAAAAAATCGGGGATTCGGGGCGAGTATGGGGGATGGTCCCCCGACAGGTACGGGGCGGGGATTCCCCGAACCATATTAAACCGGGATGGGGGCGGGTACGAGGGAGGGTTTGGGAATCGGGGTCGGGGACGGTATTGGCAAACCCGGACCATACCCGGCCCGTTGCCATCCCTAGCCCTGAGATATCAATTTCATCAATTTACATCCTAATATTTTCAAACTTGTCTAATTTTATCATTCCTTTAAGTTGACTGTGTGGTTAACCGTTAAATGCTGACATGGTGCATATGGGACCAATTTTTTATTTAATTGAAATAGAATATTATTTAAAAAATATAATTAAATTTAAATAAATAAATATTAAATATTAAAAAACTGAAAAAATCCAACAACACTCAATCGTTCAGATCTAGAAAAATCTCGACACCTCGCAGCCGCACCTCGCCGTCCTATCTTCTTCTCCTCTCTGTGAGTATCTCGTCGAAAACCGAACCAAACCACATCGAGAAATCGGCGCGACGACCACATCGGTTTCAAGAGCTTCGGTCCGGTGTGCGCTCTAAGAAATTGTCAAACCGTGGCCTTGGGTTCGATGCTCGGTTGAGGCTCAACACCGAACCAAACCAGAGCAAGCCCAGGCCTAGTTCAAATGGCAAGTCCTTCTTGGGTTTCAGAACAATGCCTCACTAATTTATTGTAATAAATCTCTTTGTGTGACTGAGATTGCACTAGACACATTCATTTTAGTACTTTTTGGTACTTAATTGCATGCAGATGCAATCCTCAAATTCCAGGAGAGATTTGGATGCTAGGGTTTAGAGTGTGACTCGTGAGAGTTTACCTAATGACGTCATCTGAAATAAAATTTGGGGCATTGGTTTCATTGCAAGACCTACATCCATCTTCCTTTTATTTCAAGCAAGGGGCTTCGTTGAGAGTAACTGGAAAGTAAGACTTGTGCCCTTTCAATGCTTAGAGTGGGGCCGAGTAGGCCGGTGCTACGGTTCGGTGGTGGTCGTCGAGGAGAGTGAGGAGCATGGTGGCGGTTGGATAGAGCTAGCTAGCCCTCCTGATCTGTTTCCATGGCCGCTTCAGACTCAGTGTAAGAAAGAAGGGTGGATTTGGGCAGTGGCCATGGCGAATCTAGGCATGGTGGAGGAGCTGGGCAGTGTCACGAGGAGGGGGGAGGAGCCAGGCCCGGCCCTGGCCAGGGGCAAACAGTGCGATCGCCCTGGGCCCAATATTCAGAGGGGCCCAAATTTTTTTTTTTTAGTAAGTATTATATTAGATTATTATAACTATTAACTAATTTAATATTTTGAAAAGAAAAAAAAAGACCAACGATGGTCTGTTTCACTCTTCAAGAAGAAGAATATTTGGATCTATTCCATTCCACTGCTCAAGAAAAAGAACATTTGCATCTGTTCCATTCCACTGCTCAAGAAGAACATCTGTTCCACTCCTCAAGAAGAAGAACGTTGCATCTGTTCTACTCCTCCAGTTCGTCGCTTTTGCTGGTGCTTCTTATTCTTCTTCTTATTCTTCCTCTTCCTCTACAGAATTTTGAATCCCCTTCATTTCATCTCATCTAAGCCTCTCTATTACCCTGAACTTGAAGCTGGAGCAAATTTCCTTGATGTTTGAGTGATTGAGTTTTTCCCAAAGAGAGAGAAAGTTGAGAGCGATGGTTTTTGTTGTTGGATTTTTTCCCTTTTTTTAATATTTAATAATTATTTATTTAAATTTAATTATAGTTTTTAAATAATATTCTATTTCAATTAAACAAAAAAGTGGCCTCACATGCAACATGTCAGTATTTAACAGTTGATCACACGGTCAACTTAATGGAATGATAAAATTGGACAAGTTTGAAAACATTGGAGTGTAAATTGATGAAATTGATACCTCGGGGTTCATATTGAGAATGACCCCAAATCCAGAGGGTCTGTTTTGATGTTAATCCATTTAAATTCTATTGTCAAAATGTGAAAGTGACAATTTAACAGTAAATATCTGTATGAAAATTCAAATTCTTGATCTGCACTAATCTTTCATCAAATATAGTAATTTATGAAATTTGAGCTTGGAATATCTTACAATAAAACAAAAATTAATAAGGTTAGCGATATAAAAGGCTGTAAATAATTAGGCATTTTTGAAGTTCGTACACAATTTATTTGACATTTACAAAACTATAGTATAATGGCCGCCCTACATTTATGGTATAAACACGAAATGGTGCATTCTTAGGCCTTCCGTTAAAATCAGATATCTTATAGACAGTTTAAAACAAGGTTTACCTTGAGATTTAATGGCGAAAATTTAAACAGCTGATCAGTCCTGCATGCATGATGAATTTTATACTGATCTAACTTCTAAGCAGCTCCTAGCAACTCTCTGACGAAACCTTGTACGAAACCTTGTTCTAACTAATCTAGGATGTGATGTGTCATGCAACCCCTTGCTTATGTGCCCTCTGACATGGGCCATGGCACTTGACTTTCAGTTCAGTTGCAGGAGGTGTTTGCTTGTGTTTGATTAATTTGTTTGTAGATTTACAGGCACATCTGAATGTTATGTGCATTGTGGCTTATCAGACATGAGTTGAGTATATATTTTGTTACAGAGAGAGAGAGAGAGAGAGGGATTTCTGCATAATTATTGAATTCACATTTTATTTAGTTAAATTGGGCAAATCAAAGTGAAATAAAATCATTCATCTCTCCCTCTCTCTCTCTCTCTACTATATATACATCTGTAAATTGGGTGGTAGAGTAGTGCTCTTAAACGCTTCCCATGTTAGGCCTTTCTGCAAGTATTCTATATTGGAAGGGTCAAAAGGCCCTTTAACCCTGTCTATAGACTTTATCACTGCTCTTGCAGGAAGAATGCTCTTTGATGGGTCCGGTGAAGTCCTATAGCTCAAGCTCGAAGAGATTCCCTGAAATAATTATCAGATAAATGTCATCATAACTATGCATAAGCAATGTTCGAAAAATCGCTAGCGGTAGGAGGGTGGCAGACAAGAACCTAGCGCCTAGAGGAGTAATCGGGGCCTAAGTGGGCGGCTAGACGTTTCTTTTTTTTATAATTATTTTGTATTATAAATGATAAACTAATACCAAAATCATGCAAAATAAAAAGATAAATAAATAAAAAGTCCAAAGTGATTTGCTTTCTTAGTAAATGCGCTTAAAAATATAAGCAAAGTTTTAGACAAATGCTGTTACCAATCCACTTTTGAATATAGTGCCACCAAAACAAACCAAATATTGATCACCAGCACCACCAATAAAAGATAAAAGATAAAAGAAATTGAAATTGAAAATGATTCGAAGCACACCTTGAAGATAAGCACTTGCACATCTTGGTCATCAACCACTGCATGCACAATAAGTGCTTCTCCTCTCACACTCTGACTATATAATTCCAACACTGCTATCTCCTTGTGATGCCCGTACTCTTCCTCCTCCTCATCCTCACCATCATCATCATATCTGACGGCTCTCCGCCTGGCAGCGCAGCAAATGCTCAAGGCCCTTCTTGGTCTCAAGATATGCAAAGCGTCAGCTGAGGCAGAGCAGGTTCTGAAATATCTGCTATCTGCTGCAGATTTGGAGGAGGTGGGCTTTGGAGAAAATGGTAATTTGGGTGAGGAGGAGATGAGCATAACCCATCTTCCCGATTTGAAGTGCTTCAACATCATAATTATTGGATTTTGGAAATTGGAAATGAGTACACAACTTTGATCCTTGAATGAAGATAAGGGTCGGTCCCAGTCACACGGTTGGGTGCAATTTATTATCAAAGACACTCTGAAAGCCCATCTTAAAGATGGATGGGTGGGATGATCAACTTCTTGGGTGTTAATATATAAAGGCCCAAATCATTCTTAAGAAAATACAGAGGCCCAAGTCACTGTGGGCCAAGACCCCAACCACATTTGGCAAACTTACCCATCACGTCACTGGATCAGCAAATCTTACTATATTTCCTATTTTATTTTTCTTGCCCACTACGCGTACGTAGGGGTGGGCATCAATCCGGCCGATCCGGTCAAATCAGCCGAATCAATCCGTATTTGCCGGTTTGATTTGATTTTGACTAAAAAAAATCAACAGTTTTAAAATTCGAACCGAACCGGAGTGATTTGGTTCAGCTACAGTTTTAAGCTTTGAAAAATTGTGCTAATCCGAACCGAACCGTTCAAATATTAATTAATTATATATATATTAATTTACATGTGTCAATAGTTGAGTGGCTAATTAGAAGTGGTAGTATGTACACTGAGCTACACTGAATTGGACTCCAAACCAATTATTTTTGCTACTCTTCGGACTCCAAACTCATCACATCTCACAGACCTTCCTTTTCCTTGAACGCGCAGCCACACAACACAACCCACATCTCAGACTCTCATTTTCCTTTGAACAACTACAACCTCCACTGCTTCAATCAAACACATTTTGCACATCTGAGAAACATGTTCATCCATCGTCGGCGTCGCACATCTCAGAAAACTGGTATGTTGTTTTTAATTGTATAGGCTATAGCTCCAATTTCATTTGGATCCAACAACTACAATCTTACGTATAGGTATAGCTCCAATTTCATTTAATTAAGCTCAACTAGGAATATCCCATAATTATTATGATTATCTTATACTGGAACTGAAACCCCACCCACTGCTCCAATTTCTTTTTGATTATTTAATTATTATGCTATAGGTCTTGTTATTCTTATTAAGTATTTTCACATTCTAGATTTACTATAACGCAAGGTATCTCACCAACTTCAATCTCTAGCTTGCACTGGAATAAAAAAGCCTCTCAACTTGATGATGAATTTTACGATTTTGATTGCTGAACTATTAAATTTGTGATGATCTAATTGATGAAATTAACTCTAGATGCCTGGATTAATGATACTTGGATATAAGTGTGGTGTGGTTGCAATTTGTTGGTGATTATGGATGAAGCTAACTCAGTGCCAATGATGGTGAGTTCTTCTAATTTATTTAATGTTCATGATGAAGTTCTGCAATTTGTCTGTGATTTATTAGATATCCATGACATATTGGTTCTCCAATTTTTTGTGATTGTAATTTTTGAGATCAAAAGCTGACAGTTCTTCTAATTTATCCATTTTTTATATATAGAAATGCAGAGATCAAATGCTATTGCACCTGTGCACATTTTCACTGATTGATTCTCTATTGATGCACAACCTTGCAGTTATGGTTATTTTCTTATTCTGGCATATTTTGATAATCTTGTATCCTAAAATTTGTGTTGATTGAAACTGCTTTTATGTGCAGTATCGGACAGACCAGCATACTACATCAGAAAAAGACTTCAGTCATGTGCCACAAAATCTGTTTTAATATGTTTCTTGCTTTTAATTTGTTTTGATGGAAATTAGGACCTTTAGAATGGGGACATACCACTTTAGAATGTTTGTTTTGATGGAAATTATGAATTATTTAATTTCTTTTTTATTATTTAATTATTATGATTTTGATTGCTGAACTATTAAATTTGTGATGATCTAATTGATGAAATTAACTCTAGATGCCTGGATTAATGATACTTGGATATAAGTGTGGTGTGGTTGCAATTTGTTGGTGATTATGGATGAAGCTAACTCAGTGCCAACGATGGTGAGTTCTTCTAATTTATTTAATGTTCATGATGAGGTTCTGCAATTTGTCTGTGATTTATTAGATATCCATGACATATTGGTTCTCCAATTTTTTGTGATTGTAATTTTTGAGATCAAATGCAGACAGTTCTTCTAATTTATCCATTTTTTATATATAGAAATGCAGAGATCAAATGCTATTGCACCTGTGCAGACTAATCCGAACCAAACCGATCCGTTCTTTTCTTATTGGTTCAGCTGTGGTTTGAGAGTAAAACTGAACCAATCCGGACCGTGCCCACCCCTACGCGTACGAGTTGGCTTTCTTTTCAACGGTTGAATCAAAATCTTAACAAAAAGGAAAGAAATGGTTTTTCGTCCAAAAAAAAAAAAAGGAAAGAAATGGTTTAAGATTTTTCATTCCTTTTTTATTTCCTTTGATTGTGTTATTTTGAATTCGTTTTGAATATTGATAAACCATATTTGGACTTCTTAATTATGGTTATTTTTTTATGAATCAAAGCTTATTACTCGTGTCGTGTGTACATAAAAAATTATTGCATGTGCAAGTAAAAGTTTGTCTGGTTGGTCAAATAATATCGTAGTAATTTTATTTTAAAAAATCATATCAAAGAAAAATAAAAAAAGGCATTTTCTTTGTGTAACATGGGTTAAATATGAATTCAACAAAAAATTGTTTATTATTTATGTGTTTTTACAGAAATTTATTGTTGACCACCAGAAAAGATGGACAATTTATGTTAATTCATATTAACTGTTAAATAATTTTTTGGGGGCCAATTTACTTACATTGTCATTGAGCGCAGACCCGCTGTGACTGGGACAGAGCCGAGCGTCTTTACGGCCGCAAAGACGCACGCGACGCGAACGTAGCACTGCGAGCTGGGCCCCACAGCCCCACACACTCTCTATCTCTGACTCTCATTAACTACCCCCAACTTCAATTATTTCCCTTTTATTAAAAACAATCATTAAAAAAAAAACCAATCATTCAAAGAAACAAAATAAAAACGTTTTTTTTTCTTTTCTCTTCCTGGCGTTATCTTCTTCACCCCCAATTGATATAAACCCCTACTCCCCCTTTGCTCGTCTCTGACAGTCAAACAATCAAAATTCGAACACCATTTGGTCCAATTCTCTTTCTTTGATCGTTCCCCTGAACCCTAACTCCGAATTCTAAGGTTTCCCCTCACGGATCTCGTTCCAATTGATTCCACTTTCACTCTTTGCAGCCATTAGAAATGGGAAATTTCAGTCCATTAGGGTTTGATCATTAGTGTGTGTGTGTCTGTTTATCCTTGTGGTGGAGGTGGTGGTTATGGCTGCTTTGCAGAGAGTGGCGCAGTCAAGCGCGAGCACTACTGCGAGTAGCTACGGTTCGTGTAAAGGTGGTGCTGCTTCGTCCTTTTCTGCAGCCAACGAAATGGCGGTCTCCGATCGGTTTCCGGCGGGCTTAAGGGTTCTGGTGGTCGACGATGACACCACTTGCTTGAGGATTCTTGAGGTGTTGCTTGGCCGGTGTGCCTACCAAGGTATGTCGTTGATCTTTTTCTTTCTCAATGATGGGTTTTACTTTCGTTGCCTGTTGGGTTTCCTTCCAAGTGTGGTTAGGTGCTATGAGTTGATTTTCTTATGATTGTGAATGGGTGGTGGTGCTACTGATTCTTGCTTGTTTACTTTGCAGTTTGGTCATTTTCCATGAGTTATTTTTGTAATACTAGTTTGTAGTTTGTGAAAAAAACTGCATGGCGTTTTTGTTAAACCTAGTATTTTTCTGGTCTGGTTCAGAGAGTAGAAAAAACAAAATTTTCCTGATATATAATATATTTCTTATCTCATCTATTAATGTTGCTTGCAGTTACCGCTTGCTCCCAGGCTACTGTTGCTTTGAATCTTCTACGAGAGAGGAAAGGCTGTTTTGATGTGGTACTGAGTGATGTTCATATGCCTGATATGGATGGATTTAAACTCCTGGAACATGTTGGGCTGGAAATGGACCTTCCTGTTATCAGTGAGTATAGGAATTATATATATTAAGAAATTTGATCATCGAATTACGCTTATTTGTATTAACCTGACGCTGTATTAACAGTGATGTCTGCTGATGGGAGAACAAGTGCTGTTATGCAAGGAATTAGACATGGGGCCTGCGATTATTTAATTAAGCCTATACATGAGGCAGAACTCAAGAATATTTGGCAGCATGTTGTTAGGAAAAAATGGAACGGAAATAAAGAACTTGATCATTCTGGGAGTTTGGAAGATAATGATCGGAATAAACGAGGAAACAGTGATGTTGAATACACATCTTCTGTTAATGAAGGAACAGAAGTAATATTGAAAGGTCCGAAGAAGAGGAGCAATACTAAAGAAGATGATGATGGTGATATGGAAAACGATGATCCGTCTACCTCGAAGAAACCTCGTGTAGTGTGGTCAGTTGAACTCCATCAGCAGTTTGTCAGTGCTGTGAACCAACTTGGGCTTGATAGTATGATCTTTAACTTTTTACCTTGTATTTTGGTTTTATCACAATCACACACACACACACACACACACACATATATATAGGATGAGGTGCTATAGTTCGGTAAATGTTATTCTTTATAGCATATGATGTGTTATGGCGTAAACGTTGTGTCACCTAAAACATCTTATATGTGGACCATTTGGTATTTCTTTGGTTTGTGCATGTTTGAAAATAAGTAAGTTCACCAACTTAATATCTGAGGAATCTGGGAAGTGGGGCCGTCCAGTGGAGACAGATGATTTTCAAGTACAAGTTACATATAAGTAACCATAAGTCATTTGACTCCAAAGTGATAATTCTTGGTGTAATTTGGATTTCAGTGAAAATTTACCTCCACCCTGCAAGCGTATGAACGAGATTTATTTACATGAAACTTTTCTTTTAAACGAAGAGAAAAATTTATGTCTAAGAGTGTAGCCTTATAGTATTATCTCAGAAATCATAATGTGAATGCTCAATCCTTCACTGATCATAATTTTTTTTCCTATGTCAGAGGCTGTACCAAAGAGAATTCTTGAATTGATGAATGTACCTGGTTTAAGTAGAGAAAACGTTGCAAGTCATCTACAGGTCTTGTTCTTCCCCTCATATTAATCTCATAGCTTTGATTGCTTTGGTGTTTTTGTCATTGTCATTGAAAGACACATAAAAGAATTGGAGGAATTAGATATATGCAATTGTCAATATCATAACTGAAAGAAACTGAGTGCGATTATGCATTACATGTATTTCCAAATCATCAGTTTATCTATTTTAGAAACCCAGCGTGAATTATGAGAACACCAATGCTAGTTATTTGATTTATTTTCCACACGCACATGAGAACATCCAATCCATTGAATACTATCATATTCCATAGAGAAAGAAGTAGTAAGTTCACCATAATCCAAATAAGAATCTTTATTTCTTATTCTCTGACTATCAGTAATTTTGCATACAAGAATCTGATTCTGACTCTGATTCTAAGATGTGGACTCATATTTGAGAGTTTTATTCTAGCTTTTCTGTTTCATATCTCCATTGCGGGATGATCATCTCTTTCTGAAAAGAAAAAAAAACCATGTGAAATTTTATTTTATCTTGCATTTACCTTTAGACTTGTTCACACAGAATTTACTTGAATGCTTTATTGGTTTTCCTAACAAATATTTGCTTAAACGAATAAGTGAATGTGCAGAAATTCAGATTATATTTGAAGAGATTAGCGCAACAACAAAGTGGGATTTCAAATGGTTTTTGTGGGCCTGTAGAATCAAATGCGAAACTGGGTTCGCTTAGTAGATTTGACATCCAAGCTTTGGCTGCCTCTGGCCAAATTCCTCCGCAAACACTAGCCGTCCTGCAAGCTGAGCTTTTAGGTCAACCTGCAGGGAACCTTGTTCCAGCAATGGATCAGCCTGCTATTCTACATGCATCTCTACAGGGACCCAAGCGTGCTCCTGTTGAACATGGTGTGCCATTTGTGCAGCCTTTGATAAAATGCCAATCGAATGTTTCCAAACATTTTCCACAATCCATCATACCTGCTGAGGATGTATCTTCAGGGTTTGGATCTTGGCGGTCTAATAGTCTTAGTACCGTGGCACCAAGTAACAATCTCGGAGGGTTGGCTACTCACAATAGTAGCATGCTGATGGACATTATGCAGCAGGAACAAAGACAACATAAGAAAACGCAGCAGCAATCTGTGCTAACTGAATCTAGCCGTTTGATTAATGTGCAGCCGTCTTGCCTTGTGGTCCCCTCTCAGTCATCAACTAGTTTCCAGGCTGGAAATAGTCCTGCTTCTGTCAATCAGAGTTGCAGTTTTAACAGGTCTACTGTTATTGATTACAGTATTCTCTCAGCTCAATCTAATAATTCCTCATTGAATATCGGACATATACCAACTGGAAATCTTAAAACTCCCAGCATTCTTGATGGGTACTCAGCCCATGGTTCTGTTCCTACCACATCTTGCTCAGTTAATGCTGGCAATAACACCAGCCACCAGAACTCAGCTGTGCCATTTTGTGATTCTAGACAATTGCCTGGGGTTTTGCATGACATGTCAAACATCCAGGGTTTATATGTTGATAAATCAGGGGAAATGCTCGACCAGGGATCCCTTAGGAATCTTGGATTTGTTGGTAAAGAGACTGGCATTCCAAGTCAATTTGCAGTGGATGATTTTGAATCACAAGTGAGTAACTTGAACCATGGAAAGATCTATGTGGAGAACAGTGGTAATCCAGTCAAGGAGGAGCCAAGTATGAATTTTGTGGATAATGCCAAAGTAGGCATCCCAATATTACAAGAATTTTCTTGTAGTGATTTCATGAGTGTTTTCACTGAATAGGTAACTTCTACCTTGGTATTATTCTATTTTCTTTTCTGCTGTCTTAGCACGTGCGTAAGAGTGTGTGCGTGTGTTTCTAGCTACCAACAGTTCTTTTCTCTGATTCTATTGAATGAGAATACACACATGGACTGAATTGCGTAAAAAAGATTTGAGCTTTTGCTTGTTGATATTGTTAGCAATGCTAACAGATTTTGTTGGTTCATTATCTAATTCTCATTTTTATTTGCGCAGGCATTTGTTGTGTGGTTAGCGGAAGTCTCTTGATTTCCATGGTGCGTACAGATTATTTCATGTCATCAAATGTTCAGTAGAGATGGCAGTTGAAGTTGTGTATTATATCTATGATAGATCTAATTTCTGTGCCTGCACCAGAGTTGGGTGTAGAGCGGCCGTCCGTACCTGAGACACAAAAACTGAGGACAAATCTCATTTGTGGGGGGTGGAGGTACACTTTCTTGGTAGGGTAGTATTATTGGTCTTTAGGGGAATAAATTGTGTCAGTGTCCAATAGGATGATGGTATCTTGCCAACATAGTTGTGTAGTTATTTGGATGTAGTGATGTTGGATTTGACGCGTTAGTTTATCACCCTTTAAATCATGAAGTTGTAGCATATATTTATATGAGCTCATAATGCTATAATCATAGTTTTTAGTTTTCACTTTTTGTTTTAGTTTTCACTTTTTGTAATAGAGTATAGAGGAAAAACATGGAGAATGGAAGCAAGAATGAGACTGGAGATGAAATTGAGAGGGAAGATGAGAGGGGAAGATATGAGGGAGGAGTAACAAAAGTGAAAACAAAAACTAAAAACTGAAATCTCTTTGAAATTGTTTTCACTTTCAAGTTTCTGTTTTCAGTTTTGTTATTCTTCCCTCCCCTTCTTATTCTCTTCTCAATCTCCTCATTAATATCATTTTCACTCTCATTTTTCTATATACTCTAGCACAAAAAATGAAAATGAAAAACCAAAATTGAAAGTGGTGCGAGACTTGCCACAAGAGGAGGAGCAAGTGGCGGCTGAAAGCCTTTACATCATCGATCTGATTTTGAAAGGTGGATCAGATTTAGAGGAAAGGTAGATCAGATTTGACCGAATAGAGAGGAGGGGGTTAGAGAGAGGGGAAGGCTTGTGCAATCGGTTTGGGTGGGGTGGGGTTGCTAGGGAAATGTATTGGGATAGGATGGGAGTGGTCTGTTGGTTTCGTATAGGAGTTTGAAAGGAAAAACTACTGATTATCGTTGGTTACCAAACCCACACCAAATCTCTGCAATAATGGAGGATGGGGATGGGGAAATTTAATGGAGGAAGAAGTTAGTGCTGGAGACGAAGTCCAGGGATGATGCTAGGTTTTTTTAATTTTTTTTTTTTAAAACTTCTTTATTTAATAATTATTAAAAAGAGAAATAAATAAAAATAAAATTCGCATCACAATATTCATCAATTGACATGGCATACATTACCTGCTGCCACATAAGGTGGTAAGTTAATGTGGTCAATCTTGTATTTTAAGTAGCATTATTGTATTTATATATCGGTATTGGCTAATCATGAAGTTGTAATGTAGTTTTGGTTCAATTTCACTAAACTTGAGGTAAGAGTTTGTTGGGCAATGGCCCCTTTTTAGTACTTGTGCAGTAATTCAACAGAAGGAGAAATAAGCTACTGTTTCTGATAATCCGAAACTGGATATTCCGTCCGAATCATGTGGCATGTATATATGATGCTTCCAATTACATATTACAAAAATAGAAGTTTAGACTACCGCATGTATTTAAAAAAAAAAAAAAGTTTGGTGGTTAATTTATCTGATGTCATTGTCTCTATATATATAGTTCCTTTCTATACAATAAATTTTAACGATCCAAAACATCTATTTTTCACATTTTCATTAAGAGGTCCTTCTTACAAAAATTCATGCAAATTGAAAATCATTAAGGCGAATAATTTGGACCAACAAAATATACGAACACGGTGCTTCGAGAAAAGAAGAGAGAGAGAGAGAGAGAGAGAGAGAGAGAGAGCTACATCCTTATAAGCCTCACTACGCATTATATTACAAAAATCCAAACTGTCTAGTTTTTAGATATTGACTCAAAGATCATCTTCGCAAAAAAATTCACTTGAATATGAAACTATTTAATTACTCAATTAGATGGTTGTTATTATGGTCTTTTCTTGAAGCACCATGTTCGTATACTTTGTTGGTTCAAATTAGATGCCTTAATAATTTTCAATTTGCATGAATTTTAAAAATAATTATCTATGAATGAAGATTTGAAAAATAGATGGTTATATTGTTGAAAAAAATTCGTAGGGGACCTTAAAAAGTGTCCATCAAATTAAAAAATTGCGAGGAATCGCTGAATAGAAAATGATTATATATCCGTATGCATTATTGCTAGTTAATGAGTATTTAACTAGTACCATGCTGTTGGTGTCCAATACCGGCAAGACACCTAAACAAGGGCCATTCTTCATTCATAATACAATGCAGGCTGTGTGCAGCGTGTTGCTTGATTTTTTATTATGTTGTATGTGCAAAGCATGAGGATTTAGATTCGTTAATGAATATAATTATGGCATGTTTACTAATCCGTACGTAAATTAGGAGAAATTGAATTGAGGAGAAGTTGGATTGAGGAGAATTAGATTCTGAATTCTTATTGAAGTTGTTTACTAAATCATATAGATTGAGGAGAGTTAGATTCCTGATTCTTATTAAAATTGTTTACTAAACCATATGAAATTGGGATATAAATTGTACTAATTACTAGAATTTTCTAATTGTTGGGTTAAAGTAGATGACAAATTTTAAAATTTTAAAATTGTGTGAGTATATAATGGATAAAAAAGATGAATTTCTAATGACTTAGTTCTTCATGAATTAGAATATCACCTCCCACCCAATAATTGAATTCCTAAGCATCACTTACTTTTTAATTCATTGATGTGAAGTAAACACAAAAATCCTTTATGGGTGGAATTCAATTTCTGATTAGTAAACAGACCATTATATCCAAATCAATCATATTCTTATTGTTTAAAAATCATTTTGAATAAATTAGATAGGTTAAAATATGAGATATATGAAAAGAATACAATGATTCGGTTAACACTTGAGAGTGACAGTCCAACTTTTGGGTTGTGTAAATTACCATAAATAAATAAATATATATATATATATATATATATATATAAAGGCCTATTTGGAAGTATATCAATCAAATTTGTGGTTCCTGGGCAAAGTCTGTTGCTGTGTATTTATTTTTGACGTTCTCCCAATTTTCCATGAGAATCAAAAGATCAGAGATGCTTGTATTAGACGGGAGCCACTAACGACGAACCAGTATTGTGTTGTCCATGTCATAATTATTGTCGCTCTTACTTCTCCCTTACTAAATTACTAATACTATTCATTCCCCCTGCTCCGCTTTGTCTTGGCTTCTAGAGGAGGACTCAGTAGAAAGTCTGTTTCGTCAACGCAAATCTCCATCAGACTGATACACGAACACAAGGTTCCACCAGGCGCATCCTTCAAAGCCCCTCTCTCTCTCAAACCAAGTTTGAAGCTTTGTTTGGTCAAAGTTTTATCCCTTTGAACCTGAGTCAAAGACCCTTTTCAAATGCTCTTACTTGAGTGCAAATAATTTTTTTTCTCCTTTTGAATCTCAGAAACCAAAAAGCTCTCTTACCCAGAAGTCAAAATGGAGAAAAACCATGAAATTGCACTGACTGAGATGAGGAAATCAGTTCAAAAGCTCGGGACTTCCACAGAGGTAGGAATGTTTTGCCTTTCTCAAACAGTGTAGCATATACATCATTCACTTTTAGTCCTTTATTTCATGGCTTTTTCTTGGCAGAAGTATGGAGACCCGACACTCGTGAGGTTCTTGATTGCAAGATCAATGGACCCGGACAAAGCAGCAAAAATGTTTGTTCAGTGGCATAATTGGAGGGCCTCGTTTGTTCCAAATGGGTTCATTTCTGATTCCGAAGTAAGTGATGCATTGGAAGACAGAAAGATTTTTTTGCAGGGTTTGTCTAAGGATGGATACCCCGTGATGATTGTGAAAGCAAGCAAGCATTTTCCTTCTAAGGATCATCTCCAATTCAAGAGTAACTCGCTATTTCTATAACCTCATTATTTTCTTTAGTTTGTGGGCCTGTCAGTGTATAATATGTTGTTTCTTCCGTTTTAGTCTTTTAATTATTTTCTTGTTGATTCAGTGATGCCCTTTGATCTAAAACTGTCCCTTTGTGTACCATCTTTAAAATGCACTAGAAGATAAGTTCAAACATAAAAGCTGTACTGAGTTGGAAAAGATGACTTTTGAATGTTGGCTGGGGTCTTTTGGTTTCTCATCGTCTGTAAGTATATACTGTTAAAAGGCAATAATATTGCTCGCCAGAACTGTGGTGAAAGTGGGTTTTGCTCCAGGCAACACTGTTTATTGGTCACAGTTTTCGAAGTTACAACAGGAAGGGCAGATGTTCAACTTTTTATTTTTATTTTTCTCTTAACATATATCCACTAAGACTTTGTCAACTGGATAGTGGGGACTGATAGGTTTAATCCCCACAACCGCTGCAATTATTTGATTTAGAATACACTACAGTAATAAATATTGTGGACCAGTAGAGAAAGTCAAGCATGAAAAATAGAAATAAAATATTGGAGGCAAATCGAAATTTTAACTGTTCTTTTCATGACAAGTCATTGGTGAGTTATTGGTTCACTTTTGTTTTTCTCTTGTTGCAGAATTTGTGGTTCATTTGCTTGACAAAACAATTGCAAGGTACCTCTCAATTTAACTAACATTGATATCTCTTCAAAACATAACTAAAGTAGCCTTTTAATGAGGTGCTTGAAAGGCATGATTGATGAAGCAAGAATGCCTGTCATACTCAGGATTATGATTCTTTAGAGCCAGTATATGATAGCGATTGTCATACAAATGTTGTCCATGCTCCTTTTTGTCCGAGTATTGTCTTTTAAAATAGTATACATGTTCCTGCAATGCCAGTGCGGTCAAATTGTTGATAGGAGGATTCGATGTTAGGCGAGATGTGCAATTTGTGTCAGAAATATTTATAAGTAATCTACTAGATGAGAAAATTTGTTGCTCTAAACCTGAAAATCCATTGACGGATGGAAGCGCTGTTAATTTTAATTGATGTATCTTTGTTTTGCTTGTCTAGCTCTTTCAGAGGACTAGAAATTGGAAACGAAAAGTTGATCGGCATTCTTGATTTGCAACAAATTTCATACAAAAATGTTGATGCACGTGGATTAATCACTGGATTTCAATTTCTACAGGTGACTCTAATACTTTTCTTTTCTAGAATTTAGTGTGGGAAAACTTTTTAAGAGGCAGAGAACAAGAATAGTTTAAAAGGAAATAGTCAGGAAAACATGGTGATGGTTTACTTATATGATTTTTCCTGTCAAACTCGCGCAGATATTTAAAAGGTGCTACAGCTGCATGCATAGTGCAGTGTACAATCCTAATAAGTGAACTATACATGTTCAAGCAATTGTATCCAATAACTTCAGAGTTCTTTTGATACATTTTGCGTTCTCTTTTCCTGCTGCTAAGCTTCTCAATAAACTGATGTAGCTGTCATCTTGCTTCTTTATCTTCTTACAAACTGTCGACTATGCATAACCTTAAATGTCCACTTCAAAATTCTGGTGTAAATGTGATTAGAATCCCTCCATGAAGATTAAGACACTATTTTGGGTAGGGAGCAAAACCTCTGTGTGCTGTAAGAATCCCCTGGTCTGCGGAGAGATTTTTTTTCGTTATACAATAAATGTTACTTAATTGCTTAAAATTTGTGCAGTCTTACTACCCTGAGCGGTTAGCAAAGTGCTTCATCTTAAACATGCCATGGTTCTTTGTAAGTGTCTGGAGGATGGTTTCTCGCTTCCTTGAGAAGGCAACAGCAGAAAAGGTATGTTTTATTGCCATGGTTCTCCATAATGTTAAAGCATTTGAAGTAGTTATCTAAGTTTGTGATCGTGACTGCAGATTGTAATTGTGAGCAATGAGGATGAAACAAAAAACTTCATAAAGGAAGTTGGTGAAGAAACCTTGCCAGAAGAGTATGGTGGACGAGCAAAGCTTGTACCTCTCCAAGATGTTGTACTGGCACCAATGGAGGATTGACTCTACAAATAAATCGGGCCGCTCCCGCAGTCCTATCTATCTTCGAGGCAGACTCGGAAACCGTTAATCCGTTATACCTGTCGACAAGACAAAGATAACCGGTGGTAGGCAGTTTCAGCCTGGTTCTCCTTGTGACGAGTAGCAATTAGTGGTACATGTATGAGGGGAGGGCTTCCTTTCTCATAGTCTCATGTTCATGTAATATAACAACGAAGGGTACTCCATGTAAAAGATAATATTTGAGCTTAAATATTTCTTGTTAACCTGTTAATTTGAAGGCTGATGCTTCTGTCCTGAATTCAAAATGAATGAGGACATTGGAGCAATTAAAGTATTTAATGATCATGCTACTCTGGATTCCTTGTCAAACTTTTCTTTCTTTGTTTCTTTGATTTATTTTTTAAATTTTTTGGCTTTCAACATTGCACCCACTCCACACTTGACAGCCAACTCTGACCGGCGCATGTACAAGGAAGGAGGACATTCTGTTCAGGCTATGACATTACTGATATTTTTTCTCAAAAACAGTCGTCCTGTATATAAGCAAGCACACAGCTATCAAATTAAAAATGATTTGATTTTATTGCTGAAGGGTAACTGACCCAAAAAGAAAAGGAAAAGGATTAGGCAAAAGAAATCTCTTTTTAGCTTGGACCCCTGTAGTCCATTTTATTATAGTAAATAAGTAAACTAATTTATTATTGTGTGCATATACCACGTGCTGTTTCAACTGCAACGGGACACCGTATATATTAGGAAGAAGGGGTTTAAGTGAACACAACAAAACTCAAAACCCCACTCCGCCGCCACAACTCTCTCCTTTGTTACACAACAATACTCAAAAATCCTACTCCCCCGCCACTAGTTGTCTCAAAATGGCCACTTTTACTCACCACCACCACGGTGCCCTTCTCAAGACACCCCTCTCCGGCCGGGCTCGGATCCCCGGATCCAAGTCCAGGCCCGGCCCATTTAGAGTCCGAATGTCTCTGCAAGAGACCGGCCCTTCGCTGGCTGTGGTCGGCGTCACCGGCGCAGTGGGTCAGGAGTTCCTGTCGGTCCTCCAAGACCGTGACTTCCCTTTCCGTTCAATCAAGATGCTCGCCTCCAAGCGCTCCGCGGGTCAGAATTTGAACTTCCTGGGTCAAAACTACGTCGTTGAGGAGCTCACCCGCGACAGCTTTGACGACGTCGACATCGCTCTCTTCAGCGCCGGTGGGTCAATAAGTAAAGAGTTTGGTCCCCTTGCCGTAGAGCGTGGCACCATTGTCGTTGATAATAGCTCCGCTTTTCGTATGCAAGAAGGCGTGCCGCTTGTGGTCCCTGAAGTCAATCCGGAGGCTATGGAGGGAATTAAGGTTGGGAGGGGAAAGGGCGCGCTCATTGCGAACCCTAATTGCTCCACCATTATTTGTTTAATGGCTGCTACCCCTCTCCATCGCCATTCTAAGGTTGGCAATTGTTTGGCTTTTTGTGATTTTGGTACTTGTTTTGGAATGGGTTTTTTCTTGGATTTGGTTTTTGTAGCTTTTAATTGGTTGCTTTGTTATTGTACTTGGATTTTGTTGAACTTTTTGTTGGAGCTACAAAGTTGGTTGCTTTGTTGTTGAATTAGAATTTTGGAATGTGACTTCTGTGTTGGGATTTTGTGCAAATACTGGTGTTACATTGGGTTGTGGATGGTTTTGCAGGTAGTACGTATGGTGGTTAGTACGTATCAAGCTGCTAGTGGAGCTGGTGCTGCTGCCATGAGAGAACTTGAGCAGCAAACTCATGAGGTTTCTTCTACTTGTTCTCTTTCATCGTCTTGGTTGCCTTTTTTATATTGGGTTTTATCTTTTAAGTAATGCAATTTAATTTCTGTATTAAGGTCCTGGAAGGGAAGCCACCAACTTGTAAGATATTTCAGCGGCAGGTCTGTCTATTTGTTGTGAATTTTTCAAGCTTGTTGTGGAAATTTAAATTTGTTTTCCATGAAGCACCACTGAACCACCCATTTGCCTTCACTTTTTGCAGTATGCGTTTAATTTGTTTTCACACAATTCGGCAGTTCTTCCAAATGGATATAATGAAGAGGAAATGAAATTAGTCAAGGAGACACGAAAAATATGGGTTAGTTTCTTTAGTAGTTTTCTTATCAGTCAGAGTAATTTGATTGGAAGTCAGCTTGTAAGTATGAAGATGTTAATGTTATAGGGATATATATGATTTATTCTTTGTTCATTGCTTCAGAATGACACCGATGTCAAGGTAACTGCCACATGTATACGAGTTCCTGTCATGCGGGCACATGCTGAGAGTATAAATCTTCAATTTGAGAACCCCCTTCATGAGGTAATACTACAATGCTGTCATATAATGTAGCTTTAAGTCAATGGTGAAATTTACCTTTTCTCAATAGTTCTTGTTTTGGTGGAGGCATTGATGATTTTTCACTTTGTAAATCTTGAGTTTTTCATTTGCATGGCTTTTCTTTTATATATCTTGGGATTTTATACGATTCTTTTATCCTATTTATAATGGTTTGATCAGGTGAACTTATGTGACTGTGCTTTCATTCTCTCTCCAACTTCTTCCCTGCACATAAGTACTCTGGTGTAGCATTTGGTTTCGCTCGACTTCTATATTTACCTAATCTACATAGAAAAACATTGTTGGAGGTGTAAGATGCATATGTGACATTTTATCCCTGTGTGCTAGTCATATGTGCATGCCCTTTGGAACTCGGGGCCAAGCCTCATTGAGATAAAGTGATTTTTGCTGAATTCTCTAATGGTCTAGTGATTCTTTGGCAAGTTCTCCTCTGAGTTTTAAATTTGTTCTCTGTCCAGGACACCGCAAGGGATATTCTGAAGAAAGCTCCTGGGTTGGTGATTATTGATGACAGGACATCTAATAACTTCCCTACACCATTGGAGGTGTCAAACAAAGATGATGTTGCAGTAGGCAGAATCCGCCGCGATGTATCCCAAGAGGGGAACTATGGGTAAGACTACTGGTACAGATTTTTCTTTCTAACTGTATATATTTTAACAAGCCACTAATGGCATTCTCTAAGCAGGTTAGACATCTTTGTCTGTGGTGATCAAATACGCAAGGGAGCTGCACTTAATGCTGTTCAGATTGCTGAGATGTTGCTATAGTTGAACTTTAATTCCAATCGTAAAACAGGTTTCACCGTATAAATCTATTTGGGAGGAAAGATGAAGTGATTTGAGTTGATTCTACTTTAGTCTGCAGATGTGGACACGAGATGAGCTCCAGCAAATTCAAGCTGTTTTTGTAGAATAAGCTAGTAGGCTTATTAGTAATTATTCTAATTTTTTTTTTTAAAAAATAAAACAATGTCATTCTCAAGTGCGAGTGTTAGCATAATACCTTCCAGTTTGAGGGGAGTTTTGTTATAATAATCTTGTATTTTAAGAGAACAAATTGTATGTGTGCTGTTCCGAATGTTGTATGCCAAAAGAATTTCACTCTCTTGCCTTCTTGAAGTACACAAACTCTTGTACATTTAATTAGCAAGGGAAGTTTTTCAGGTTTTTGGAATTCAATTGGCTTCTGATAGGCTGCAGATATAAACGCCTTAAATCACCAGCTTAGCTTATCATGAATAATTTAGATAAAGAAGTTTGTGACATGTGAAGCTCACTCATATGAAAGCACTTGCTAGGTGGTTAACAATTTGTTTAATATTCATATGGATTATTTGTCCAAGTTTGGCAATCAACCCATTTAACAGTTTTCTTCCCAAATGCTGCAAGAAAAAACAGGCCTACTAACTAGGATGGTGGTGAGTAGTGGATGGCTCCATATAACTCCTTTTGGAGCAAGTTCCATCTTTCCAAAAAGTACCCTAAAATACTCTAATCTATTACTGCTTTTAGACAAAGCACTTATTCTAATTCATCCTCACTCAGTCTCAAGTATATGCTCTCTCCCTCCCTGGTCCAAAACCTTGCTCAGCAAGGGGCAAAGTTCCCCAGCCCATTTCCCATGTGAGATTCTAGAACATTCTTTGCCAAAACTTCTCCCAAGGTCTAACACATCATGATTGGTTCAAAACTTCAAGAAGGTTTTTGGCAAATATTATACTTTAATTTAAGAACAAAAATTGCCAATGCAATTTTTAAACAGTCCCACCAACTAGGATGGTGAGTGATGGATCATGGATGGCTCCATGTAACCCCTTTCCGAGCAAGTTCTATCTTTCAAAAAGTACTCCACATACTCTATTCTATTGATACATTACTGTTTCTAACCTTGCTCATCAAGGGGTAAGGATAAAGATTCCCCATCATGGAGAGTATAGGTGCCCACTGCCAATTGGCATTGTGAGATTCTAGAAGATTCTTAGCAAAGACTTCTCCCAAGGACTAAGACCTTATGTCTGGTCGGGTCAAAAACTTCCAGAAGGTTCTTGGCCAAATGTTCAATTTCATTTTAACTAGCAGCTTGATTCACCATCCTTAAGCTAAATTAAGAGTTACCACCGTAACACAAATTTGATTTATGAACTTTTTAAGTACATTTAGTCTCAAAAGTATCTTTAATGCAAATGTTGTACACGCATATATGAGCATTACTGATTATTTTGTAAGGGTAAAATTTACACAAAACGGGATGTGTTCTATACGTCTCTCCTCACGTGATGTCATGTTACAAGAGAGACAAACATTTAAGTCATAAAGATCAAATAAAAATCTGCTAAAAAAAATTGATGAAATAAAAATCAAATGAGTAGTAAAAAAATATTTGTGTCCATCATGATGTTGCCACGTGTCACAATACAATTTGATACCTTGCCCTTTTGTAAAAAGTGGCTCCTTGCCACGTAATCTTCGTTGCGAAGCAGGGGATCGCGGCAGTCGTCATTCTACACACTGGCGCCAATAGGACAACTGCCATGACAAGTTTTTTTTCTTCTTCGCTGCTAAAACTGCCATGCCAAGTTTAAAATTTTTATTCCCTGCTACAACTGCCATGGCAAGTTATGTACAGTGTGTGAGATGAACTTAAAAATTGAACTCCACCCTCTCACCTCTGTGTGCTCTTGTTTTCCCTATATATATTATGGCTTCATGAGCTTTGCTTCTTACACAGCAGCCTTTGTTCGTATCTTAGTATCTCAGTATCTCAGTATCTCAGTGCTTACATTCCAAAAATTCAAGGTCAGACTTTTTTCTCATCTGCATTAATTCTGTTTACTTATTTTTTTGAGCTCAGTTATTTACTTCGGAGAATTGGTTTTTCTTTCTGCTGTTATTAATATCAATTTGTACGTTGAATCTGCAGCAGTTGCCATCAACATTATGAAAATGGTTAAGACAATTCAATTGTATGGATTTTCCTCCAGCGAGTCTCCAGCAGCAGTGACAGAATTTCTGGAGGCATATACTGGAAAAGGAAGTGTTCATGCTATAAAGTTTCTTCCTCCCAAAGATGGAAATTCAAGAACACTTGCCATAGTTCAGTTCACAGATGCAAAATTTGCTGGTATCATAATTCCATTAGCCGATGCTCGAAGCCTGTGGTACAATAAATCTTATCTGAAAGCTAGAAAAGCAAAGTTTGACATGGTGCCCAACTCAGAAATCTTTGAGCACTGCATGGAGCTTGTACAACTTCACTTGGGATGCCAGATTTCTGAGGAACAGTTTTCTGTGCTTTGGGCAAGATCGGATGTTTTGGTGAAATTCGGGAAGGAATTTAAAAATATCAACTTATTGTTATCTCTTGATGCTGTTGAATACAAGCTAGAGATCTCCTCTGAAAGTATTCGCCAGATTGAGCTATATCATCCACGTGGCCAACTTCCAAACTTTCTTCTAATCCAGGTTTGCCAGTTAAACTACAGAATTTGTGAATCATGACTTTGCATTTTGCCATGAAATATACAAATTTTAAATTTTAAATTTAACAAGTGATCAAAGTTCATAAGTTGATTAATATGTAAACTTAAGTCATCCCTGTTCATAAGTTGATTAATATATACATCAAGAAGCATGAAACTTAGCCGTGGCATTTAGCTCTGTTTAATATGAGATCATTCTTCAAAAGCAACAACAATTAAACATAGATAATTACTTGAATAAGATGTTTTCCATTCACCAATTGCAGTAGATACTTGAATAAGATGGTTCAGCATTTACCAGTTGCAGTAGATACTTGAATAAGATGTTTTCCATTCACTAGTTCCTACATGATAATCTGATCTCATGTCAAATTGCTCAAACACTATAACTTCATTGTTTCGGCGCAGAGAATTTAAATGTTGTTGAGACAGACTATTGTGTTCCTTATGGCATAGCAGAATTACTATATTATGTCTGGAACTTAGGGCAAATGACTAACATTGTGCTCCTCCTTTCTTCTTTCTCTTGCTAGTTACTTGGTGCCCCTCGGATTTTCAAGAAAGCTTCTCAAAATGGCTGGGTTCGAGAAGTTGATTTCACTCCTTCACGCTGCATTGGGCAATCTTCTGCTGTATGTTTGGAGCTTCCACCTACTTGTGAGCTTCCAAATCTACGCAAGAGTTTTGCTCATTATAAAGAAAATGAAGGGCGGTTGGTTCTGGAGAGCAGCAACACTTTCTCCTGTACTTCGGATCTGGTTCCTATCGTGGTTCCACCCCTTGGCATTAACTTGCCATACAAAATCCTTTTTAAGATCAATTCCTTGGTTCAGCATGGATGTGTTCCTGGGCAAGCACTTGATGTCAATTTTTATGAGCTAGTGGATCCTAGCATAATCAGAATTGAATATATAGAGTGTGCCCTGGACAAGCTGTTTCGGTTAAAAGGGTGCTGCTATGAGCCTGTGAGTTGGCTTACTGAGCAGTACAAAGAGTACACGGCATGCAAGCGAATTCCTCAGTCGCCAGCCATTTCTTTAGATGATGGGATGGTGTACGTGCACAGGGTTCAAGTAACACCATCTAACGTTTACTTCTGTGGTCCAGAGGCAAATATATCCAATCGTGTTTTACGAAATTATCCTGAAGATATTGACAATTTCCTTCGTGTTTCTTTCGTGGATGAGGACATGGGTAAGATGCGTTCAGGAGATTTATGTCCACGGACAAATTCTACAACTTCTACAGAAGAGGAAAGGAGAACTGGAGTTTATGAAAGGATACTTTCTACTCTAAGAAATGGCATAGTCATTGGTGAAAAGAAGTTTGAGTTTCTTGCCCATTCGTCGAGTCAATTACGAGAGCATTCTGTGTGGATGTTTGCTTCTAGAAGTGAGTTGACTGCACAAGACATCAGAAATTGGATGGGTGATTTTAGTGAAATAAAAAATGTAGCAAAACATGCTGCCAGGTTGGGTCAGGCTTTCAGCTCTTCAAGGGAGACTTTTGATGTTGGTAGGGATGAAATCGAATTCATTCCTGATGTAAAAACTGAAAGAGGTGGAGTTAAATATTGTTTTTCTGATGGAATTGGGAAGATATCTGCTGAGTTTGCTGGACGAGTGGCAAGCAAGTGCGGCAAAAGTACTCCTCCATCCGCCTTTCAAATTCGACTCGGTGGCTATAAAGGTGTTGTGGCAGTTGATCCTACATTGTCAAAGAAGTTGGCACTGCGAGATAGCATGTGCAAGTACCAATCCAACAACACAAAACTAGATGTTCTGGCATGGAGCAGGTACCAACCTTGTTTCCTTAATCGTCAACTGATCACCCTTTTGTCCACCCTCGGAGTCCCCGATATAGTTTTCGTGAAAAAGCAAAACGAGGCTTTGAAACAATTGGAAGGTGTTTTGGCTGACCCATTAAGAGCACTGCAAGCACTTGAAATGATATTCCAAGGAGAGGTCACCGACGTTTTGAAGGAAATGCTTGCGTGTAGTTATAAGCCAGATGCAGAACCATTTCTGTCATTGATGCTACAAGCATTCTGTGCATCCAAGCTTGTGGAGTTGCGGACCAAGACGAGGATATTTGTTCCAAATGGAAGATCCTTGATGGGATGCCTAGATGAAACCGGGACATTGGAATATGGTCAGGTATTTGTGCAGTGTTCTCAACGTGCCGTCTTCGGTGGCAATAGCAATAGCAGCGCTACTTCAAGCGAAGACACTTTCATTGTTGAGGAAAACGTAGTGGTTGCTAAAAACCCCTGTTTACATCCAGGAGATGTTCGTGTTCTTAGGGCTGTGAACGTGCCGGCCTTGCACCACATGGTGGACTGTGTAGTCTTCCCTCAAAAAGGAAACCGGTAAATAATTAAATTTGTTCCATATTGCACCTGCATATTAGTGTTTCTCTATTCACAGACTGACTATGTTTCTTTCCTTGTATTGTATTAGGCCTCATCCGAATGAATGCTCTGGAAGTGATTTGGACGGAGATTTTTACTTTGTCAGTTGGGACCCTGATCTAATTCCTCCTCGGCAAGTTCTACCCATGAATTATACCCCAGCACCAACTATTGCATTGGATCATGATGTGACAATGGAGGTATTTCTCAATTCATCAAGTAAATGTAGTCAATGATATTGAAAGATATATACTTCGCTTGTTGAATCTTGTCTCTGCCTTATTCATTGCCTTCTGTTGTGTTTGTTACAGGAGGTTACAGAGTCATTTACCAACTACATAGTGAACGACAACTTGGGGATCATTTGTAATGCACATACTGTCTTTGCAGACACAGAGCGACAGAAGGCTGCCAGTGCTCCATGTATCAAGCTCGCCGAGCTCAGCTCGCATGCTGTTGACTCTCCGAAAACTGGTGTGGTAGTGGAAGTGCCACGCTGTGTACGTATCCACAAATACCCAGATTTCATGGAGAAGGTTGACAAACCCACCTACGAGTCAAAACGTGTGATTGGGAGGCTTTTCCGACAGGTGAAACATGTTGAGCTTGCATCAGATTCACCTTCAAACTCGGGCTCAATTAAATCCTTCACCATGGAAGTTGCTATGAAGTTTTATGACACTGATATGGTGGTAGATGGATTTGAAGACTACCTCAAAGATGCCATCAATTACAAAAGTGAGTATGACTACAAGCTGGGAAACCTGATGGATTACTACGGCTACAAAACTGAAGCCGAAATACTAAGTGGGAGCATCACTGCAGTATCAAAAAATTTCAGCAGGGAAAAAGACTTGGAGTCGATTCATTACGCTATAAAGGCATTGATAAAGGAAGCTAGGACCTGGTTTGATGAGAAGCTGGGAATGCAGTCGGATATGAAGCCTGATATTAATGATGTACAAGCAGCAAAAGCATCAGCTTGGTACCATGTTACATATCATCCTGATTACTGGGGTTGCTGCAACAAGGGAATGGAAAGAGATCATTTCCTGAGCTTTCCATGGTGTGTGTTTGACAAGCTCATCCAGATCAAGAGGAGAAACTCTTCACTGAAGTAATCATTGAAGCGCCATGACACTTGACAAAGTCAGCATTGGGAGTTTGATGGAAAATCGAAAGACGTTCTTAGCTAGCTGTTTATGTTTTCCCTTAGAACTAAGTATATAAATATGATTTGTAATGTTTTCTTTAAGCTATTGAAGTGTGTATGTAAGTAATTTAGTTTATTAGAATTGCTTTCTGACTGATTGTAATTGGATACCCAGTCTGTCATCACTTAGTCCTTGTAATTAGCTTCATTGTTTCTATATTTACATATTCACAATCCTGTAAACACTATATATCAATATAGATATTATATGCATACCTCCTTTGTTGTGGTGTGAGTGAAGTTCATTCAATTCTCAAAACCTGGTTTCCAACTGCGCAATTCCCAGCCCCAAATGTTTGGTTTTCTGCACCCAAAAAGAGAAGATAATAATTAATTAATCAAATTAAAAGTAAATTAAATCTAGGTCAATTAGATGTGAAATTGCAAAGTATCGTGCAAAATTCAAAACACACTTTTAATCAATTAAAATTCAAAGACGAAAAGATTCTTCATTTCTCTGAAACCAATTTAATTTTTTCCCTCCAAGTTCCAACTCCCAATTCATTAAAACATACCAACCTGACCTGATCGCGAACCCATCCGCCCGGAGCCGAAATTGCGAGGCGAGCCGTGCCGAGAAGCCATCTGGCGAGTTTCCTAATGGGAATAGGATTGCAATTTAAAAGTTATAATAATTTCATACGGACCCTTAACGGTAAGATAAGATGGGCTGGATTTGGATGGCAAAACAACCATAAATAGGAAAAATAAATTTTTGAAAAATAAGGTTGAAATTGGGCCGAACTATATAGCCCGCGCTCTTATGAAGTTATGATATGTGAATACTAATTACACGACACGACGCTTTCAGATTGTAATTAATTGATTGGTACTCTTTAAAGAAAGAGTTAAGACCGTTGATTTTACTGACTTTTCGATTCTTTCTTTATTTTATAAGGCATTAAACGGCATGTAGTTCTAGATCTAGAGAGTGTATATGTGTTTGAAGATTTTATTTCAAAGTGCATATGCATCATTCAAAATAAAATAAAATAAAATAAAATGGAGAAAGTATAGTAGTATGGTATGGTGCACACTGGATTGGTGCTTGGAACTCCTTGCTGGGGAAGTTCACTTCCTGTAGTCAAATGTCAAATCTATTTCACTTTTTCTGATAATAATTCACCAACGAGAAAAAGTATACGCTGGATCCCACCACAATAATAATTCATAAAAAACAGGATAATATTATTTTGCTATTTCCAACCAATAACACAATCACACGTAGAAAACTTATTTCAACAAAAAAATGTTATCCTCACCGCATGAAAGTTTTTCTCCCAACAAATTACATGATCATCATCTAATTCTAATGGTGGTGGACATAAAATACTAGTCAGTTATAGTTTAAATTATTTAAATTAATTTTATTAAGCGACTCGTTTCTTTTTAATTTTTGGAGAATGGTGATTGCACTCACATCCTTAATAAAGAAAAGGGATATTACTTTCGCTCACATCCGTATCCTAATTTTCGGATTTAATGAAAAGATAAGGGGTGTCCTTCCCCGGGAAGTTCACTTTGCGGAGTACATGGGAATCCACCACTATATTCGATAATTATATGCCGGTCCCACCAAAGCTTTTTTTATCAAACCAAAAACAAAAAGATAAAAAAAGAATGCCATTTTTCTTTTCTGGTACAGCTAAACTAGAATGCGTTTAGCAAAAGCTACAAAAGACACAAATCCTAGAATGCCAACGCATGTGTCTTGTTGTACTATTAGAGACGACTTCAGTTGAGCCCTCATTGAGTCTTGTAATCCTAGCATGTAGAGTATGATAGCCCATTGGGTGGCAAAGATTACTCCGACGTCAGCTGCACACGTAAGAAAAAAGGCAGAGGAGAGAATACCTTTACTTCGTCTACTATATTTGGAGTGAGTGTAGAGGAGACTTGGGCGTCTAGAGGCAGAGGATGTGAGTTTGTTGACTGAAAAAAGATAACTGTGAAGTTGACTATGAAGAGACTCTGTGTTTGATCGAACTTGGAAATTGGCTAAGGTTTGGTTATCCTTGCTTTTCTTTTGGGTTTTTTTTTCTGATCACTCCTAGTTCAGTTCTGTTCTGTTCTTTCCCCGCATCATTGGAACAATGTGAGTTAATTTTCGCTACGATGTTTTTTGCTTTTTCTTTTCTTTTCTTTTCTTTTTCACTATGTTCTGATCTGAGATATAAAGTTTATGGATTGGGTTTTTGATACTATAATTCTTGTTGGTGAGTGATAAGTTTTGTTTGATCAAGTTATTGTGAAGTGGGTCTCTTGCTGTATACTCTCTCTATTAAGGCTTAGAATTTTCTTTTCTCTGCTTCCTATTTTGCTTTTTCTTTTAGCTTCTCCCTGATAACTCTGTGTCCCTTACGCTTCTTGGATCACTGGAACAATTCGAGTTAATTTGCCCTGTCTCATTTGTTTTGAAGTCTTTAATAAATCTATGGGTAGTCAAGTTCTTGGATGTGTTGGGTATTTGGTGCTTAGTTTTGTTCAATTAAACATCTTTACTTTTGGTGTGCTGCTCTCAACTGCAAGTGCATAACGAAGTCTCATCCTTTCGAGTAGAATTGTCATGTTGTTCTTTCTAATTGGCGATCGTCTAAAACATGGTCATATTTTTACTTGTTAGGTTGCATATATTTCATTCTTTGTCTCTATTTTTGAATGAGTTTGTTTCTTGTTCGGTAAACCTTAATTACATGCATTATCAATCTGTGGTGCTTTGTGATATGAGATTCATATTTGTTCTTAGCTTAATAATCTCAACAATTTAATTTCTTTACCTTTTCTTTGATTCATAGAGGCTTTCTGGTTCTTGACTTCTCAAGTTCCATAAAATTCTTCCAGTATAGTTCACTGTTATGTATTTCTTATGACTGAAATGTTTTAGGTGCATAAATACAGTGACTAAACTCACATGACAAGATGGTTAAGACGATACAGTTGTATGGATTCCCTTCTGGTTTATCCGCAGAAGCAGTTTCGGAATTTTTGGAGCCAATTACAGGAAAAGAATCTGTTTATGCTGTGAAATTAAGAGAAGCCAAAAATAAGAGAATGTATTATGCTATTGTCCAGTTTGACAGGTCCAATGATGCTGAGGATATTATCTCCTTGGCCAACAACAGAGCCCTGAGGTATGGGAGGAACTATCTGAATGCTCGGAAGATGGAGCATGACATTGTACCGAGGCCAAGAACCTTTTTGCATAGGTTGGAAGACATAGGATTGCATTTTGGCTGCAAGATCGCAGATGAAAAGTTACATGTTCTGTGGACTGCTAACGATGTTTCTGTGAACTTTGGGATTAAACTGCGGAAATTTATTTTTCTTCTGAAATATCATGATTTGGAATATAAGCTTCAACTCTCCTATGAGAACATTTATAAGATTGAGGTGCATTCTCCACGTGGTCGTACTGCTGCTAAGTATCTTCTGATTCAGGTTCTTCACCTACTTTTTAGTTATTGTTGGAATCCAAATTATTTCTTCTCTGAATATTCTTGGCATTCATTTAATCTTCTTTCTGTTTAAGATTGGATAGTTTTGTGGGTCATCCACATGGTTAATTTGCTGCTCAATATATGCGATCTTTGTTCTGTGTTTTTTATATTGAATAAATTGAAGAGCATCAAAACACAATTGTCTAGAGAGACTGAGGTTTGTCCACTTTAAGGGTGGTTAACAAGGTAGACCCTTATCATTGAATATCTTCTAAGGTTGTTTTGTCGAAGCATGTTTCAGTTCTCATTGCCATGTATTTGAGTCATTTCATGTTTGCTTCTGCAATTGGCAAAAAATTATGTCTTCTCTTTTATTGCATTGATTATTTTATCCATTTTATTGCATATGTAATCTTGGAAGAAAGTTTCGTAATGAATTTGTCTTCAAAAATTAGTTATGCGGAGCACCTCGGATTTATAAGAAAGACGTACGCTGTTCAGGAGAAGTATACGAAAACCCTTTTCTGAACTATTTCAGGGATACCCCTGATGACCAATGGGTCCGCACAACTGATTTTACTCCACCACGCGCTATTGGGCAGTCTTTTACATTATGCTTGGAGCTTCCTTATGGTCTCAAACTTCCAGATTTTCAAGAAAACTTTCCTGAGTATAAGGAGTGTAAAGGGGAATACATCTTGGAGAGTGGTTCCCCTTATTCTTGCAACCCTGATCTCGGCGCCATGGTTTGCCCTCCTCCAGGTGTCGATGTGCCATATGATATCTTGTTTAAAGTAAACTCTCTGGTTCAGCATGGGTATCTTCCAGGGCCAGCACTTGATGTTACTTTTTTTAGGTTGCTTGATCCACGCAGGATGAACATGAACCTCGCCTGTATAGAGTTCGCCCTAGAGAAATTGTTTCATTTAAAAGAGAGCTGCTCTGAACCTTCAGTGTGGCTTCAAGAGCAGTATAGGAAGTACCTCACATCAAAGAAACCTCCACTGTCACCCATCATGTCCTTAGATTCTGGGTTGGTATATGTACGCAGGGTGCAAATCACATCATGTCAAGTATATTGTTGTGGTCCAGAGGTCAACGTCTCAAATCGTGTACTACGCAATTATCCAGATGATATTGACAACTTCATTCGTGTTTCATTTGTTGATGAGGAGCTGGATAAACTTTTTGCAGCAGATTTATCTCCGCGTACATCCAATGCAAACGGGGAGAACAAAACTGACATCTACAAAAGGATTCTTTCTATTCTCAGAAACGGCATAGTAATTGGTGAAAAAAAATTTGAATTTCTTGCATTCTCGTCAAGTCAACTGCGGGAGAATTCAATGTGGATGTTTGCTTCAAGATGGGGACGTACTGCTGCTGATATAAGAGAGTGGATGGGGAATTTTTGTCATATAAGAAATGTGGCAAAATATGCTGCCAGATTGGGTCAATCCTTTGGTTCTTCTACCGAAACTCTAAATGTTGGCGAACATGAAATTGAAGTTATTCCTGATGTAGTCAGTCGCGATAATGAATATGTCTTCTCTGATGGGATTGGGAAAATTTCTGCTGATTTTGCTAAGAAAGTGGCCTTGAAATGTGGCTTTAAAGGGTGCACTCCATCTGCCTTTCAGATTCGATATGGTGGGTACAAAGGTGTGGTGGCTGTTGATCGGACTTCATATAAGAAATTATCATTGAGGAGAAGTATGTACAAGTATGAATCAGAACATACAAAGTTGGATGTTTTAGCATGTAGCAAGTTTCAGCCTTGTTTTCTGAACCGCCAGTTGATAACTCTTTTATCTACTCTTGGGATTCAGAATCATGTCTTCTTGGAAAAACAAAGGGCAGCTGTACAACAATTGGATGCTATGTTGACTGACCCATTAAAAGCACGTGAGGCTCTGGATATGATGTATGCAGGAGAGAGTACAAACATCCTTAAGGAATTGCTCATGTGTGGTTATAAACCTGATGTTGAACCATTTATTTCAATGATGCTGCAAACATTCCGGGCATCAAAGTTGTTAGAGTTGCGGACCAAAACAAGAATCCTTATTCCAGATGGAAGAGCAATGATGGGATGTCTAGATGAAACTAGAACATTGGAATATGGTGAGGTGTTTGTGCAATTCTCTGGTAACAGACATATTGGAAGTGAATTGAACCAGAAATTCATTGTTGAGGGAAAGGTAGTTGTTGCGAAGAACCCTTGTTTACACCCTGGGGATGTCCGTGTTTTGAAGGCTGTGGATGTGCCGGAGTTGTACCATATGGTGGATTGTGTTGTTTTTCCACAAAAGGGCCCAAGGTAAGAACATCTGGTTTGTACAAATATTCATTTCAAAATTTGCTGGACTTGCTTTCCTTTGTTGATGCTATTTTGTAGAATTTTTTAAGTTGCTTACAGAGTGCTACTTTTCCTTGATTTCACTGCATAATTAATTACAAAGATCTTGGCATGAACATGACTTAATGATTGAAATCTTGTTTATAATGGTAGGCCTCATCCAAATGAATGTTCTGGAAGTGATCTTGATGGGGATATCTACTTTGTCTGTTGGGATGACGAATTGATTCCTTCCAGGCAAATCCAGCCTATGGATTATACCCCAGCACCAACTATAAAATTGGATCACGATGTCACAATTGAGGTAATACTCTTGAACGTGATGCTATTTTCACCATTGGTTTATTATCACTTAGTTGTTGCTTTGAAATTGGTTGGGATAAATTATTTAACTTTCTTATTCAACCTATTTCTCAATGCTTCTAGTGGTGCTTTTCGAGTATTGAGTTGTATCTTGATGATAATTGTGATGGTTTTTCGGTTTGTCTGCCTTTGATGTTTGCTTAAAAGGGAAACTCATTTTGAATTTATTGTGAGGTTGGCGTTCTAATTAAGCCAAACTTATATGACGTATATAATGAATAATGAAACCACATTAGAAGAGGATTTTACACACTGATGAAAAACTAGCTGAGACATAAATGGCTATTCAGCATCACACTGGTTAGGAAAGGATACTCCTTGAAGGAATCCCTCAAAGCATTGAACTAATGGCTTGAATTTCCATGCATCTCCTGATGTATATGCACTTCTGTGATTCAGCTTATTGTTGATTTTCTATTGGTGCAGGAAGTTGAGGAATATTTTGTGAACTACATGGTCAATGATAGCTTGGGCATAATTGCCAATGCCCACACTGCTTTTGCAGACAGAGAGCCTTCAAAAGCAATGAGCAAGCCGTGTATAGAGATTGCAAAGCTATTTTCAATTGCTGTTGACTTTCCAAAAACTGGTGTGCCAGCTATAATACCTCAACATCTTCGTGTGAAGGAGTTTCCAGATTTCATGGAAAAGCCTGATAAACCCACCTATAAATCATGCAATGTGATCGGAGAACTTTTTCGTGAGGTGAAAGACGTTGAGCCCCATGATGGCTCCATCCGATCCTTCAGTCGTGAAGTGGCAAGACAGTCCTACGACCCTGACATGGAAGTCGATGGCTTTGAGGATTACATTGAAGATGCCTTCTATTATAAAAGCAATTATGATTCCATGTTGGGAAATCTGTTGGACTATTATGGGATCAAGACAGAGGCTGAAATACTCAGTGGGAGTGTCATGAAAATGTCAAAATCTTTCACCAAGAAGAGGGATGTAGATCCTATAAACATGGCGGTGAGGTCCTTAAGAAAGGAAGCTAGGACATGGTTCAATGAGAAGGCAACTGGTTTAGATTCTGGAGCTGATGATGCATATGCAAAAGCTTCAGCCTGGTATCATGTCACATATCATCCTAAGTATTTTGGTTGCTACAATGAGGGATTGAATCGTGACCATTTTATCAGCTTCCCATGGTGCGTTTATGATAAGCTGGTCCATATCAAAAAGGAAAAGGCTAGAAGGGCTCTAAACCTCTCATCTCTGGAGCGTCGGTTTAGGAATGGCTTGCATTTGAACTGAGGAAAATCAAACTATTTGATATTTGTGTTGTCGGTGATGGTGTGAGTTCAACAAGGATAAAATCGGAGGTAAATTATGTGTGCTATTATGTACGCTGATGATAAAAACTTGGAAGTACATTAGCTTATTGTATAGTAGATTGATGTTTGGTTTCTTGTTTCTGCATTCAGAAGTGGGTTTGAAAACTCGCATTACTTTTCATGACGACATTAAGAAAGATTTTAGTTTGGACGAGGCCCTGCCCACTAAAATTGTTGCCATTCTTTGCTTAGCTTGCCCCAACGAATATGGATATAACTTTAATTAACATATGGAAAAAGGTTACCTCCTTAAGATTGAGTAAAACAAATGGGGTAACAAATAGAGAACCCAATTCAATATAAATTTAAAAATTCCAAAATTAAAAAAAAAAATAATGGGTTTTGTCTAGTGTCAAAATCCCATTTGTTTTGAGTAGCTTTTCCTTAATTTTATGAAGTCGAACTTTGTTTCCCTAATGTTGGGCAATTCATTCTTATTGGCTTCAATGCCAGATACATAACAATCTATAATATATATTAACCATCAAGTACAAATCATTCTTAACATACAATACAAGTACGATAAAACTTGTCCAACGTGATGATGAAATCCAGTCTTTTCTTGAATATTAAGACTGGAGTCGGTAGGTTTGGGTTGGAATCATTTACGCTTAAGAACAGCAAACAACTGAACTTTCTCGTGGCATGTGGAGTTGATGAGGTCGGAAATGTCTTGAAGTTTATGGGTCAATCTTCCGAACAATTCATCCATGACCAGACTTCCAAAGTGTCTGGAAAACATTCCCTCCATCGCCGCCCTTACATGCGTCACCAGACTTGGTATGTCAACGGGACCTTTCATCCATGCTGCTGGGTTTGTCAGCTCCATTCTCTCTATCCCGAAACACCCATTTTTCTCCACTATCCCCGCCATCTCCTCTGGGGAGGCTGCATAAAATGCCAAGTTGAACGAGTCCACTTCACCTTCTTCAATTATTCCCTGTAAATTAATTAATTTCAGTATTTATTTATTTATTTATTCTTTTATTTAATTTAAGTTGTACATAAGAGCTAGTAATTAATGATAATTATACATGAATTAATGTTACCTCTTTGGCCATATCCATGAGGCTAGACGATATAGAATCGTACAACATACCCGTTGGAAATTGAGAATAAGGCATCCCTTTGGGAATACCAGTCATGATCATCACCATCATTCCTTGAGGCACAAGTTCTTTAGCCCTCGCATTCAAAAACCTCTTCATGTCCTCCGCAAACTGGCAAGCATAAGCCTCAATTACTTCATTTGGGGCGCTCGTGTAGTGGACCCTCCCTTTGTTCCACGCCGGAGAGGCTTTGTTCTGCAACTCTTCTGGCAACTTGGAGAGCCAGTGGAGAGAAAATGAGGTGTGCACAAAGTGAATAGACGACTCGGGAAATAAACGGCCGTGAAAGGAACCCGGCACGCCGGCTGCCAAGTATTGCCGGTCTTGTGGGAGAGAGGTGAAGAGGGTATTGAAGTCATTTGACTCTAGGTCGTTAAAGAAGACTTGAAACTCAGGCATTTGATCATCAGAATCATGCGGGCGTGATTGGGATATTTGGGATTTGTATTTGCGTTGCATAGCTTCTACTATAGTTTGAATAGTCATGAAAGTGTTTTGTCCAGTGGCACATCCCAAGTCTGCAAGACGAATGGTGTTTGAAACAGAAGAGAGTGTTTTCATATCAAGCTTCTCTCTTATTTCCTCAATGATTTTTTCTCTCTCAACTCCAGCAGATTGTTTCTGCAACATTAGTGGTTAAGCTCTAATTAAGTCAAATGTTACCACATTAAATTAGATCCGAAAGCCAATTCCTAGTTTAGCTTTCTTAATTTATCCATGCAGTGAGGGACACTCTTTAGATCTAATTAACCGTATATTTTTCAAGTCTTCATTTATAGATCATCTTTGCAAAAAATCAGACAAATTGAAAATCATTAAGGTATCTAATTGAGGCCAATAAAATCAATGAACACGGTGCTTCAAGAAAGAACTTAAATTTCAATAATTTAATTGAATGGTCAAATGATATCGGATTCAAGTGATTTTTTATAGAGATGATCTTTGAATGAATATCTACAAAATAGAAAGTTTAGATTAGTGAAATACGAGGCGGAGTGGATCCTACAAGAGTGTCCCTCATATAAGCTTATTTGAGAGATTCCTCAATAGAAGCTCTATGTATATATATGTGCATTTTGCTTATTTGAAACATCAAAATTGGAATTGGCTATTGGAAAAAAAATGTATTCTTAACTCAATCAGTTCATTGCATATTTGAGTGGTGGTTAAATTTGATAAGATAATTAAATGTCCTTTAGTTTTGGGGACATATAATAATGTTGGAATCGTACGTACATGGGGAAAGGAAGCTCAGGGCTTAAACCCAACTAAAGCAAGGCATATGCAATTCCAAAAGCATAGGTTAACAAAGGCTTTTATATATTGGCATAGAATTTACAAATATATATAATTAAGCTCCCTCTTTGTTATTTGTCCATCCAGCACTCTGATAAATCAGTGCGGATATGTATATATAGCGTGGAGGAAGGTGAATCCAAAGAAACCAATATGTCCGATTCTTAATATATCTAAACAAATATTGGAATAGGGAAAAAATAAGCAGCAAAACTCCCATATTTCACAAAATAGATGGAAGGAAAGAAGAGATGGAAGAGAAGCTTGAGATGAAAAATAAAAATAAAAGGCAGGAGTCAGGGCACAGGGCTCAGGGCTCAGGGCACGGGGCTCAGGAGGTAGGGCAAGTAGCTAGGCTTGTAGGAAGGGAGGGAGCATATATTCCGCTGCGTATAGAATATTAAACTGAATTGTCTACGTACGGTTCCACTAAAATTATATTACTCAATTCTTATATCCCCAGCTGCTTATATTATTATATATGCAAATGAATATAATTCGGAGCATTTTGGGTCTAATTTCAACAAAGTCATAAAAAGGAGTTCTTGGAGTAGCTCGTGTGAAACTCGATTCTCTACAATCACATATACTGAAACTCGTATATATACCTGGTAGTAGGAGTTCTTGGAGTAGCTGTACGTGCCATTTCCACCGTTCATCGGGAGCGAACTTGTGACCGGTAGTTTTGCCCTATTTTCATGATCTCCGTTGATGATATTCAAGAGATCAGCTGAACCCAGCAACTTCCCTTCTTGGTCCCCTTCTGCCATATAGCTACTATAATTATTCAGCAAGCAAGCAAAGTAGATTGATTGATTGATAGAATTAAGCTCTAGTGTGGTGGCCTTATATAGAACAAATTACGGTGAAAAGAGATGCTCATGCAACGTGGTGGTACCACCACAGATGCATGCCTTCATCAATTAATTAATTAATTAATCCTAGCTAGTTATTAGTTAGTTAATTATGATAATTATTTAATATCTATTGGCAAATTGACATGGATCCAAAGGCTGGCTTGACTTCTATACAAGTAGACGTGGGCTAGCTGTTTAATTAAAGCGAGATTCATCGTCTATTCGAAATGCAACTTCAACTACTTTTTATTTTTTCGATGCCCTACATAAGAACTGAGTAGAAAGACAATGGCCGGTAGTTATTAGTTTTATTTACTTAGAGAATAAGACATCAATTTCATCAACTATAAAAAAGGATCAACCATAGATAAAATATATTTAAGGATCTAAACGTATGGATTTCATGTTGTGGTCCAGAATTTTCTCCTAGAACGAAAGGAAAAAAGAAACTGAAATCTTTTTTATTGCTGATTATTATACATAAAGCCAATATTACTTCCTCCATTCATTAGGTATAGGTTCTTTCCTCCACTTTCATCAGGTATGTCTGATAACATTCTTCCAGAATAGTGAAGCATGAATCGGCTGGATACAATTTGAATTCAAATTAAAAACTTAAAAAACAATAAATAAATCAAGCTTGTAGGATTTAGATGAACAAAATAATAGTAAATTTAGCTTAACCCCTTCAAAGTTATTTTTCCTCAACTACACAACCCTTCTCTTTTTTCTTTTTTTCTTTTTTGAATAAAATCCTGTTTTTTCTAAATAAAACTCGATGACTAGGATCCAACTTGGCAAGTTACCTAATCAAACGCAAAATCGAATTTATTGTACTTTTTCTATTCCTAAAATACCCCCAACTAAGCCATTATTGCATTTTGTATATTAATGTAGGAAGACATATAGAAATAATTTTTAATTAGATTTTAACTAATAACACAAGTTTAATTTGAAAAGATCTCCAAATAGATGTAAGAATTAATTTGGTAAATGTTTTTAAATTTAACATACCTAATCGGTTTATTTAATAATTTTTTAAATATATTTAAAGTATACATGATTAATTATCTATTATATGTGTACATGCAATTTTATGTTGAAAAAATAAGGGAGTTTCACTATTATGCCTAATATACGTGCCCAAATTATAAAATTAAAAATAAACAAAAAACCCTACATGAAATGGACTTTAGAAACACACCCAAAGCTCATTTACAACATAACAAAGAGGCTTTGAACTTCCTATAATTTACAAAACTGTCATCGGTTTTCATAAAACAAGCTCAACTGGCAATACTAGGTTGTTTGTTTGGGTTTGTTTATAGAAATTAAATGGTATATTGTTTATCTATAACACTAGTGCTAAGAATTGGTATATAACTAAATATCTCAAAAAATAACGTACCTATTACTTCTTTTACAAAAAATAATGTACTTAGTATGAATTTAATTAAAATAATATACCCAAATTTTACAAACGCATTTGGGATATAATTTACCTAATAATTTCCTATTACGCAATAATATAACTTGTATTTTACCTATTATGGGTATATTGTTGATATATTAAAGCCAACACATTAATATGTATATTGTGAAAATAATTTACCTACCCGTATTAGAGATATATAAGATATATAGGTAAATTTGTGGGTACATTATATTCTATTGTATTGATAATAATTTATCTTTTATATTGTTTTTATTTTTTACCAAATCTTTTATATTGTATTGGATATATACATGTTGTAGGTATATTAAAGCCAACATAATAATAGGTATATTGTGAAAATAATCTACCTACATGTATTGAATATATACAAGATATGTAAATTTGTAGGTACATTATATTGTATTGATAATAATTTACCTATTATATTTTATTGGGACGAAATTTGAGGGATTTTTATTGGTAAAAAATTTAAGGTTTTTCTTTTATTGGTTGAAAATTTAAGGATTTTTTTTTATTGGTCGAAATTTTAGAGCATCCGGTCATTTCAATTTTATTTCAATAAATTAAACTTTTGAGTTATAGTGGTAAAGTTTAGTTCATTTTAGAGTTCAATATTTCATTTTAGAGGTCAATAAAATGAACTTTGAAATGAAATTCATTTCAATAAACTGGTCCACCATATTAACTCTACAACCTCTCTCTTATATATGGACAACATTACTTTTTACTTTTTTCATTACATTTAATTCAAAAACTACAGTTATATTATTTCTAACTAGTACTCTTCCTACTTTGACAAATTTGTCTTTTTCTTACCCCTTTGAAAACGTACGTCTACTTGCTCTCTCGTAAGGGTTTCTTTTTTCTTTTTTTCTTTTTTTTTTCGTCTGAACCATGAGGTGGTCCTGGATGGGCCCCAACTATGGGTGGCACCTTTAAGCCTTAACCACAACCCAGACTAATCCCCACTCACACCGGGTCGGCCCGTAAGGGGTAAAATGTTGGCCAAAGTGGTGACTCCGTACGAGAGCAGGGATCGAACCCCTGACCTCTCTTAAGGAATGAGAGTGCCGAACCACTCACACCAACAACCTTGGTTGTTTCTTTTTTCTTTTTTTTTTGGTCTGAATGTTTCTTTTTTCTTTCAGTTGTTGGTAAAAGCTAACTTTGTTAATTACGTACATATACATATATATATTGTATTATTCTAAATATATATAAAAATTGTCACGCATAGGCCCCTGTAATCTATGCAGGGTAAGCAAATCTTTTGCGGGCCATTCATCTATCTAATGACATTTTGTACAGAAAAATATAAAGCTTGTATGCTACTTGCTCACTGGACAGGGACACATATATATAATTATATTGATACATGGAATGGAAATGCAGCAGGAAAAGGAATTGTGCCTCCCTATATCTCATACAAGAAAAGGATCCCATAGTTTTCATGAATTACAGGACCCAAAAAAAATATATTAAGCTTTTAGAGAAAACTATGATTAATTAATTTAAAAGCACATGGACGAACACGATGACAAGGGTTTTTGTAAACTCTTATCCTTGGCCCTTGCTCTAATAATTTGAAGGATGAGGTAACAACATTTGTCCAAGTGGTTTCTAACTAATGACATTGACATTGGCAAAGTATTAATGATAATTGACATATATATGTAACCAATCATACGTTAAAACAAACATAATTATGTCGACATTATATATATATATTGTTTATGTACGTACCAAAATTATAAGCGAGGATGTGGATGCAGAAGCACTTGACCCTAATATAGCTTATAAATTAATGCTTACGTAGATTTGTGAGAAAATAAATTCATTTTGTCTGTCATTTCCGGTTTGTTTCTATAGATCGATGTATTGGAGGACCACTTCCAGGGTTTGTTGGGTTTCGTTAACCAGAAATGATTATTGAAACAAATCCAGTACCTAGTTTTTCAAATAACAATTGAATTAACTGTACGAAAGCAAATATATATATTGGCAATTTGACAAAACTGAAATTAAGATATAGCTAGGGCTCTGGAGGGAGGACCACCCTTACGTATGCACATACGACAGCTCAGTTGAATTTGTGTCTTAACTGTGATGATGCATCATGCATGCACACCAATTACCAATTACCAATTACCAATTTGTGTAGAGTGCCTGAACATGAAGAAAATATGCCCTTTTAATTTTCCCAGACATTTCCAGCTCAGTGCTCACCTGATCTTCTGTCATCGTCTCTCCTCCCAACAGCACTACTACTAGGCAGTAGGCACTAGCTTTAGTTTTGTTGGCTTGGAATGGGACTCTCTCTGTCTCTGCCTCTAACTTGCAAATTGTATATATATCACATCTTTCGCCTGCAAAATGGTATTAACGGTTGACTTTAAGGAAGCAGGTGAAATAATTGTAAGCCAGCAGCCCAACAGAACAATATCAAGTCGAATTATTACTAAATGAATTCATCAGCTTCAGTTTTCGAGATTATTAACGGTTGTGTTGTGTGGTTATGAGATCAACTGTATGCATTAATTATATATGTAGATGTACAGGTGTACAGGTGTACAGGTGTACAGGTGTACTGGTGTAGTGGTGTAGTGGTGTAGTGGTGTAGTGGTCTAGTGGTCTAGTGGTCTAGTGGTCTAGTGGTCTAGTGGTCCTCTCCTTCTCTATGGCGCTCTATCTATTTCTATTTGTTAATTGTATTCCTTGATGTTGTGATCTGAAAGTAAGGATTGACTAATTAAGAATATGAATGTTGGAGATAAAAGATTCGCTAGTTTAGTCCAATGGCTGATCGATACTCAAGTAACAAACAACTGCATTGCATATATGCTCTCTCACGTTTAAGCACATGCAATGACACTTCATTTTCATACTGCAGTCTGCACCTACGCCCTTAGTCCCTTAGGCCCTTAGGCCCTTAGGTATAGGTAGGTCCCCCTACCCTTGATTAAACTAACTATAAAATTAGTAATCTTACTTTACAATTTACATGCATAATGCATTGCATATACAAATAACAAATTTATTTATTTTCTGTAGATATGTGCTATACATATACAATACTACAACTCATAATATTCATGTCAAGAGTCAAGCAATCAATAAAAATACAAAAAATACAAAAGTATGTTGGACTTTACTGTCATATTTATTAATTAATAAATATGTATGTGATTAGTGAATGTAATTGTAAAAGTTGTTGCGTTCACCAATATTTGGGTCAGAGGCCCATACTTACCTACTCAGGCCAATTACATTAAAACTTATCCAGCCCACCTGCAGTATGCCATAGAACTGGGCCTTATTATGGGCTCCTAAACCCAGCTTCTTTTTCTTGGGGGGTCATGACAACTGTATGTACCCATAACATTTTGGGGAGCTTCTATGATGGAGTCGTAAAATGAGGGGTTACAATAAGAGGGTTTTCAATCCGACAGTTTAATAATAACTTTACATTGAATCAAACGGCTATTAAGAACCCCTCATTCTAGCCTCCATGTAACATTTTGATGTGGAATAATTGAAGAATGATAGAATCTGATTGATCTGAATATACTTAAAAATACTACCTCCTCCCGAATCCTGATATAAAACTCTCCCTAAGTACTCTGCACATTTAGAGTGGCGACCAACTTTGACGCTCTCTTCTTTTGAGTCTTGTCTCCGACATAAGCTACTAAAGAATGAAAATAATTAGGCTTCCCCGACATTAATATTGTACATGAGGTCTCGAAGAGTAGGAGAAATTGCTGGAGAAGACATGTTGAGCAAAGAAAACTTGACTTGCAAACTAATCTTGCCCTTCACCAAGTTCAACTTCGCTCCAGTGACCAACCAATACCCAGGACTATCCTGTGGGCCCCTACACAGATGTGACATGTCCACATATTTCACAAACTTCTGTAACTGCAATGGCACCGGAGGCCCCGTAGGAAACACACTTGAGTCCACAATCACTTGATCGTCATCAGGCTGCACTTTCTCCCTCACCCAATTATTGCCCGGAATTGATGTGCTTATTGCACTGAAGAGGCCAGACGAGGTTGACTTTTGAGAAAGTTGAGAGGGGCTCTCTGTCCAGTTTGATTGGACGAGAAAACAATCTGAGACTTTGGTGAACAAAAGCCGGAGATGGAGAACACTCTTTGTCTCATGTTGCTTCACGACAAGTTGAGCTCCGGAGACTACGAAGGCCGCAGTTTTGTTGGGGGACGTCCATTTGGGGTCGTATTTTACTGGCACCGTGCAGACATGGGAAAATCTTTTCCAGTTTATTGCTTCGAAGTAGCGGTGGTCCCCGATGTCATCTGATCCTCGCCATGTTGGTGGCTGATCAGGATCTATCTTGTTCTGCTGCAACATAAATGGAGTGTTTGATAGATGTTGGAGGTGCACAGCTAGCCTGAGATAGATAGATAGATAGATCAATAATATTAAGCTACATTGTTTTATCAAGGGGAATTAAGATGATAAATCCCATTGTCTTTTTTTACCTGTTGCATTTCCTGCCCTCGAGATACAAGCGCATCCCTGTGACAGGCCTATTTCCAACTCTAACCTGATGATCATAATATTATATTTAGCATAACATAATATATAAGATGGATCAAAAGAAAAACAATGGATGCATAAAATAAATCGAATTCAGATTTAGAAATGGAATATAGTGTACCTGTGCAGTGTTTACATATAGTTTAGGACCCATCAAGCTGAAGTGAAGAGCAGGCGCCCGCGTGGCCCTATTTGTGGCAGGACCTAGAGCCAGGTCATTGAGAACAGGAGCCCAAAGTTTGTGGGCTTGAAAATCAAGAAAGTACTGCAAATCAGCTATAGGAGGCTTGTCTGCACGCGTGTACCAAATTAACAAGAGATTAACTACTTAATTACAATACAATATAAGACATCAGCGAGCGATGAATAATTAAGTACCTGAGAAAGAATTAACTTACATCGAAGATAGAGGTTGATGGCATGGGATAAGAAACCTTTGCCGGGCACACCCTTAAGTAGAGACGTGATGGGAATGAAGCTAAATTGAATCGCATCCGGCATCGATCCAACGGTTTGAAGCCACTCGCAGTGGCTACTGGCCAAGGGATCTCCTCCTCTTTTATAGCCTATCACGCTAATACCCTGCAAAAAGTCATCTGCCACATCGTCATTACAACTACTGTTAATTCTTTAAAACCAAACAAGAACAATTGAACCCTAGTTTATTTTGCCATACATCTTTTGTGTTTGCGGTGGAGAAGCCATTAAGGGCCACAGATTTGGGATCATGATGAAAGACATTGAAGGCCGGTGGTGCCTTGTGTCTTTGGTCTTTTGCTTTGGAGTGTAATGGGGAGAAATTGCATGTCCCTGTAAAGTGCTGATCTCCAAGCTCGTTCAAGTGATTTTTGAGGTCAGATGGCTCCATGTTAGAAGATTTATCTTGCTTTACTAACACCACATCCTCGCCCCCAATACTCAATCCCACCACGATGTGAGTCCCATACTTCTCTATGAACCTGTCAAATGTGTACGTAAGAATTTATCGTAAGTCTATAAATTATATTGGTTGACCAAAATGCTTTCCAACTAGACAGCTAATCCATCCAGAACCAAAGAATTGGTCAGGCCAAGAAAGTACGTTCCACAATGGGAAATCAAGTAATACAGTACTACTGCGCCCCAATTATGTGACTTGTTGTACTTATCATTATGTCAAATGGAAAACCAAGCCTTCATGTCAAATGGCAGGCCAAAACCAGTTTGAGTGGTCAAACAATATTTGCAATCAATGGCATGCAATAGGCGTCATCTCCATAGGCATATTATTGTATAAGGTAATGCTATACTTACCACATTTTTACAGGATATATTTTAGTAATGGTTAAACATGATCGATCCCCACAAGGCACAACATATAGACATCCTAGTTTGCACATATACAGAGGGGAAGACATAGGGCTCTCTTTACTTTTATATTAAGAGAGCGTTAATTATTGAGATTGGCAATTAGCAGGCAATAAAAGTCAGGATTTTATAAGGTTCGAACATTTCTATATGAAACGTGATCAACTACCAAGAATGGCCAAAACTTTTGACGACGTACGGGGTTACTAATCTTGAATGATTATGACTTTTATTAAGAAAAAGAATGAGTGCATACAAGGAAAGGAAAGTGACCTTGTATATTTTTATGTCTATTCTTTTGCCTCGAAATTCATGCCCCCTCTTCAGGAAATAAACCTAGGATTTGTTAGTAAACCAAGCCACTAATTTTGATTTGCCGTCCAATATGAATTTAATTTTTTTTTGTATGCTAAGACTATTTTATTAATTAGCAGGCAGATACCAAAAGATAGAGCTGCAATTACTCCGCATATTATTGTATTATCTATACAAAATATATATTTGAGCCCGAAAATTAGGGATGAAATTAAGTTGGAAGAGTTAGGAGGCGAACTCGAACTCAACCCAAAACCCACTCAATTGGTTTCCTTGATATGAAAAGAAAAACAAGTTACAAGTAAAAACTAAAAACTAAAAATCCATATGATCGAAGTCTTGAATTAATTCATACCTTGCAAGGGCAGGGGGATCCCAAGTGGACGGAACAGAATGACGAACTTGATCGGCAAGAACAAGAGGGTACCTATCGATATGAACATTGAAGAAGATGATGAAGTAACCATCCAGAGCCAAGTGTTTGACGTTGGCTGCATCCGCTGCCCACGAACCACTTTCGAAACCAAACATGGCATTGAACAACCCTGATGGGATTTTCCCAGGCACACTGGCCTTTTGGTTGAAATATTGCGACATCTGCATGAATTATATTCATTTCATGCACTAATGTTATTAATTCAATCGATAATATTATTTGTAAAAGAAGACACATATCTAATATTATTACCTGATTGAATGTGAAGATATCGGATTGGTAACGTGTACGATCGCCTTTGTCACATTTAATATCGGTGGAGACTTGTTGGATGGACCCGAAGCCAGGAACTGCGAGTTCTTTTTTATCGGCGTCGTTGAGCAAAACCAGTCTTTGTTTGCCTTTGCAGTACTTGAGCCGGAAATCTGAGGTTAAATCAAACCCTTTGCCTAGGCTGCTTACAGCCATCTCCACGATATCATCACCGCCACTCATCTCTCTCTCTCTCTCTCTCTCTCTCTCTCTCTCTCTTTTCTGATCTCTGTATCTTCTGACCCTATATATATGAGATGAGATGAGGTTTGTATATCCCTTCCTGTGTTTTAATTGGATGATAAAGTTGATGGGAAGGAAGGGAAGAATAGAGGTGTGAAGAGATATAGTTTGAGAAAAGGAAGAGAGACAAGTGGAAGAGAGAGAATAATGCTATAGACTTGATTTGTAACATATGGGAAGGTCTGAATATGAAATGGGAAAGAAGAATATGGTAATAATCAAAAGGTCGTGAGAAGATGTTTGACCGTTCTCTTCTCTCTCTCATATTTTATATAATATATATATCAATATTTTGTTTCTTTTTTTTTCAACCTCAATTATTACTAATTATTAATTGATTCTCTTAAGCAAAGACTGTTGGTTTGTTTTGTTATTTAAAAATATAAATCCCGGTCCCAGGAGATAGGTATAAGTAACACGTCATTAACCAACACAGTTGCAAAATCATCTCTAGTTGAACGTCAAACATCTAGGAAGGTGGGAGGCAATACACCAAAAGAATTTATAATTTCTCAAATTCTCATACTGATCTGTCTCTTTCTGCTCTACCTCTACCCCATTTAGTCGTGCAATATCATAGTCACTTAAAAAAAAAAAGAAATTATACAAATAATATATATAGATTGATGAAGCGAGTAATAATTAATTGGGACATGTAGCGTGTGATAAAAGGTGTGGGTTTCTTTCTTCATCAATCTATATATATTATTTGTATAATTTCTTTTGTTTTTTAGTGACTGTGATATTGCACGACTAAATGGGGTAGAGGTAGAGCAGAAAGAGACAGATCAGTATGAGAATTTGAGAAAGAATCATGCTAGGGAGATCAATTTGGGATACCAACTCTCTAATAGAGGTGGAGCCCACCAATACAATGAGTCTCACGCTCTATTAGAGAGTTGGTACACAAATTGATCTCCCTAGTTGGTCTTCCTAGCATTTTCCTTTGAGAAATTATAAATTCTTCTTTTGGTGTATTCCCTCCCTCCCTCCAGTGACAGTGTGAAACCGAAAAGGCCAAAAGGTTTTGAATTCCATCTCTCTCACCTTTGTTGTCCCTATGACACGACACGTAACCTCTTATTTGCCGTGTATGTGGTCTGAGACCCTCTCTGATGACGTGTTAATGATGCGGACTGAACCTCCACCAATTACACTTGACTAAGCCAGCTGAGCTCTGAGCTACCCGCTGACTAATGATTTGCGGACCTTCTTCAACAAGTATCTGCGTCGATGACTTACTTTTAACCAGTTTCTACTTTCATTTTGCTGAGTTTATTTTATAATATACTTGTTCCAGTATTCATTATTTGTGCTTCTTTTTCTCTGTGCAAGAAGCATTATCATATCAAAATTGAATCAGTCAAGTATGAACTAGACGAGTGACTTTTTTTTGAGTCCATCTTTGACACGACCACAAGTCCTCAAGTTCTTGAAAAGCCTTTGTGTTCACAAAGGATGTTGTGAAAGTCAAACGGACAAGACAAGAGATGCCTAATTTCTCTACTTGGTCAAATCAAATGAAAACATAAACCAAACCACCTATATTATTTTCTAAACGAAAACACCAAAGTTTTACGCGTGCGCTCTGCTCTCTCTTGGTCTGGGCTTGGGACTTTGACTGGGCCAGCTAATGGTGCGTCGGGAGAGCAAATTGTTAACCAAAGTAGACTTCCCATCCCACAACATATATGGAAACACGAACTAAAAACCCGAACAAGGAAGGGAAACAGCTACACAGGAAGACCAAAGAACGAGAATCCTTCCAATTCCAAAGGTAGCAAGGCAACCCAAGAAAATTATGACAAATAACACAAGGCTTAATTAGCATCTAAAACAAAAGACAGGACAGAACAGAACACGAAGATTATCGTCGACGGGCAGGGCGGTATAATTCTATTCAAAAACAGAAATAAGAGATCAGCATGTAAAACACAGCATTATTATATAATTTAGGAAGATTCACTATTATACCCAATATAGGAATCGAAATTATTATAAAATAAAAAACCCCTATATGAAATTGACTTAAAAACACACCCAAAATTCATTTACAACATAACAAAGAGACTTTTAACTTCTTTTAAATTATAAAACTGCCATTAATTTCTTAAAACAAACTCAACCTTATAAAGAAGCCCAAAACATTCAATAGGGCATTAAAGTAATTTAATAATTAAAATTAAATTCAATAAGACCAGCTGTCATTTTTTAGGTTTTTTAATAGAAATTAAATGATGTAAAATTTATCTATATTATTAGCGCTAAGAATGGGTATCTCTATAATTTATAGGGTATAAGAATTGTGCCGGACCGAGTTATCAAGGAAAGCACCGCACAAGATAAGCTTATCGTTGCCGCTTTGTAAAATTGCTATACTGACGGGATCCGCATAATTACATTATTGTCCAAAACACAAAGAAAGCCTACAGGTCCTGGTTTCACTTGCTTTACTACGTGCTGCTACTATTCACCAACTTCAAATTTCAGCAGCATCTTGGTCTTCAAAAGAGCATAATTCCTCCAATTAACTGCGCTCTACAATTCTAGATTCAAACTAAAAGTATTGAGGTTCTACACTGATGAACACAACCCACCAAAAGGGTTCAAAGTTCAAACTACATTTCTGCCAAGGTTAAAATGTAAAACAAAAAATATCTAATATCATCAATCTGTGTTGAAGCAATCCAGACAACAATCTCTTCTTAAGGGGGGTTTACCCCTAGAAGATGGGTCTTCCAAGAAAAGGTAGCCTAGGCAACAGTTATGAATGAACTGCAGCAAAACAAAGTTCGGATTTCATGCTCAAACACATTTACAGCTTTACAACAACAAATGCAAAAGTTTCGGATTGCACAGCTTCTCTTAACACTACAGTAATTTACATGATGAACAAAAGAAGGAATAAACACGGCAAAGTAATGCAAAATACACCACTCACCTACATCATGGCAGTTACAAACAGAGAAAACAAGGCAGTGCCCCATTCTTTATCTTTGGTAAGCCTACATTCTTTATCTTTGGTAAGCCTACAGAGGTACTGTCTGCTCTGACACAGATGCCAACCCCTGCAACAACCTAACAATTTCCCCTGTATCATCCAGATAATACTTGGCTTTGCTGGGCTTTCGGCCAACCGTACACGCAAATACTTCAGCTCTGGGTGCGATGGATGGGCCTGCTATGGAACTTGTGATTACCTCAAACATGTCTTCGTCAGATCTGTCATCACCTATGCAGAGAACAAAATCCGGTGACATTCCCCTTTCTTGCATGGTGGAAAGTAGACGTTTGGCTACAAGTCCCTTGTTTACACCCTGCACACACACAAGAATGTTCAGTTTATCGAAATAATGTAAGTCCAATTGAGCCAATGTGTTAGCTTCTGTGAGTGAAGGCGGCATAAACCCTATGAGTGAAGAAGACTTGACTAATCACTTATGCTTGGGGAAAAAAACAAACAATACTACATCTGTTGTCATGGAAGGGCCATATTGTTTTCAAAATTTTCATTTGTCAAACAGTATGGAATACCTATTTAACATTAAGAAAATTGTATTTATAATTTTGGTATGACCTCCAGTTTGAGCCCGGTCACTCTCTGACCCTCAACCCCCTCCAAACTTCTGATATCTTGACCAACCCAATGTTAAAAGACATCGCCTTTCTCCGTTTCACACGTGCTACTAAGCTTATGTGAATTTGGATACTGATCATACAGGTTGGAGAAATCAAAAAGGAGATTTTACAGAACAGAGATAGCAACTTAACAAGGAGAGGTGTATCAAACCTGTGGCTTAACCTCCACTACATTCTGCCCGCTTTTAACATTAACTGGTTCATTAGCAAGCACACTTTCAAGATGATCAAGAAGTTCCTTAGCTTGACATGATCCAAAATCTGGATCAGCATCCTCATAAGACCACACAAGTGCAGTTTCCTTATCTTCAATGGTGGAACCATCAGTTGTTTCAGTGTAAAGCTTCATTACTGGCTCTGCAATCTGCTTCCAACTGCTATCTGCAACTGGTGCACATGTTTCCCATTCTGCATCTCGCTTCAATCTGAATCCATATAATCATTAGTTTTAATCTAACCAATATTTCCATCGGTGCAAACATAAAACTTGAAATTTGAACAAATTTACCGTAGAAAGTAGCCGTGTTCAGCAGCAATTCCAAGCTTCTCGCAAGGAGAGAGCCATTCAGCAAGTACTTTACGGCTTTTTGCACTAACAATGAAAACCATGTTGTTCTTGTCTCTGCACAAGTTATTCAGGATACCAATGGATTTAGAAGTTGGGCTCTTATCAATGGAAGCCTGAGGCATCAATGTACCATCATAGTCAAGAAGGATTGCCCTAGTTGTGGTCCTTTTGTAAGCTGAAACGATATGCTCCATAGAGAGCTTCCTGAAGTTCGAATCAAGGGCCACAACTCTGAAACTCAAACCGAACCCAATACCCCAGCACCTCTGACGCAAATGGCCCCTACATGTTCTTTCCAGATCTTGGAGGAAACTACGAGCCCAGTACCCAACATCATGGGTACTGACATATCTATAATGCTTCTCGTGCCGGAGCTGTTTTTCTGGCTCCGCCATCTCTAGGGCACAGTCCATTGCATCTGCCACAGCATCAATATTCCAGGGGTTCACACGAATTGCTCCACTCAAAGAAGGGGAGCAGCCAATGAACTCGGAGACAACTAACATGCTCTTCTTCGGGTTGGAGGGTTCCAACTCCAAAACCTTATCCAATTTCGCATTCCTTTGCCGACTGATTATGTATTCGTATGGTATTAGATTCATCCCATCCCTGACAGCCGTCACCAAACAACACTCGGCAACAACATAATATGCAATTCTCTCATAGAACTTGAGTGGCTCATCAATCAACACAACAGGCTTATACCCAGGTTTCCCAAATGTTTCATTAATTCGCTTCACAGTTGAGGATGTCTCAGCCTGAACTTCTTTCACGTCTTTTCCCCGACCCCTGGCTGGATTGGCTATCTGCACCAATACAACCTTCCCCTGCCACTCTGGATGCTGAACAAGCAGCTGCTCCATTGCCAAAAGCTTCAAACTTATACCCTTAAAAATGTCCATGTCATCTACCCCGAGTAACATTATCCTTCCTCGATCACAGAACTGTTTCATAAGCTCAGCAACCTTGGCTTCAGTCTCTGGGAGGCTCAAAACCGACTGCAGCTGACCCATGTGTATACCAACAGGAAGAATCTTGATGCTAACAGTCCGACCGTAATACTCAAGGCCTATGTAACCCCGCTTGGATTCATAGGTAAGACCAAGCATTCGACTACAGCACGAGAGGAAATGCCTTGCATAGTCAAATGTATGGAATCCAATTAAATCAGAATTTAAAATGGCTCTTAGAATCTCTTCCCTGACAGGCAATGTCTTATAAATTTCAGATGAAGGGAACGGGCTATGGAGGAAAAACCCAAGTTTCACGCGATTGAATCTCTTCCTCAAGAAAGTTGGCAACACCATCAGATGATAATCATGTATCCACACAAAATCATCTTCTGGGTTGATCACTTCCATGATCCTATCTGCAAAAATCTTGTTCACTGATACATACGCTTGCCATAAGGACCGGTTAAATCTACCACCGAGGTCCGGCGAAAGAGGTAGCATGTAATGAAACAGTGGCCACAACTGCTGCTTACAGAACCCATGATAATACCGGCTGAAAAGATCTGGTGGGAGAAAGGTTGGGACACATTTAAAGGTCTCGAGAAGAATTTGGGAAACCTCGTCTTGTTCATTTGGGTGAATTTCTTCCTTAAGACAACCAACATAAATGACTTCAATCTCATCATCCCCCAAACCATCTTTCAATTGGAGAAGTAGTGAATTCTCATCCCAATTGAAAATCCAACCCTTACTGGTATCTGATTTTCTCTGCGCCCTTATGGGGAGCTGGTTAGCCACTATTATGATTCGGTCACGTTGGACTGAAGATGAAGACATGTCTTCGGAGCACGCACTCTCCGACGGATCATCATCAACATCGGATATCAAACTGGCAACAGTCATAATACGTGGAATTCGCCGGCCAATTCGGCCAAACGAAGGAGCCTCGCCTGAGGCAAGCTCCAAAAGATTGGAATACGATTTGGACACCATTTGTTTCTAGACTGGAACTCTAGTTCATCAAAGCCTCTCTATATCTATCCCCTTGCCCACATAGATGAAACAACCCATTAAAGATTACGTATTTTCTATGACAAGCAAAAAACCCCTTTGAAAATTTATATCGCAGAAGCAACCGGTCTGAGTTTTGAGTGAGAGGTTACTGCTAGTACTGATAATTTCGAATGAAATCCTAGCTAAGGGATAAAGAGATTATGACAAGTTAAAGGCTGACTGCAAAAATCTTTGAAGATAAGTGAATTGAAACAAGGGAAGGATAAACCAAGAACTTTCTTCCTATCCAGATAAGAGGAGATGGTAAAAGGAATGGAATACATTCAGATCACACACAGCCCAGAAATATTCGGCAACCAAACATTCAACTAGACATTCTTTTTTTGATGAGGTTCAACTAGACATTCTCACACATGCACTGCTGAGAAAATATAGATTCAACTGAAACCAAACACAACAACAGCAATAACAAAACAAGATGTTACCAGTTTCAAAATTCAAACTTCCAGCAATAAAATTGAGAACAGTTTAAGATGTTACCAGTAGCTGAAACTGCAAAAACCCACTCTTTATTGAGTGGAATTGAGAAAGAACTAAGCAAAACGAAAGGTGAACATAAATCTAATCAAAGATAGGGAAAAAAGGAGACCCCAAAATTTGGTTGCTTTTCATGGGACTTTCCTGGTAATCACAGTCTTCCCTTATAATCTTCTCTCTCTCTCTCTCTCTCTCTCTCTCTGAGGATCAGCCCAACATAAAATAGTGGGATAATGTTCTGGACAATTTACTTTGTTTTTCACACATTTATTATTTTGTGGATTTACTTTGTTTCTTTCAAAGAATAAAAAAGATGAATAGAAAATGTTGAAAACTTCTGAGCCGTTGGATGCGGTATCGGAACGGATGTAACAGAATGGGACGGCTAGGAGAGTTTACGACAGAGATGTTGAGAGAGTAGTGGATGAGGTCTCTAGGCCTTATCCCTTGTCCTTTGGTGTGTCCGCCACGAGGGCTTCCTACATAACGGTGGGACCCACACCGAGGGTCTTGTCCGAAACTGGATGTCGTGAGCGTGCGACTCTTTACGTGGCGGACTATAAATCGGTTTTCCGTGACACGTGTCGATCTGTCCATGCTTCATTGACAGCTCGAGACTAGGCCCAGGGAGATGTGTCTCGTTTGACCGATTTATCGGATATGTCCGACAGTCGTTGCAACAAATATACTATTAACAACAACAAAACAACTAAGCTACACTGCCGGTGCAGATCAAAAATAAAAAATATTTCCGACCAAAAAAACAAAACAAAACAAAACAATGCTGCAATTTCTATGTTTTTTTTTCTTACAATGATGAAATCTAATTTCTTCCTTTGGCTTACTGTCAATTAACAAACATATTCTATCTACGTATGTATTTATAATATAACTTCAGAAAGTATGTATTCTATCTATGTATGCTATTTAGATATACAATATTGACCACTTTATGTGGCAACTGACATATCAATTAATGAATGTTGTCATGAGATCACTTACTAGGAACTATATGATTTTTTAATTGACATGACGACATTCATTAATTGACTTGGCATGACACATTAATTGCCACATAAGATGGTCAGCTAAAGTGGTCAATGTTGTGTGTCTAAATAGCATTAATCAAGAAAAAAACAGTGAATTATTAACTTTTATTACGAGCTCATTGTGACTGGTTTCTTCATCAAATCACCAAAGAAGCTTTAATATAAATTGCAATTAGGCTTGGCCATGGTAAAAGAGAGAGGACCGATGATAGGCTAAACATTTTTGTAGTAATCAAATATTAATAAATAAATAAATAAAATTTCTCAAACCTGTAATTACTTCACGATAGCATATTAAGATCATCCACAACAGCTTTGCAATCCGAAGAGTTGTTGACTAGTGCAAATCTGTAATTTGATAAATAACACATCAAAATGATTTTTTATTAAAGAAAAAAAGACAATGAGAATTTCATTTTTACTTCAAATACATTACCAAGAGTATATAAACTTTCAATTGAAATTGAGGAGATTGAGAATACCAATAGCATATTTGAGTGACAAAGACATTGAGGAATTCAATTCCTCAATTATTTTACATAGAATTGAGGGAAAGTTCTGAGAATTACGATAGTTCTTATTAATGATATATTTCAACCGATGATATATAAAATAAATAATTTCGAACATGTAATACTTCATGATAGCAGATTAAGATCTTCCACGACAACTTTCCACTCCAAGTAGTTATTGACAAGCACAATTGACAAGTGCAAATCTGTAATTTGATAAATCACACATCTAAAAAAGCAATGAGAATTTGATACTAACTTCCAATTGAAACAGAGGGTAAAGAGATTACCAAAAGCATATTTGAGTACCGATGACACTGGGAAGTCCGATTCAGAATTCTAAGGTTTTAGTTATAATTCGACAAGAAGCTCTGAGAGAATTATGACAGTTCCAATTAATGATGGATTTCAGTCGACTGCATGAGTGTTTTTCAATCAGTGAAATAAGGGTTTTTAGTCGGTTGAATGAGGGTTTTCAGTCGGTAGAATGCTTGAAGTTTTAGTATAAAGGAATTCAGATGTTTGGGCGGAGAATTTATGGAAATTGAAATAAAGATGACGATAACATTATTTTAACTCCGAATATGAGAGGGTTGAAAAGGAATTTTCACATTGACATTAAAATGATATCAGCAACTGATATCTTTTTTTGTTAAACCACAATTGCAAAAAAAAAAAAGAAATAACGTCATTTATACTAAGAGCATTGGGTCACTCAAACAAAAAGATAATTTGCTCAGAAAAACTTACAAAAATAACATATGAATGTGCAATTATTGGTTTGAAATTAATGGGAAGTACATTTTTGGTAAGGAGATGGTGTAGTTGAATACAAAGATCTAAAGTGTAAAGTGTATACTGTAAGGCTTCTTTTACACTTAATCTATAACCATCTGTTTAGAAATTAAATTCGGAAATCTCGATCCCTAATTTCCACGATTTGTCTACAATTCATTTAATAAGTTCCGTGCTTAAGTTGCCAAACAATAAAAATATCAATTTTTCCTATTCAATTTCCGATTTTTAGTCAAATCCCAAGTTATTTTCCTCCATCATTATAAACTATATTTCTTATAAATTTTGAGAGTGATGTTATTTGTTATATAAGCAACATTATCGAAATTTGAAATATACCATATATACCATATTCTTACTATTTTTTTCATTTATTAAATGGAGCCTCGGATAATACAAAGTGGACAATAATATGTTTTTGTTGTTGGAAAAAATTGACAAAAGTTGAGGATTAATTCTGGAAAAGAATATAGCAGACGTGTAAGCATAGGAGAAGAATGCGCCATCTGCGTTACATTTAAAAAATAATAATTATCTCCGTTACATTTTATTTCCGGATATTTGCGAGAAAAGACAACAACACAGCCGGCGGTTTCAGCCCTATTTTCCGTAAAACGGGAAACGATGGGCAGATAGATAAGGTTCGAGTCAGAGTGCTTACGCTGTAACGCCACTGCATGACAAATACAGTTGAGCATTAACAGCTGAAATCCCGCGGTCGAGGAAGTGCCACGTGTAAATGTTTCTTGACGGTGGAGGAAACATCCAAAAGATCGTAACGGAATGGTTTTATTTGGAAATTGGAATGGACAAGAGGAAAGCGGAAAAGGATTCTTTGCGGAAAGGCGTACGGTGGTTGGTGTACCTATATATAAGGGACCCACGTAAAGATTGGGGGTCAGAATTAAATCTTGGACGTTCAAATTGGGGACATATGAAAATGGCCAAACAGGACGGAATATGGAATAAAATAATATTCTCAATCTTATAGCACCGGATGCGCTTCAAATGTTTTTCCTTTTTCCAACAAAAAAAAACAAAAGAAAGTATTTTCTTTTTAGTTGCTATGATCTGCTGCATATGTAATTATCCAAGTTTAGTTGTCTCTCTACCAAAAAAAACAGAAAGTATTTTCTGGACATTTTTTTATATATTTTTTTCTTTTCACGAAATGGAATATTATCTTTGCATATGCATACAGGTTATTTTGGGCATTTACTTGAGGAAACTATATCAATAATACGGGCGGCATAGATGAATGAAGTATTCCATTTTCCAAAGTCCAAATTATTGGGTGACTTTGAAAAGCATGATTCTATTTCTATGTACGTCTATATGACATAATTGAAACTCCTCCAAATCGTTGCCTTTATCAAATTTTTACCCTCTTCTGTTTACCAAATTTTGATAGGTCAGCGGTGGTAGAATCGATCCATGTAGTGAAGAACTAATACTATAGCAGTTGATATTAGATTTTGACTAGCCAATGTATACAACAAGAGTGTTTTTTTATTATTTTATTATAATGGTTTGCAGTTGTTTGTAACTAACGACGATGTTGTAGTGCCACTTTAATTTTGTGAGATTTTAGAATCATTAGAGCTAAAAATGTAAAATCGAAATAAAGAACTCACTAGTGTAGTAGTTTAGTATATTATCACCCCAATAAAATATTCATGCACCTGAGGTTTTGTTCGAATCTTTCCTCCCCTAATATTAGTTGAATTTTAAACATAAAAGAATAGATAACATTGAGGATAAGATACTAATTAGACATATATCTAAGGTGTGTGCGAACATTGAGAGGGTGAAGATACTTCACCCATTAATTTCTCATATTATATATGTATATATACACTGTACACACATCCGAAAGAAGATTAAAAAAAAAACTTTGCATGTTTGATATATAACGATTTCATGTGCTAGTGTTCAACTATGTACGTAGGTGTTTCTAGATTGGAATCCAAAATCTGCATAAATTCAATCAACAGAAGGAAACGAGTGCTCATAACTTGTTTGGTTGTTTCCGCAATGAATGCGTGCAGTTTGAATTAAGCTCCTAGCTAAACCACACAAGAACATATATGATGCATTCAACTAGCTAAATTAATTTGTCTCTGATGATGCGTGCGGTTCTTTCGTCTTTGATGATCTCATATATTTTGTATTTGTATATATCCCTCTCTCTCTCTCTCTCCCTCTCTCTCTCTCGTTTCTGTTTGGTCAATGAGTGACGCAACAAAGTAGAAAACTCCAAGTTGGACAATGAATGACGCAAAAAAGAAAAAGAAAAAGAAAAAGAAAAAGAAAATTTGTTGTCCAAATGTAAATGAGGGAAAAAGAAAAAGACAAAAAAATATAGAGCTTGCTTTGGTCTTTGGGTGAAGCAAAGTACAAAGTGAACATCAAGTATGTTGCGAAACAGACAGCTTCGTCTTTTATCGAGGAGGAGATAAATAAAACGTCGATAGGTTTCTTTCTCTGCATAAAAGATGAAGCAGAGAAACTATTTGATCAAGTCAGTCGTCGTCACTCTCCCAGCTTTTATCGTGATTTATGCATCATGCACATATCTACAAACTGATTTGCTTCACATCTTTTTAAACTAGCAAAAACAACTACTGTTCATATTTGTTTTAGTACCCATAATTATTAATACACCTATACAAGGGGTGGCTACTTATCTCATCATCATCTTCTATGTGGTGTGTTTGAATTTGAGAGAGATTTCAGAGAGAGAGAGAGAGAGAGAGAGCTGGTGATAGATGGAGGACAACTACAATGGTGATGATGATCAGAATAAGGGTATTGTTAGGGTGTGCACAGAATCACAATCAGATGAAGGTGATGTTGTTGGTGAGGAGTTAGAGCAGGAGGTTCTAAAAAGGACGATCTCAGGCCATCCACTGTATGGGCTGTTGATGGAGAATCACATCAACTGTTTGAAGGTATTTCCTTTTTCTTTTTGTCGGGTTTTCTCTTTTTGGTTCTGGAAGTTACTTGTTTATGATGCAGAATTAAACTAAGAATGATATAAACCTTGACTCAGACTTTTCCATATCTGCTGTAATTTTACCAAGTCCTATGAATCTTTTTTTCATTTATTTTTTTCAAAACATTGTACACAAATATGATATGGTCAGACTCAGACAGAGATGAGGAAGTCCAAAATGGCGTCCAATTTGCAATGTTTTGCATGGTCATGTATAAGTGCAGATGGGTAGCTAGCTAGGTTTAAGAACATATATATCATCACTGTTGACGCCAAAAAGTGGTTCTTTGACTTAGAGGGTCAACTTAGTAATTTTATGCCTCCGGTATCCTTGATGCCTCGGTAGCCTACGTGATCTGCAATATGAGCAAACGCACGGTAAGACCTAGGGCACCGGTGTGGTACCGGGCGAAGGCTCTCCGATGCTTAAGTAAGTTCGAGAATAGAAAGTTCAACTGACATATCAATAGGCTTGTATGCCATAAGTTCTGATTACCTCTATTTTGGGATAGTTTGCCTCCTTTTATAGGTCTTGGGAGGTGTGCATTTGTTGATAAGTTCGATGTGGGACTGTGGACGTCGCTTGGGAGCGTGCCACGTGTCCCAGGAGAGGGTGTTGCCCTAATGGAGAGATCGGTAGGTAGAGTGCCGAGGGCGCCTCTGACCAAGCCCAGTTTTCTCCACGTGTCTTGCCCTTTGCCCTTATTGGCTGTTTATTTTGGGTGTAAACAATCACAGTATTAGAAAAGTGGTTAGGTCAATGGTTAGATACGCATGCGCAGGTCAACAATAACGATAGATGTGAATTATTGACAGGTGGGTTTGGGTGAAAATATTGGAGAAATTGGAGTCACAAGTATTGAAAAGGACAAGCTCAAGGCCGCTGCCATTCCCACTTCTTCAGACCTTGATCAATTCATGGTATGGTAGCTTTCTTCTTTGTATAATTATAAATTATTGTGTTTAATTATGCAGAATCAATATGATCTGTTGGAATTAATCGCAGGAAGCATACTGCGACGCCCTAAACAAGCTTAAAGAAGCCATTGAGGATCCTATAAAAGAAACGACATCTTTCATCACTGATATGTATGCTCAACTCGAGGATCTCAGTGCCTCCAAAAAACCTCATTAACCCGTACACCTCAACTTGAGGAACTGCGTGCGTGGCTACATTTGGCAGATTATGCTGATGATAACTGATGATCTTTGATCACTAAATTTGTTAGTTGATAAGTTATAATAATGTTAATTTGTCCCATCATGAGATGAAAGTACTTGCTATATATTAAATTTTCTTAATTAATTTTGTTTCATCAATTTATAACGTTAATTACATGCATACATTTTATATGGTGGATTTTATATCCCAGTCACACTTATGAGGGTGTATTCAATTCAGATTTTAAATGATTTTAAAAGAGTTATAAAGTTGATGGAGTTTAATTGAATTTAATTGAGTTTGACTGAATTCTACAAACTTCACATAGATTTTGACTGAAATCGTGTATAGATTTTAACTGAGTTTATAGCGATGGCGGTGGTGATGATGGCAATGGCGGTGGCGATGGTGGTTTGTAAGGGAGGTAGTGGGGGTGGCGGTGGGAGTGAGGTGGTGGAGGTGGAACTGGTTGTGGTGGTGGTGACGGTGGGGCTGATAGTGGGGTTGGTAGTGGTGGTGGAGATGGGGGTAAGGGTGGTGGTGGTGACGGTGGGGCTGATGGTGGGGCTGGTAGTGGGGGCGACGGTGGGTGGTGGTGGTGCTAGGGGTGGCAGAGATGGTGGCAACGACGATGATTGTGGTGGTGGTGATGGCGGTGGCAGCGACTATGGTGATAGTCATAATAAGATGGTGGCAGTAGAAGTGGTGAAAAATCATATTTTGAAAATAAAAATAATATATCTATCAAAATCTCTAGGGGGAAGCAAAGATTTGTCATAACCTAAAATTAGTCTATTATCAAACGAAATCCACCACTTTTTGTGTTTCCTTTAAAATCAATGAGTTTTTGAATACACCCAAACTTTTATGAAGTCTTTTAAAGTCGTGATTGAATACATCCAAATTTGAATGGAGTTTAAAAAGTTTGAATTAAATACACCCATAATTGAATAGACTTCTATAACGATGGCGATTGAATACACCTAAACTTTTAAACTTCTTTAAAATCTTTTAAAATCTAAATTGAATACACCCCCTTTAATTATTTACGACCACAAAGACAATATGAAGATTCTTTACTTCATAAATACGATATAGAAGTGTAAAACAAACATGAATGAGGAATGTTTAAAACATAGACAACTTTCAAGTTCCAATATGTTTTAAAAGTCAATGGGTCTAGTCCAGTAGAAATGGGCTTTGACTTGCATACCAATGGTCTTAGGTTCGAATCCTCATGCAGAGACAATCCTTATAAATAGTAATTTTTTAGTGTTCTAGGTATACCACGTGGCTGGTGCACCATTCAATAAACACAGGACATGTGGAATATTTCTAATGCAGCAAGTCACATGTCATAAAAAACAATTAAGTAAGTTGGAGAATAATTTCACATGCCACATGTGTATTGGATGATATACCAGCCACGTGGTGTACCCAGAACATATAAAAATTTCTCCATGAGAAGGGACCAACATGGGCTCCCATGTGAGTTTTTATTTTATCAACCCACACTTTAATTTAGCCAACCTAAGCCTATTAATGACAATCATGACACACTTACATCCAAAGGCTCACAACAAACCAAGACTACTGGCTCATCCAACAATACACTAAGGACCCGTTTGGTGGGCCAGATAAATTAGGTGGATTAAGATTTTAAATCCAATATGGTGTTTGGAGGCCCAAAATGAAGTTGGACTGGATTGTGTGTAATTCAATCAAACCCCAAAGTATGCGGATTGTGTGTACATAAGGGTAAATTTAGCCCATTTCATTTTAAAATCATGGGTCCGTCCCTACCCCGATAACATCTTGGTAGTGTATGTATGAGAAACTCTCATCTCTTGTAGTTTAGACCATTGCTTGTATATTTTTTTAAAAAATGTTTTACAATCTTCATGCTCTTTTTTATTTTCTTTCTTTAATCTTGTTGTAGAATTATAACTGAGTCCAATAGCCCACATAAAGTTGGGCTCGGTTTCGTCCAAGAAATAAAGAGTTGGGCTCGGCCCGTTAAGTTCCATTTTGCCCAGGCGGCGATCTTCTGTGAGTAACTAGCAAAACCACCACTTGCACACCAAACTGCAGGGAAAGTCCAGTTTGCCTCTCTCTCACCAAAGAAACAAAAGAGAGAGAGAGAGAGAGAGAGAGAGAGAGTAGGAAGGAAACTTCGCCCTCTAAGTTCTACACTTTTCCCTTCCGCTGATTCTTCTCAATTGTGCTGCTACTTCTATTGGGTCTTTCCAAAACCCTATCCCACATCGATTTTTGAGGTCAAAATCTTGGGTTTTCTTTGAAAAGGAAGCAGCAGAGTAGGGGCATGGTGAAATCGGCAGCGAAGAGTGAAGATGGGTCTGGTTCTGGGTCTGGGTCTGGTGGATCGGTGGCTCCTTTTCTGAGGAAATGCTATGAGATGGTGGATGATAACGAAGCAGACTCTATAATCTCGTGGAGTGAAACCGGTGACAGCTTTGTGATATGGGACATGACCCAGTTCTCGATTTTATTGTTGCCCAAGTATTTTAAGCACAGCAACTTTTCTAGCTTCATGAGGCAGCTCAACATCTATGTGAGCTTTTCTGTGCAATTTTTACTTTTTCTTCTATCTCGGTTTTTGCATTTTGAGGTTTCTTTTTGTATTTTGTGGAGGCGTTCTTTAGCTGCGTTACAATTGTGGGTTGAATTGGTTTTTGTCAAATTGTGCTTATATTTATATTGGATTTGTAGACTTTTTTCTTCTTGTTATTCTTGCGGCAATCCCAAATATATATAATAAAAGAAAACTGCGCATTCGTAAATGATTGTAAACTAGAAGAAATCTCGGAAATCAAGTTTTATTTCTTGCGTAGATGATTAGTTTGCTCATTTGAGCCTAAACTCGTGCTCAATTGGTCCAAATCAAGTTTCGTATTTCCTTCAATTGGAAGTTTTCTGTGGTTATCCATTTAGGTGGGACTCAAAAAGGAGGGTCTGTCTAAGATGTAAGCCTTGGCCCTGAGTTAAGACTTTGTAAAATAGTTTGAATGGTGAAGTTCTCTTTTCCAAGCCTGATCCGTCTCCCTTCGTTTTGTCCCAGTTGGCCCTGAGCTAATTAAATGGTTGTGCTTCAGTCTCAGTTGCCCAGAAATGCTATATTGAGAAAATAGCAATGTATATAGTATATAGCTGTATGCATATGTTGTATATATCTGCTCTACAGGCGCACTTGTGTGTTTCTCTGTGAGTGTAAATGTCATGTTACGTTATTTGAATTGTCAACCAATAGTCAAGTATTCATGAATCTTGTTGTTTCAGGGCTTCAGAAAAATAGATTCGGATCGTTGGGTGTTTGCAAATGAAGGATTTATTCAAGGTCAAAAGCATTTGTTGAAGAATATTTCTAGAAGGAAACATCCTCAGGGCACAGATCAGAGAAAAGCATTACAGCAGAAAGACAATCCTGATGGGCCTTGTGAAAACATTATTGAAAATGGTCTATGGAGGGAAGTTGAGAACCTGAAGACTGATAAAGTTGCTCTGAAGCAAGAGTTGGTCAAGCTTAGGCAGCACCAGGAAATTTCAGAAAATAACTTGCTCCTCCTGAGGAACCGCCTTCGTGGAATGGAGAAGAATCAGCAGCAGATGCTGTCATTTCTAGTTATAGCCATGCAAAGTCCTGGGTTTTTAGTTCAGCTTCTTCAGCCAAAAGAAAACAGTTGGCGCATTGCTGAACCTGGAAATATGCTAGAACAAGGTGTAGATGATCGTATACCAATAACTTCTGATGGTGCGATAGTGAGGTACCAACCACCTATGGATGAAGCCCCGAAGCCTGTACTCGCAGCGAATTCAGGCGCAGACAAACAAACCGAATTTGATTCTTATATAGATGGAATGAACGATTTTGTCGTGAATCCTGATTTCATGAAAATGCTAATGGATGAAAAGTTGAGCTCTCTAGAAAATCAAGCCCCGTATACCCTACCAGATATATCTGATGATGGTGCATGGGAGCAGCTTCTTTTAGGTAGTCCTTTCTTAGAAGATATTGAAGCTACAGAGGAAGATGGAAAAGAGACTGTTGACTCTAGAATGGAGGTGGAATCAACCGCATCGGAACTGCAAGAATCACAGAATTTTGATACTTTAATGGAGCAAATGAAGAAATCTCAGAACTTTGCATCGGAATCAACAGTTTATGGATCTAATGTGGAGAGCTCTCAAAGCTTGGAACATATAACTGAACAAATGGGATATTTAGCTTCTGACTCTAACAGCAACCGTGGAACACAATCAGGAAAGTGAGAGCTTCTTGTGGGATACCTCATACATGTAACACTCTTTCTCAGTCAACTTAACAAATGTAAGTTGCTTCTTATTCTTCAATCAGTCTTTTATACAGTTTAGGAGAATCATATTTTTAAGAATTGAGGCTACCTGGAGTTCTGAAGTAATTTGTGTTGTTGGGTTGCATGCTGTAATTTGAATTATATCTACTTACCTTTACTTCATTTTGCTTATGGACAGATTTTGGTGGGCGGCATGACCGTTGGGAAGAGTATTTTGCTTGCAGTTTTGCTCTGTTTCTACATGTAATTCGAGTAATTTTCCTGTGAGGTTTAATAGCTGCTTGGTTAAAGAGCACTGGAGAATATATGTCATCTGCGCCACTGCAGTGGCTTTGCTTTTTCTTAACTTCCGCAACTTCACTTGGTATATTTTTCTTGTAACACTGCAGTGGCCTTGCTTTTTCTTAACTTCTGCAACCTCACTTGGTATAGTTTTCTTGTACCAACCTTGTAAATTCACGGGACACCGTTCTCATTTTCTCAATATAAATGAAAGACACTTTGCATATGACGTTCTACTCTCTCTCTCTCTCTCTCTCTCTCGTGGCAACTAGAGGCGTTCTCTTATGATATTTGATATAGCACACATGCAATTTGAAGATTCGATTTCATTTTTCAAGGTTGTTAGAGATTCTAGGTAACGTTTCTTATTTCTAAGGGCTAGTTGTAGTAAAGAGGGTTTGGCTTGCTTCCCTTGTTGCTCTGAAGAGGCTTACCCGCAAATGAAGGTGAAAGTACCATTTTTCTCTAACCATTCCCATCCACAAAGGTACAAAAACTACATAACCTTTCTTGGTTTTTTTAAAGAAAAAAACTGCATACTTATTAGATGTCAATAAATAAGAAGAGAAAGTTCATGTAGGATCACGGGATGAAATTATACCGAAAATAAGAAGCAACATTGAAATTCCATAGGAATAGGAAACAAAGAATAGAGTAGCATATGATATATAGGAAAGGACGAATGTTCATGGATGGATAGCCTTTGCCAGGCCAAAAGCGGCAGCGGATGCCACGGCTCCGATGAGAGCAGTCTGGAAGGCACTCTTGAAGGGTTTATTGCCGGTAAAGTGGCCCTTGGCAAAGCCAAATATTAGCAACGCCCCCAAGGTGACGACAACGGAGGCAACCAAAGCTTCTCTAGCCCTCGGAATGAAGACGTAAGGAAGGAGGGGCACTGATCCACCCAAAACGTAAGCAATGGCAATGGTGAGGGCGCTGTGCAGTGCTCTTCTTGGATCTGGCTTTTCCAATCCCAGTTCAAACCTGAATCATCATCATTTAAATTAAAAAGAGCTTGCTTGCTAGTTACACAATTAACATAGTTCCGAAATTCAGAGGAAATAATGAAGATAGAAGTCCTGACGGACAGAAAAACATAACCAGGCTGAGGACCACATGGGCTTTGTCCACATTTCAAAAGTAAAGCATTTTCAAAAGAGAAAGAGAAATTGAATTCTATTATAAGTGATGGATGTATTCACTTGTCAACTAGTTGGCCCACTCGTGCACAGAAGAGAATATCCACAACACAACTCATTCTCCCTATCCTTTATTCATCATTCATCATTCTAATTCTAAAGTTAATTAAATTTGTTTTGTTTAGGAATAGAAACAACAACTTACTTCATCATGAAATCCACCCAAGCTTTCGGATTCTTCCTTAGAGCGTTCACCACAGGCGTATACTCATGTGGCTCTACCCCATACTCTGCCAGTATCTCTGCTACCTCTGCCGCCTCTGCAATTTTCGTATGAATAAACCCCTTCATATTTCATATTCAATTCTCATTAATCATACCAGAGACAGAGAGAGACTTATAACAAAATAAAATCAACCTGTATCAGGAACGTTTACTACTTCCTCTTGTTCTCTCCTCAGCTCCCTCGTATAATGATCAGCCTCGCTTTTCGCCGCCAGATATCTGCGTCAGAAATATTGACAATAACAATAATCTACAATCAACAACCCTAATAATTTTCGCATTTTCTCAGTAACCAAACAAAACTGAAGAAGCGATAAGCGGAATTGAAAGTATACCCGCCGAGTCCCATGGAGATGGCACCGGCAGCGACTTCGGCGATGCCAGCAGTGAGAACGATAGATGACGTGGCATTGGCACCGGAGAGTCCTGCTGCGAGAGCGAAGGGCACGGTAAGACCGTCGGATACGCCGATGATGATGTCACGGACGATCTCTCCGGCGGTGAAGTGTTTCTCTGTATGCTGACTCAGGAGTGTTTGCTTCTCTGGGTCCAAGGTCCTTGCTTGCCCACGCCCATCTTTAGCTGCCATTGTAAAACGGAAAGGGTTTTGGAGTCAAGTAACCAAACCCCGGATTTCGGAACCTCTTATTTATGTTGCTGTCTTTTTGTGTGTAAATTGGGTCTGCTATGCTTTTGCTTGCTATGATACCGTACCTATTTATACACCCACCACCGTCATTATGCTCCCGTAACACTTTTTGTTATTTCCGACTAATAACATAATGACACATTGTATAATTTTTTTCACGTGTCATTGTATTAATGGCAGATATAGCAAAAAAGTATTATTCCCATTACAATGCAAGTATTTTTGTGTGCTGTGCGTTATGCGTTTTGCCGCCTTCATTATTCTTTTCCTCGTTTTTTTCAATTTCATTCTGATTTCATTTCATTAAAAATAGAAGGATGACAATGACTCATTTGCTACTGTTTTAGTAATATTTATATTCTCAAAATTGTAACAAGTTTAAATTCAAATCTGACTCAGGAGTGTTTGCTTCTCTGGGTCCAAGGTCCTTGCTTGCCCACGCCCATCTTTAGCTGCCATTGTAAAACGGAAAGGGTTTTGGAGTCAAGTAACCAAACCCCGGATTTCGGAACCTCTTATTTATGTTGCTGTCTTTTTGTGTGTAAATTGGGTCTGCTATGCTTTTGCTTTTGCTTTGCTATGATACCGTACCTATTTATACACCCACCACCGTCATTATGCTCCCGTAACACTTTTTGTTATTTCCGACCAATAATGTAATGACATATTGTATAATTTTTTTCACGTGTCATTATATTAATGGCAGAGATAGCAAAAAAGTATTATTCCCATTACAATGCAAGTATTTTTGTGTGCTGTGCGTTATGCGTTTTGCCGCCTTCATTATTCTTTTCCTCGTTTTTTTCAATTTCATTCTGATTTCATTTCATTAAAAATAGAAGGATGACAATGACTCATTTGCTACTGTTTTAGTAATATTTATATTCTCAAAATTGTAACAAGTTTAAATTCAAATCTCCAAACCAAATGCCAGTAAGAGCATGTCCAGCAACTCGGGCTGGACAGAGGCTAGGGCAGGTTTGGGTAAAAAAGGCCCTCCAGCAGCAGGGTTTGGCCCGAGATGGCTGTGGGGTCCACGAAGTCGGGCTGGCCCGAGGGCAGGTCCAGCCCCATTGCTTTGCTATGATACCGTACCTATTTATACACCCACCACCGTCATTATGCTCCCGTAACACTTTTTGTTATTTCCGACCAATAATGTAATGACATATTGTATAATTTTTTTCACGTGTCATTATATTAATGGCAGAGATAGCAAAAAAGTATTATTCCCATTACAATGCAAGTATTTTTGTGTGCTGTGCGTTATGCGTTTTGCCGCCTTCATTATTCTTTTCCTCGTTTTTTTCAATTTCATTCTGATTTCATTTCATTAAAAATAGAAGGATGACAATGACTCATTTGCTACTGTTTTAGTAATATTTATATTCTCAAAATTGTAACAAGTTTAAATTCAAATCTCCAAACGAAATGCCAGTAACAATGGGAATCACAGAGTTGTGTTGTATCATGTTCAAGTCACGCGTTTCACTTATTATTAATTCGAATTTAAGATGTATTCTAATATTATAAAGAAAAATATCACTAAGCTAGACTAATGAACGTTTTTTTTTTTCTTTCAAAGAATTGAAGGTAACCCGTACTCAACTCAAATTTTTTAAAAAAAAATCGAAAACAAAAAACAAAAAAATTCAGATTTTTAAAAAATAAATACTTAGTCATATTTTTCACTTCCCACACCAAAAAATTTTTAAAAAAATATTGTCCAAATTAATTGTTTAGATAAACAAATAAGTGAAAAAAAACAAAAAAATAAATAGTGTTGCCCTAAACTAGGGCAACTGCTGGAAACCAACATTGCTTTTTGCAAGGGCAGTCACTATTCACGTGAATAGTGGCTGCCCTAGCCCCCCCCCTTGCCATGGCTAAGGGCAACTGGTGAAATGCCAGTAACAATGGGAATCACAGAGTTGTGTTGTATCATGTTCAAGTCACGCGTTTCACTTATTATTAATTCGAATTTAAGATGTATTCTAATATTATAAAGAAAAATATCACTAAGCTAGACTAATGAATGTTTTTTTTTTCTTTCAAAGAATTGAAGGTAACCCGTACTCAACTCAAAAATGGCTTGAATATAAAACGAGTGGTGTGCTTGGCCAAATTAATCAATTGATTTCACATGTTTGCAGAAAAATCAATTGATTTCACATGAAAAGACAATGATCCGGTACAAACCCACTTTAGATGACTTGTTGCAGAGCCTGCGCGCGAGTTTGTGAAGTGACTTTAGAAAATGTGTTTAAAAAATAAATACCAAGAAGAAGAAAAAGTGCGTTTATTAGCAAACGGGGATATGATATAATATGGGATTCGTGCAGGATTAAAATGCGCGATTTGATTCGAGTTGTATTTTCCTCATATGAGATCAAAACCATATATACCAATCCATTAACTAATAAGTTTGACACCGATTTGGTTCTATTATGTTATTATACTAGTAATTTCAAATTCATTGAAACATTACAAATACATTGCATGTACTTCTAGTTGATACGGAATTCAATGTCGAAACCCAAATTCATTAATCTCCTAAATCCCACGCTTGCATCTTTCCCAAAAGAAGAAGCCAAGTTTGCATCCAGATAGGCCATCTCTAGGTGGGGAGGACTACATTTAGCTCTCTAAAACATAATTTTATAAGGAATAGTACCAAGCTACATTTTAACTATCTCTAACAATAAAGGACTAAATTTAATATTTTAATAGTTTTTAGTATATTATGTAAATTTATTAGTTAATTTAATTAAACTACTATTTATATCTTATTTAAAATATATTTTAGAATTTAAAAAAAAGAAAAGAAAAAGACTGACGATACCTAAAGTCTAGGTGACGTCAGCTAGACCCCATCCAAATATTTAGCCCTCATTGGTCAAAGGGCCCATGTGGCCCTCAATATAGGAATTGGCCCTTTGTGTAGCCTTCCTTTTTTTTTATTTTTTTTTATTTTTTGGGTAGTCCTTTGTATAGTCCACTCTTGAAGATAAATTTTGGGAATCTTGGACTATAATTTAGGAATTGGCTCTCACTTGGAGATGGCCTCAAACGTATACATCTTGAAATGACAAGATTATACATGTACAATGAAAGAAGATTATAAGCCTCGTTTGGTGGTCCGGCTTAGATTAGATTGGAGTTGGATCCAAGCTACTCCGTATTAATCTCATCTCTCTAAATGAGACTTACTGTAAGACACAATATATTAAACTGTTATCCATTTTACAAAATCCAGTCCCACCACCAAACAATAATTCATCTCGGTTGGATAACTATATGCGCACGTTCCCGCTCTAATGGGGTTGGCGAAAAGGAAGCTCAAAATTGTAGTATAGTTGTTTGCAATTGGCTGGTAATTAACGATTACAATGATGGCAACAGAAAAATAACAATTACTCAAGAAGTAGCGATCAGAAGAAGGAAGAGCAATCTGCCTTCCAACATGCAGAAACATATCCAAGGTTCTCCGGATATGGGGCAAGTGGCATCCATGGAACTGGATGGAAATGGAGGTGGATTAATTATTAATTAAGAAATGGTGTGCTGATAAAGACAGTCAGTGTAATATTGGTGCAGGCCTGGCAGCCTTTGCATATCAGGTGGTGTGGTGTGGTGTGTATGGAATATTACTTTGGATTCTGTAGATCTGATTTATTCAACAGTATTGTTTGAACACGTATTAATATTAATATTATTAATTATGTTGATGTAACTTTTGTTGTTGTCATTTTTCAAAGAAATGAAGGAATATTTCAAGCTAAATATAGATTAAACCATGGAACAACCAGTACACTAGCAGCAAATTAATATTGTAAAACGCAGATTTAGCTAGAAATTAACGGATATATAGGTACTAGAAAAACGATCAATAGAAGCAGAAAGATGAAGTTAAATAATAAGACATGTAATTTAAAAACAAAAACAAAAAAAGTTGAAACTAATGAATATTAATGGTGGTATGCTTGGAAAAGTTTAGCAATGGAATAAGCAGCGGCAGAGGCAATGGCCCCAATGAAGGCAGTTTGGAGGGCACTCTTGAAGGGTTGGGTGCCCGTGAAGTGACCCTTTGCAAAGCCAAAAATCATCAAAGCCACGATGGTTAGGATGACAGATGCAACCACAGCCCTTGTTGCAATTGGAATGAGCATGTATGGGACGAGGGGCACCAGCCCTCCAATTATGTATGAAAACGCAATTGTCATTGCACTCTGTAGGGCTCTCATCGGGTCTGGTTTCTCCAGTCCCAGTTCAAATCTGCACCCACCCAATGATCCCGGCCATATAATTAATTAATAAATAATTAGTTGATAAATCAGTGAATTAATAAGCTTATACTTAAATTAACTTACTTCATCATGAAATCAAGCCAGGCTTGAGGGTTCCTCCTTAGAGCGTTCACCACAGGCCCATACTCATGTGGTTCAGCCCCATATTGTGACAATATTTCCGCAACCTCAGCAGCCTCTTCAGCCCCATATTGTGACAGTATTTCCGCAACCTCAGCAGCCTCTGCGTTTCATTTATAATATATCAACTTTATTTAATATGTTAATTATGTTCCAATCATATATATAAGCATATATATACACAATTAAGGAACAAATCATTTAAAAAAGAAAAAAGAACCCCATCAATCATATTCAGCTACAGTGTAAAGTTTAAAAGAGAGGTTCACATGATCTTAAGCAGGCAGCCTATAAATATATATAGCTCGTGAATTAATTCTGCCTGCACACTCTCAGAGTCAGAGCTAAATAATTAATATATAATAATATGGTAAAATTATAATGTTAAAGTAGAGAGACCTGTATCAGGGACAGCGATGATTTCATCTTGTTCCCTCTTTAGTTCTTTCATGTAATGATCAGCTTCACTCTTAGCAGCAAGGTACCTGCAAAGTCATGCATCATGCTTTTATTACCAATAAAATTAATAATAAATGAAAAACAAAATCTCTTAGAAAATTCATTTAAATAATATTAACTAATACCCGCCGAGCCCCATAGAGATAGCACCAGCGGCAACTTCAGCAATGCCAGCAATGAGAATGATGGAGGAGCTGACATCCGCACCGGACAACCCGGCGGCGAGGGCAAAAGGGACGGTGAGACCGTCCGATACGCCAAGAATGACGTCACGCACAATCTCACTAGACATGAAGTGCTTCTCTTCATGGTCATGCAGGATGAGCATCTGCTTCTCCAAGTCTGCATACCCATTTTGATTTTGATTTGCCATTTTTGTTAAACTACTCTACTGAGTCTCTGAAGCTAAGCTAAAGCGATTCTATTGAAATATCTCTTGGCTGCCCCACGGGATGAAGTCTGAGAGTGAGGAAAAGGCCGGGTATTTATATATGAAGGAAGAAGATGGGGTCAATCAAAATTAGTGATATACTTGTAAATTGAGATTATTATTATTATGAAGAAAAAAGGGTGGTAGGCCAGATAAAGAGAAATTAAAGCGATATGTATTGTTTGGGTCCACCGTTTGTTCTCTGCCCACCCGCCGAATAATTAACAAAATAACAAAATGAAAAAGTTGCTTTCACTTTTGACCCACCTGTCACTTCACTGGCGTGTGCGCACCATAGGCCTCGGTCACATGCATTATATAAAGTTTTAAATTAATATATATATATTATATAGTTTTCATTGAAAAATTCCTTAAATAAATTTATTTCTTGTGTGATATCGGGTCACATTACGTGTGAAGTCAAGGAAGCAGGCTGAAATTTTGGGTGACATTGCGTGTGGGTGTGGCAGGCCTCGTACATATATATTCTAAAGCTAAAGTACACGGCGTGTGTGAGACACAGGCCCTTATCCAAACGCATGCTAATATGCTATGGTAATTTAAGTTTAGTTTCTTCACCAAAGTTGAATTAAGGGAAGAAAACTACAAACACAATTCTCAACTATTGCACTACATAAAATAAAAAGTCAACTAGTCAAATCACTTGTGAATCTCGTTTCTTTCTTTGTACTTAACTTTTGGATCAACTTTATTCTGAATACATGAGTTTCTATTGGTGATATTCTTCGTTAACCACCATGACTGATATGATTCAATTCATCTAATGAATCTTCTCGTTGACAATTACAGCATGTTTGAATGTGCTTCTTAGAAAAATACAAGAGCCTCTAAAAGCGTTTTGTTTGAAAAATCAAATGTGCTTAGGAAGCATTTTTCCTACCTATGAAAAAACTTTTGAAGTTTTAAACTTAAATGCACTTCTAAGTTTTCTTAGAATATGAGTTGCTCTCTCCCCTCTCTATGAGTCTTAAAAGGAAAATTTCATAATGGGGGGAGGAGGAAGAAGCGTCACTACCCCTTCTTCCCCTCTTCTATTCTCGTCTTTTCCTTTTAGGTTTGTGAATAAGTCCATTGAGGTTTTTATTTTTATTAAAAAGCCTTTTGTGATTGTTTCTTCTGAGCCATGGCTAATTGAAGTTCCCCATCACCCATTTTAGTTTATGCTTTCAATCAAATCCTACATGCAAAACCCGCTCTCTAATGCCGCTCATGTTCTCTAAATTTGATTCTATATCGTCTTTGACCGAGGTTGCTGCAAATCACTCAATTATTTTTTGGTAAAGTTTTTGTTTTTGTTTATTTGTTCGTTTTTAAGCGCAAGTAGATCGCTGGAAATCATATTTTCCCCAAATCTATTACGGATGCGGTGGTGGGTGTGGCCGCGGCCGCAACTGCGTTGCTTCAGGTGATGGTGGTAGGGTTCGTTTAGGCTCATGAGTTGTTTTAGGGTTTTAGTTATGTTAGGTTTATGGGTTTTGTTTGGGCTTATGGCTAATTGTTGTGATGTGGGCTAGTGATTTTAGAACGGCTTTTATTTATGTTAGTTTGTTGCTTTTTTGGGATTGGTATTTTAGATGTACAACTGAAGTTTTTCTAATGAAATTTCTATTTGATTATAAATAAAAAAGAAGAAGTTTCCTCAGAATATACTTAACGCACCTAGTGAGATCCACCACAGGAACATGATTTGTGCAGCACATGTGTTTCACATTTAATCAACATGTGCCCATTCTTTTGTCGAAAAGAAAAGATGCGAACTTAATTTTAATTTTGCTTTGAAAAATGGAACAGTATGAAGCATGTCCCGGCAACACCACTGGTCATGAATCATGATAAGTAATGTTGCTCATTTCTTCAAACAAATATTCTGCCCAGCTTCTTGTTTGTTTGGAAAAATATATCTTTGGCTCTTTGTTCATCATCATTACCACGTGTAATGTGGGTTTCTTGGATTTCAGAACATATTATTTCAATCTTTTTGTTTACTGTATTCTTCACCTCATAATCCATCTCGATCATCTTTTCCTTCCTAGCAAAGTTCCGGGTTTCCGTTGATTTTCCATTAAACTGCAAATAGTAGGGGATAAAATAAAATCAATTTACGACTGAATCCGTGAAAACTATAGTTATGAATTTCTTTGCTTGCATCTCATAGATATCAGGTTTTATGTAGTTCTCAGTTTCTTTTTTTGAACCAAAGTGAAGGCAATAGGAAGGAAGAAAAGAATTGAAACAAGTGAGTGAGTGCATCCAATGAAAGCTCTGCTTTAAAATTGTTCTTCCCATCTCATTGGCAATTTGGCATTTGTATTGTAGGCTTTAAAGTTGTGGATGTGGTGTGGAAGTATACCGGGTTAAAATAAGGAATCTGATCTGATCACCATGTCTGTCTGGCATGCGCCACAAATAAACAAGGCTTTTGCGCCAACTTTTTTGCTTTAGCTTTGCTCAGGCACAGTGAGTCAGTGACAGTGCAATTAGACAACAAAATAAAAAAGAAAATAAAGTCACGGAAGAAAAGAGGAACAGAGAGAAGGAATCTGTAGCAATCTAGATATGAACTGGTCCATCTGTAACGCCACTAGCAAAATAACATTACAGACGTGTGACTAGTAGTACGGATAACAATAATTATAAAGTTGGCTTTATCTTCGCTTTTTTTTTTTCAGATCATACCCTCAAAGCTCATTCAACCCATTTTACATTAAAAAGAATAAAAAATAATTTGCTGAAAGTATTTCCTTTCATTTCATGCCTCTCTCTCTACGGTGCAAACAAACCCAAAATTTCCTTTGGCATGATGGTCTCTGTCTGTGTACAGAGAGAGGTTAGAAGGGGCTATAGTGAGGGGTTATATAGAGCGTACTTAGGCCATCTTTAATTATAGGGCTAAATATAGTCTAGTGCTATAAATTTAGCCATCTAAAATATCATCATCAATGATATCCTCGCGTCTTTAATATTGGCTGTTGAATATGCATTTGCATGAGATATTGAGTGTTCTTGCCGACACTTGATAATTTCTTTCTTAAAAAGCACATGTATGGGGCCCACAATTCTTTTTTTTTTTTTTTTTTTAATAGGTGAGACCCAAGAGTATCCACCGCCGACAGCAGTGACTAATCCCTTTCGCCGCGGGAGCTCTCCCAATAGAGGTAAACGACTGGCCACGAAATGCGCTTCATTCTCATGGGCGGGGATCGAACCCCCAACCTCATGGTTAAGGAATGAGGTGACCTACCACCACACCACATCTCATGGTTCCCACAATTCTTTTTAGCCCCTCATTGTAACCCCTCATTATAGAAGCTCCCCTCTTTGTGCGAGGCTTCAAGGCTATGTTTCCGGGGAATGGGCTTGAAATGTTTTCTGAGCCCATGGGTTGCCTTGACCAAAGCCTTATCACGCTGCTTCTTGGGGTTTAAGATCTCTTTCAGCTTCGTTTTTATAATATTGGGTCCTCTTGGCCTCATCAATTTTTCCTTTATTAATTAGTCCAAATGCTCATTCACCATTCTGGATTTCACCGTTCTCAACAAGTTTGGGCAGAAAAAATGCGTCAGATTTTGGAGGGGCTAATTTACCGTACATCAATCACAAAAATAGACTCAGCAATAAAAGCATGAACGATTAAGGAACAAAATAGCAAATGATTCAAAAACAGCAGAAAAACATGAAACGGGCACAGCGTGATTATACAGAGGTAGGTTATAATTTCTAGATTTGGTTTTTAGTATTTTCAATTTTGCAGATAAACATTCAAACGTAATGCAAATGTTGATACAGAACGACTTATAAAAAGAATATCTTCTCGTGATGTTCTTCAGTTCAGGTCTCCAGATTTTCAGCATTTATAAGCTCAGGAGAATTGAATGTTTCATCATTAGAAACAAAAGAAGATCTTCTTAAATAAACACAGCAAAGTTACTCAGAAAAACCACAGCTAACAACTATTAACAAAAATTAACAAAAGAATCAAATTCAAAATCAAGATGAAAGAAAAATATATATCTTCATAGAAAATGCTCTTCAGTTCAGGTCTCCAGTTTCTCAGCACTGATAAGCTCAGGAGAACGAAAGTTTTGTAGAAACATCATCATTAGAAGCAAAAGAAGATATTATTTCATAAAACCCCAAAATCCAAACTAGAAAAATCAGTCACTCAAAACATCCACAAACATCCTTAGCGTCTGTGAGAGTCTGCTACGCTGTTCAGCTAAGATACCCCTTTTATAGAGTGGGGCGGCTAAACCCTAGCCCCTGCAACAATGGACTGGGCCAAGAAGATTTTAATAGACTGGGCCTTTGTCATTTTATTTTGATTTTGGTGAGTTTTTGACTGGGCTTTACTTCAAAACAAAAAGCTGGGACAAAAAAGGAGAAGATGATGAACCCCAAAAAGAATAACAAGGGAAAGGAATAGACGAGAAACAGACTACGGGTTCAAAATCTCACGAGGGAGACTGAGAGAGAGAGAGAGAGAAGGAGCGGTGGAGGAGGCTGACGACGTCGTTCGTTTTGATTTCTGGTGAGTTTCTCTTCTTCCTCGTTTCCCGCTGGTTCTTACTCGGGGAACTTGCTAACCTCCCCGTTTCGAACCGAAATAGAGGAATGAAACCCTCTTTGTTTGAATTGGGGATTCTTGTGCTTAGTCAATTGCAGCATTATACAATACAACAAGAAAGTTCTGTTCTTTTCATAAAAATAGTAGGTTTGTCATAATTTGTTTGTTGGTCTGGCACTTCGCTTTGCTTTATGTTGCTCTTTGTTAATATATACTTGCAATTTTGTTAAATTTTTGCTGAACTTGTGCCCGGAACTCAATCAAAGCTCATAAATTTATACGTTTCTTCATTGTTTTTCCCTGACGTGTTTTCAATACATCTTTTTCTTTCTTATCAGATTAAGTACTTTTCACCATGTCTTGGTGCACGATTGAGTCCGACCCAGGTAAATTTCAGAAAAATTTGTTGTTTGTGTGTGTGTGTGTGTGAAAGTTTAGGTGAGCATCTATTCACGCTGATAAATTGTAAAATCTTTATCACGTTCTGTTATACTTCCTGATGTTGCTCCTACATTAAATGCCTTTCATATCTTGGTATCAGCTCACCGGTCCCTCTTTTCAGCGTAAATCTTGACATGGAGCTGTTTTCACTTTTTGTTTCGATATAGAAATTGCACTGGCAGAACTGACATGCTTTATTGAGTTCAAAGAAACTTGGAGAAATTCCAATTTGACTTCAAAACAAGCTTTTCTCTTGTATCTTTACATGTATGAGTGGAAGCCTAAATTGTTGACAACACTTGCTTGACGACCATAATTTTTGTTTTAAAAAAATACATTTGGGATTGTATGGATGATGAAAGTTATGATTTGATGATGCAGAGTGATAGTGTATAGGATTTGGATAATTTATGACACATTTATTATTTTCGAAAAATAGAAACAGCTATAGTAGAAATGGACTCTACTAGTATTTTGAAGGTTCTACTTTGCATTTCAGGGGTGTTTACAGAACTTATTCAGCAGATGCAAGTAAAAGGCGTGCAGGTAAGCCTTCTTTGTTTACTTTTGTATTTTATTTTTATGCTTACCCTGCACTGATCTTAGTTTATGGGTTGATTTCTACTGTTACTGCTTGGGCTTAGGCTGCAATTGCTTCTTGGAGATGTCTTCGCTCCTTTTGTTGTGATATTGATTATATCCAACACTTCATCCTTTATCTTTAACTTAATGTAAACTATATCCAATACTTAACCCGTTTTTCTTCACTAAGCTATGTTGAAGTTTTACTTTTCAAAGAAATTGTTTACTTAATTTTCATTGTAGTCAGAGTCTAAGTGTTATGTTGTGACTTGGTTATAGTTCACTTCTTTCACGTATGCCATGATGCCCTTGGTGTGGCCTTGCAGGTTGAGGAGTTGTATTCACTGGACCTTGATTCTCTGAACAATCTGAGGTACATAAGGGCCGTTTAAGCTTTCATCGCCCAGGCAGATATCCTCATTTCCACTATAGCAAATGTTTTAAGTTTAAATCTTTAGTATCGATGTTGTAGTTACTCTTTTTTCTCTGGCATCTTGCAGGCCTGTTTACGGTTTGATTTTCCTATTCAAATGGCGTCCAGGGGAAAGGGATGATCGCCTTGTAATTAAGGATCCAAATCCTAATTTGTTTTTTGCAAGCCAGGTTGGTGTTCATGAAAATGTATTTTTCTAGAGTAATGATACATTTGTAAGCTCTTCTGATCTTATACTTTTTATATCCTCATAGGTTATTAATAATGCTTGTGCCACCCAAGCAATCTTGTCTATCCTCATGAACTGTCCGGATGTTGACATTGGTCCTGAACTGTCAAAACTGAAAGAGTTTACAAAGAATTTTCCACCTGAACTGAAAGGCCTGGCAATAAATAACAGCGACGCTATCCGTGCAGCCCATAATAGTTTTGCAAGGCCTGAGCCGTTTATTCCTGAGGAGCAGAAGGTAGCTGAAAAAGATGACGATGTCTACCATTTTATAAGCTACTTGCCTGTTGATGGGGTCCTGTATGAGCTTGATGGACTGAAGGAGGGGCCGATTAGCCTTGGACAGTGCCCTGGTGGGCAAGGTGACATGGAATGGCTGCAGACGGTACAACCTGTAATCCAGGAGCGCATTGAAAGGTATTCCAAAAGTGAGATAAGATTCAATCTCTTGGCCATAATAAAGAACAGGAAAGAGATATATACTGCTGAACTTAAGGAACTCCAAAAGAAGAGGGAGCGCATTTTGCAGCAGCTGTCTGCCTTACAATCAGAGAGATCGGCCGACAGTAGCAAATTTGAAGCGCTGAACAAAGGTCTTTCAGAAATTAATGCTGGAATTGAGGGCGCTACCGAGAAGATCTTGATGGAAGAAGAAAAATTTAAGAAGTGGAGGACAGAAAATATTCGCCGGAAGCACAACTACATACCCTTTTTGTTCAACTTCCTCAAGATTCTTGCTGAGAAGAAGCAGCTGAAGCCTCTTATTGAGAAGGCAAAGCAAAAATCTGGCAACCCTAGATGAATGAGAATGATGGTTTGGTTAACTGTACTATGATGGGATTGTGGATTATTTTTCGTGATGTCAGTTGTAATTGTGGGTGAACCTAACTGGGGTTTATACATGCTTTCTTTAGGTTACTCGTTAAACATAATTTATTTTGGTAAGACATTCCCTTGAATTGACTTTGTTCTTACTTTGCTTTAGGTCAAGAAACATACATGTCTTTGAATTATGTGGAATAATAAATGGTTGAACATCATAGCATCTGCAACAACTCAAAACCCTCCTCCGCTCCTTTGCATGAGAAAAGGAAAATATTAAAACAAAAACATAGTCGCCCACCGTGGGGCTCGAACCCACGACCACAAGGTTAAGAGCCTTGCGCTCTACCAACTGAGCTAGACGGGCTTTGCTGATAGAGTATGGCACGCTAACTTAATTGTATGAGAGATTTATCTTATGAGCGAACGTCCTTTAATTTGGCGCCTAAATCATCATCTATCTGGGTTTTCCTTTCGTTCAGAGTTAGTTACTTTCATCAACCGTCAGAGTTGAAAGTTGAAACAGACTCTCGTAGGCCGTTAAATATGTATATCGCTATATTTATATATAAGAGAGGAGGCATTTCATTCTCAACTCTGCATCCAATTATTAAAATAAAAGATTCAAGAATCTCTCCCTCCCTACCAGAAGAAGAAGAAGAAGCAATTGATTTCAGAGATAAAGAATTCGTTGAAGAAGAATTAATGGCTGAATGCAGTGACCAGAACATTAAGAACCCACAACCAGAACCAGAAGATGAAGAAGAAGAATACACAGCGGTGGTTGGCAAACACTTGTCCATGCTCCGCCTTGACAACAGCAGCAGCAGCAGCTTCAAATCTCCCAATTCCAGTCCCAAGCCCAGGAGAACATTGAAAAGGCGATCCCCGTCCCAATCCCCACCAATATCCCAACCCAACCCCAAGAAAGAGAAGCTTGATCTCCCTCCTAATCCTCTTCTTCGCCGCTGCAGTTCCGAACGCTTCAACCCAACTTCTCCTCCTCCTCCTCCTCCTCCTCCATTTTATTCTTTTAATTCTCGTCACAATCAGCTGCAGTGCCCCAACGCAGCCTCTCCTGCCTCTGCCTCAACCGATAAAGCCTCCGGCGCGGCTGCTCTCTCTGCCTATGCCTCCGCACTCCGCCGCTCCGTTTCCAATGCCAAGCCTTCTTCGTGTTCGCCTGCTCTCAAAACCATCTCTCGTCAATCCTCCTCCTCCTCTGGTGACGAAGACGACGACGATGACGACGCCAGTCCCAATTCTAAGGTTTTCTTCCTTCACCTCCATCTTTCATTCTCTTGACTTTGAATTGCATCCGTATCTTTCATAAATCAATTATGAACGGATGGTTCTTGAAAATGGATTTTTATTATATTTGCAGAGGCTTAAAAGGATAAAAGATCGCGTCAGAGAGATGAGCCTGTGGTTCCAACAAGTCATGCGTGAAAATGAAGATGATGACGAGGAAGAAGAAGAAGAAGAAGAAGAAGTGGAACTGGAACCTCCTCAAGAACATCATCATCAACAAAATGGAGACACTACTGAGGTTGGTAACTCTAACTCATCATATTTTAATCATATCTTTACAACAATTGGTTGGTTGGTTCCCAAGAACTTAGAAATCACAAATCCTTTTTCACAAGTACTGGGTTCGGACTTAGAATTCCATTGATATCATCATCATCATCTCTTTCTTTCCGCTGATGAATTTGATGTTGCAGTTGCAGGTCGATAGTTGTTGCGTAGATTCAGCTGCACCAAAATGGATTCAGCTGCATCCTCAACTTGTGATACTCGCAAGTGCACGAGCCGTTGGTAGTTTGACATAAATTTTGCAGAATCTGTGAGCGTGGAGAGGATGTGGGATGGCTTAGTCATTCATTTCAGGTGCCACTGTGGCGTCCCCTATCAGTTCCTTCTTGCTGGGGGCAACTGCTACTACAAGCTCATGTAGATTTGTATTTCACAACCTCCTTTTACCACTAGACTAGTCACAAAAACCACTTTTTATTCTGCCTTTCTTTTTTCCTTTTGCTCAAGTAGAAGTTCAGATGTGCAAACGATGGTATTAATTTTTGTTGATTCTTCTGGCTATATGGTTATTTTCTTTCTGTATTGTTGTATTTCACTTACTCTTGGCAAAAAGAAATGTTCTGCTTTTTTTATTCTACTTACTAATCACAATGTTATCAACCTTACCACCTGCAGTAACTAGAAGGCTCCAAATAGTTGTGCGTGTGTCATACATAATCTTTTTTAAGGGCATTTTGTCATTCGAGGTATGAATATTACTTTTTCTAGAAAATCACATAGTCGCACATTGTGACAATACACTACTAAAAAAACAAAGACTAGCTACTGCTTTGAATTTGTGTGTATTATTAATTTTAGATACAATTAATAGCCCCCTTTAAGCAATAGCAACTATGCAGCCACCATTAAGTTAACAGTATCCTAGCTTGGGGTGGGTATTGCTCAAAAGAGACCATTTGAGTCATCAGTCCATCCTCTTATACAAAATAGATCAATAATATATTTGAATGAATCAGTCCCTTTATTAATTTGTTTTAACATTTCTTAAGTTTAATTGTCCCTTTATAATTTTCTTTTTAGCAATTGATATCAGTCTCCAAATGTGAATAAGATATTTAAAAAAAAAACTTTCACACTTAGTAATAGTTAGTATTGTCCAACGGCTTCTTCCTTTTGATTTGAATTCATTAAACTTTTCAATTTGTGATGTCCAAGTATCCATTAATTGGTGTTGTCCACTGGTTTCTTCTTTTTGCTTTGAATCAATTTTTTGCCTTTCAATTTGTGAGGTCCAGTGGTATATAAGAGGATTCATAAACATGGTTACATTTCAACAAAAAACCATTTTCACTAAGCAATCCCGTGGATGAATCACACATAATTTATTTTTTTATTTTTTTTGTTTTCTTCACTTTGCAAAACAGAAGAGTTGCGCCTTGCGTATCAAGTAATATTCACTTTGCAAAACAGAAGACCTTTGCCACATCAAACCCATCATTAACGTAAAAAGAAAAGAACGCACACAGCCTATACAAAAAGACCAAAGAGGACCTCGTCGCACAATGTAGAATGTACGGATTCACGGGAAAAATTGACATGAGTCGTGGGGCCACGAAAAGACGAAAGAGGACCCCCAGTCCCCAACTTCCATAACCGCTTACTTGAACACACTCTCCTCCCTTCCCTCTCTTCCATTTCTCACTCTCCACTAAATCCAACCAAACAGCCCTCACACTCCCTGCAAATAAATTCAGAAATTCGAATTTCAAAGTTAATTCCAAAATGAAGTTTAAATCGATCCAAGCGATGCAAAACCTCCAAACGGCGCCGTACCTCAAGACGAAGAAGAAGCTCCGGTCGGAGCTCCCTCGCCGGAGGAGATCTCAGATCTCTCCGGTTCTGTACTCGTCTCTCAAGTTCAATGCCCCCAGTGAGACCTCTGGTTTCTCTTCCTTCTCTGTGAACTCGAACTCGTGCTCGTACTTCGGCGGTGAAGTTTCGTGCGAGTCAAGCAGAGTTTCCGTTGGATCTGAGAGCGAGGCGAGGTCGAGTTTGAGGAAGAGACACTTCGACGAAACTGAGAAACACCGTAAAATACTGTTTCGTAGAGTTACTAGATCGTATAATGGAGGAAAGGCGGAGAAGAAAGAGGTCGGTGGAGACGGCGAACCAGAGGTTTCTGAGTCGTCGTGTGTGGAGTCCAATTCTGGAGCTCATTTTGGGGGTTTCGTTGACAGAAAGTTGAAGCTAAAGAGTAAGAGAGGAAAAGGAAGTGAGATTGTGAACGAAATTGGAGGAAACGAAGGTTCTGAAGCAGTTAGTAGACCAGAGATTTCCGAGTCCGATAAGGTCTCATTGGAATTCAAGGAAAACGAAGTTACGTCATTCAACTCTGGCATCGAATTGTGCTCTGAATCGAAATTAGCAGAGAAAACGGTCAAAGACGGCGAAAACAGAGCACCGGAATTTGAATTCCCTGGAATTTCTGAAAACTACTTCGGTGAAAATTTCGCGATTTCAAACTCTGAATTGACGATAGAGCAGAGGCCAGACAGCTTGCAAATCGATTCTGACCTTGGTTGTAAGGAGCAGTTCTCCTACGACGACGTCTCAGAGTACTCTTCGAGTCAGACATTGTCGGAGCTCCAATCGAATATTTTCGACGAAAATTCCGAGCTCAGTCTCTCAGAGTACACTCCGTCTATTTACTTCAATTCTGGAAGCGAATTCTCGGAGCGCTCGGATGAAGATTCAACTCATTCACCTACTTTCACCTTGCTCCTTCAATACAGAGAAGAATTTACGAGATCGAGCACTGCTTTATATTTCATTGCTGCTTCCTGCGTTAAAGAACTTTATAAGGATGATTATACAGTAAGTTTTATCAAGTTTAGAATTACGATCTTAATTTTCCCTTGCTTTCCTGCACTTTCTCGCCAAACAAACAGAAATAGATTGTTGAATTTTTTTCTTTTTTCTTTTTTCATTACTCCTTCTGTATTGATTTTTGTTATTTTAATAATATTATTTTAGTTTCTTAAGTTCGAAGACGAGGAGGACGAAGCGAGCTATCAGCTGCTTAGGAACAGAGAGAGGATACAAGTATTTTTGCGAGACTACACGGAGGAGTACTCTTCCACGACGGAATGCGGCGATCTTATCCTCCAGCAACGGTGGCAAATGGTCCGTTGGATCGTCGAGGTGATTGGCTTTACCGAAATTCACGTTTCACTGATTAAGTTCAATTAATCGTCGTTTTCTAAATTTAAATAAGGTCGAAGTTCAACTAATCGTCGTTTTTATCTATTTAAATTTGGTCGTAGTTCAATGAAGCGTCGTAATTAGTTCTGTTTGGAAATTGGACCTGCACACGTTTATGGAACTACATGCCGTTAGAGTAGCACATACTATCTACATGGACGATATTCTACAACCATTTAACATCCAATCAAATCTGCGCCACGTCATTGAATGGATGTGTTTGGCACTGAAACTGAATGCATTACTAGTTTTTATGTTAGGATCATTCATGTACTTTTTATCACAGGCACTGGCACATCACTAGTTTCGCTTTTCTCCTATTGGCCAAAGTAATACACATTAGTAATGTATAGGGAGAATAATTTGATACATTTGTGCGAAAAATGATTTTATGTAAATTTGATACATATACGTGTCCAAATTCAATTTTACGGTAATCCTTCTTAGCTTACCTACTTCCACGTTGCCCCACACTTAGAACGCGGTAGTAGCACGTGCATTCGCGCCAGTGATGGTGCGCATTTAACATTTGTTGAGGGGCACTTGTCCAAACGATTTTTCGCGTAGGTGCGATTAATTTCACGAATTTCAATACAAAGAACTTGCATACAGCATACCGACTAGGGTGGATATCCAAACGGCCAATTAAGTAATTGGATCGATTTGGTTCTATTTCTATAAAAAGACGAATTAAATTAATTCATAATTAGTTTAATTTAGTTCAATTAATTCTATATAAGAACAAGCTAAATCGAACTAAACTGCATATTATTATTTATTTATTTTGGCACAAGGAGTTTTACATTGGTAATGATCATTTACTATTATGTTTCTTCCCACTATTTATATCAACATTTAATATAATTGTATTGTTAGTTTGTTACTTTGTTACTTTAATGGAATGTTGAATATTGTTAGTGTACTAGAGATTTAAAAAGTAAAATGGTGAATGCAATGTTTGCTTTAAATGTGCTTGAAATTGTTAAGATTGTTATGTTATTTTTGACTCTCATGTATAGAATTGTTGTGTTGCACATGAGTATATTGGGTGGTGGCAATGTTTATACTTTGTTGGTGGATGTTCGAATGCCATTGTCAATTTGCTTTGCTTGACATGCATTGAGATGTGAATTTAAGATATTGATGCTCTTTATGCTTTTTCTGATAAAGTGGTAATAAGAGATTGCATTATAGTTAAAAATAGTGTTCACCCTCATCATTATATTGGTTAATTTTCACGTAAAACTCTAATATTCCGTTTCCTGTGGGAGAGGGTGCATAGGCTAACTGTTATCTGTATTTCGTATAATTAACGTTTTATTATCTCTTGTTATTGCGTTAATGCGGTGCTTTTGATTGGCTTTCAACAAGCAGCGATCGAATCAAACGAAGCTACAGCAGGAAACGAAGTTTCTAGGAGTTAGCCTCCTTGACCGATTCTTAAGCAAAGGATTTTTCAAGAGCAAAAGGATCCTTCAGATTGTTGGAATAGCCTGTCTAACTCTAGCCACCAGAATAGAAGAAAATCAGCCCTACAACTGGTATATCTTTATACTTTTTATACCAGTCATACATTTCTACCTAGTCTGTTTCCTCATAAACCTGGCGTTGAGGTGTTTTTTAGCCCCTTTTTGTGTGTGTGTGTGTGTGTGTGTGTGGAAATTAAAGCGTTACTTATAGATGAATACCAAAAATCAGAAGTTGAAGCAGTCCAATTCCTTCTGTAAGTGATTTGTCTGGAAATGAATGTATTAGAGAAACTGCGAAGTTGCTTAGAGCTCAAACTTAAAGCTAACCTACGCCCCCTTTTGGTACTTCAATAATAGTGTAATTGAGACATGTCAAAGCAGGACGCATCATAATTACCTTCTAAATAGACCTTTCTGATGGCCATTTCAGCGTTCGGAAAAGGGATTTCCATGTAGGAAGCAATGTGTACAGCAGATGTGAAGTGGTTGCTATGGAATGGCTAGTTCAGGAGGTCCTCAGCTTCCAGTGCTTTCTGCCCACCATCTATAACTTCTTATGGTAACTCTCAGTCTCCCATTTTCTCCAAAGTACTATACTAGACAAATGCATGCTGCTTCTCTTGCATTGACAACCTGGCAAACTCAGTCTCCTGATCGTCTTTCTCTGCATATCTAGATTATCTTTCAACTTTTATTTTATTTTTTTTCTGGGCAAAGAAAATGTTTCTGATTTGAGAGGTTCATGACATCTTCATTCCATGAACTAATTGGATAACATAGGTTCTACCTGAGAGCTGCTAGAGCTGATGCCCAAGTGGAGAAGAGAGCCAAGTACTTGGCAGTGCTGCAGATGTCGGACCATGTGCAACTTCGTTACTGGCCTTCAACAGTTGCAGCTGCGCTTGTCATCCTTGCTTCTTTAGAAGGCAATCATGAGGCGTCCCGCCAACGAGTCATAGAGGTAACCGTTTCTTTTAAACTACATTGAATTATAATGTAGAGGGATGCCATTATGTCATCATGGAGAACACATCTGGTTCTTGATATCTCATTGATGCGATCTTATGGCTTTGCAGACTCATGTGAGAACAGAAGGTGATGATTTACATGAATGCATAGAGGTAAGGATAAAATATGAGATATCATAAAGTTCAATAATTTTACATTTTCATTTCTCCAATTAACTTACTAAGATTTCTGGTTGCGAGTCAAATATATCGCGCCGCCTAGCACAGCCTCATTTCTTTTATGTTTTTCTTAATATTTTGAATATATTGTCATTTTAATATAGTTGATAGGTGCTGATGATGTGCTAACTTTAACAGAGCCTAGAGTGGTTGTTACATTATGTGTGACTTATGTTTGCCGACTCCCTTATCAAAGAGATGGATGGAAGGGAGATCAAGGTAAAGCCTGATCAATAGGTAACAAAACAAATCTGATTTTTTTCGTCAATTAAGACGACCGTGCAGCTACTTGTAAACATTTCATATAAGTACAGAATTTGTAATAATATCTGATGGTCTCCAAGGACCAAAAGTAAACTGTATGAACTTATGTTTGAAAAGTTCTTCACTACTGACCACGAATGTTTTACTTCTCTGTTTCTAGCATGCGTCATTATATGGTACCATACAATAGCTGCTTTGCTAAGAATTTAAGCATCATGATACCTCGAATGTCTATGCAGACTATTTTTGAGGGCGTTGACATGCCCCCTAAAGTTTGAAGGTTTATATGTCCTTATGCAAGCAAACGAGTAAGCTTTATAATTCTGTTTGTTGACCATTCAAAATATTGTTCCAGCCAGACCAGTAAAGATAAATGACAGAATTTAATAGGATCGATACTGCAAAGGCATTGTTTACTCAGTTAATGTGTGATTGCTCTATTATTAAAGATAAAAGTAAAATTAATTTGAAGTTAGAAAGAAAATAAATGAACACCTGCATTTCATCTAGTTGCTATACAGTTTTGTAAACAATTAACTTAACTCTCACCTCGAACCATAAGCATGACTTTACAACAGGCTATGTAGTATACAATTCTTGTATGCAACAGACTCCTTGTACAAAACCATATGATACAGCAAACAGAACAATAATTCATCCATTTTGTCCAGACCGATCATTTAATTCCCAGCTTCGTGTCATTGGGATAACTGGCTGAAACTGCAGGAGGAACCCTACCAGAAGACTCATCAAGATGGGTCTGAGCAAAGTCGGTGATGACCTCTGTCCTCTGCCTGTGTTCAATCTCCTTTTTCTCCTCCTCGGCCCTGTCCACCTTCTCCTTGGTCATCATGCCCACATCCTCAGCTACCTTTGCAACTGCACTGACTGCATTTGAAACCCACGAAGCTCCGGTCAATATGTAAGGGTTGCTCATGAGAGCAGACCCTGCAATGCTTGCCTTCTGCTCAGCAACAGCAAAGGCAGATTTGGTCTTTTCCGAGACCATGAACCTTTGATCCATCTCTCTCACCTTTTCATTGACAACAGCTGTTCCAGCCCTTAGCTTCTCCATCAGACCTATCTTCTGGTCAATTGTAACAACTGTGGCAGAGGCATTTGACATTAGTTGATGCCTCTCATCAAAGGCCTTTGCCTTGTTAATGGCATCCTTTCCTAAGATGTAACCCTTGGCAAGCATAGCGCTGGCCACATCTTCTGCCTTCCTTACAGCAGAATTAGCCACAGCAGGCTTTTTCTCCTTCAAAGGGGAATACATATTTAGTAAGAAACAATTACTTTCTGGGACCAATTAAAACAAGAAATTCACATGTACTTGTGTACATGCTTCAGGCTATTAAGCAACAGAAAATCTTCATAGGCTAAAAAATTAGTGTTGCACTCTTGAAACACCACTAGACTGAAAGTTTGACCTCCAAGTTCATGCTACACAAGACTAAATGGTTGGAAGATAATACAGATATGGATGCATGCCATGGTATTTACCGGGCTTGATGGGAGTGGGATGGCTTCAGGCGGCAGCTTATAATCGTCAACTGGCGTAATGGTGACAGAAAGATCAGCTACGGTGGCTCCCTGAATTTTAAAATTTTCATAATACATTACTAATCAAATGACAGAACCCTGCATCAAAAACTTCAGAAAAAAATATAAGAAGAACGTCTGACCACCGTTATAAAAAAGTGAACATACCGAGAGGAGAACTGCTGTATCTGCTCCTTGTGAATCCTTGAAGGTAACATAGGCAAGCTGGGTGTTTTCAGTTTCTCTGCCAAAAGATACCACCAAATTTTTTAGAATAACAAACCTAATAACAACACTGTCGCCAATATAATTAAAAAAAAAATGTGAACCTTTGCATTTCAACATATTGTATATCTCCAGAGAATGAAAAGAATTCTTTGATATCCCTGTCAGAAACAGCTTGAGAGACATTGCTAACCTTGACTGTTCTTATCTGCAGAGGAAAATCAAGTGAGTGAATATGCATGTTTTAATCACACCAAAACCAAAAGAAAAAGAAAAAGACGTATACTATTAGAAGTTAGAACACAGACAAGAAAAAAAAGTTACAAATTTTCTCACATCTGAAACATTGGTTGTGGAGTTTGGTGTTGCAGTTGTTGACTGGGGAACTGCTTCAATCCCCTCATTTGCATGTTCCACCGGAGTCTGGACACAAAATTCTCAATTAAATAAATAATTCCAGGGTGAAATGAATGAAATAAACTCAAAATTCATTGAGAGATGATGACAACAATGGTAATAATATCAAAAGGAAAAGAAAACAGGCAAGGTAATGAGGCAAAAATACAGACAGGAAAATGTTGAATAATTGAAGATTTATTAGGGAAAGACTACCCCATGAAACACAAAACCCTAATGTAACCAAACAGAGCAATCATTGGATTTGGAGGCAGCAATTATTTCTAAACTTCATAATTTTTCTTATTTTCCCGCATTAACCCAGCAACCAACAAAGCAAAAACAAGAAGAAAACCAAGCACATTGTGTCAAACACCCTAATCAAAGAGAATGAAAACCCAATGGATGTGACACAAAAGAGTACTGAGATCAATATTTTCAGAAAGAAAAGAAGAAAAAAAACTTACCGACATTTCGGTAGATTTTGCTTGAGAGGGAATGCACGTCCTTGTGTTGGTTGTAGTATTTTGTTCCTGTTTTCTCTTATTTTTGGTTAATGCTTTCTTTGTTAATGGTAGTTTTACCTTTTTGTTTTTTTCTCAGCGGGAAGTTCGCTAATCACCAACTCGTTTTCAATTCGGCAAACTCCAACTCCATTTCTTGGGCTATGTTTTTGGGTCTTAACATTGCCTGTGATAGATTTGGCGCTCCAATTAGAGCTGTTACTGATTTCTCTTCTGTTCATTTTTGGGAAAAAATGATTCTATGGACGACTGGTTTGCCAAGTCAACCATGTCTATTTTCCTTTGGTCTAACGTCACCCATGTCAACAGAAATATATATATATTTGTGAGGCCTGAAATTGTGCTTCAGATTAGTTTTTTTCTTGATTTTTTTTCTTTGGGGGTCAGTTTTGTTTTTTAATTCAAAGTTGGATTGAATTGAACTTTGACCAAAAGCTTTTCTACAAGACAAAAGCAAAGATACTCAAAGCCTGAGAAGCCGCAACAAATATATACATGTGTGCTGACCATTTCCAAGCAAAAGTTGATGGTCATCCATGTGCAACATAACTTTCACGCATTCCAGCAGTTACTTCTGTCAGTGCATCGATTGGATTGGCGCTATTCTATTCTCTTCTAGGATATATTCCATTCACTTACAAGTTAGACGAATCAATGTCTAATGTATTGCAGCCCTTTCCTTTCCCTTTCTGTCTGCCACATCCATATAACAAGACATAAACAAAAGATTGTTGCCATAATGCACAGGGAAAGCAGAGGGCCCAACCAAACAACTGACTACACACCACACCACAAGGAACATGAGGCCATCACCAATCGGACATTGATTGAGACAAAGCTAATCAAATCTCCGGCGGCCAACAAGATAGAAAAAGTAAAGCAATAAAGCAGCCAGCCAACCACTCATGCTTGCCAACAAAGCGAGAAACATTCCCACCAGACATTTTTAAAAAGTTTTCTAATCTTGTTCTGTAAAAAGATATATATATTTCATCCATGAGAAAATTAACAAAAGTATGGTAAATCCCAACAAACCTCTCAATTATCAACCATATGCTCTGCAGCATTACCACCTCTCTTATGCTGTACAAACTAAATCCCAATCACAGATATGAGACGGATTTTCTTCAATCTAGATATAATACTAGCTGTGGTTTTATGGTTTTAATACTTAGATATAAACCAAAACTTTTATGACAGGGGAAAAGAATCAAAAATATCACTCATCTTGTCTACCCATCTCAACAGAGAGGAGCTCTGTGAGGGATGCCTTTCCTCTTATGCAAAAGCTTTCTTGGCTTCAATGCTGAACATACCCAAGCAGTCATCTCCTCAGACGACTCAGCCAACGAGATCGATGATTCCATTTCGCTCATGTTTGTTTCGGAATTGCAGTTACCTTTTAATGAAAAATCACCATATTGTGGTATAGTAACTGCGATGAATTTGTGACTTTGGTCTTCAGGCTTCACTGGGACTATAGATGCCTGAAAATGTGTAAGCATGCACACACTTTATCATGAGAATCATGTAAAGAGAAATATACAGCACCAAAATGGAGCCCAAAAATTTGGAAGTTCAATTACCTTGCAGGCAATGGAGCAGTAACGATTTGGCATGTCCTGCAGATATCTCCCACAAGCTTCACAGGAAGCACCAAACTTTGCTTTTGTTGATGGCTTGGCATCTTTGGCAAGAGGGCGAGGATTTAGATGCACAGCTTTCTCACCATTGATTTTATATGTCTGTACGACGTCAAGTTGTCATTATTTGAGATAAACAACATTCACAACAAGGAACCAACAACCTCACCAAGAAAACAGTAAACAGTGATCAATCAAATCAACTATCCTAGGATTCCAGCTACCAGCAGGATTGAACCACATGAGAAATAAAACTGATGAATTTTGTTGTCTGATAACACTGACAGAACATGTACACCAATTAAAGCGCATTCAATTTGACTTGCCTACAAACTACACCACAAACACAAACCCTGAAATTTAACATCCCATAACTATATAACAATCAGACAGCCAACTTAAATAATCATATATTAGTTAAATTGATGAGCCGTACTTCTTTGGTAATTATACTAGTGTCTACAAGATTAACAAAGGAAATTCAATCAACAATTGTTGTTGACTAGAAACAACAAAACAAACACAGTTTAGAAAACCCAAATGCCATTTTAATTTTTACCTGCAAATGAAATCACATCAAATTTGTATGAGTTTTAGGATTGAAGACAGAGAGTAGGGAAGAAACCTGAATTTTAGAACAGTCAAGATGCTTCTGAATTTCTTGAAGGCGAACCACATCATGGTAGACGTATTTGCAGATCTGAAGCTTTGTGTGGAGGCAATGAGCTGTCATACAGTGCCTACAGAGGCGGATACTGCAATCTATGCAGAAGACATTCTTCTCATTTTTGCGAAGGTCTTGATGAACACCACAGGAACCGAAGAATTTGCTAAGCAAAAGGGTATTAAGCCAATCTGTTCTGTTTTTCTTTATACAAACTTTGCAGCCTCCCTACAAAACCAACACATTCACTACCAAAATAAGAACAAACCATCCAACATCTAGACTTTGTCATTAATCAAGACTCAACATTTTGATTTTTTAGCCTTCAAACTCAAAACCATTCAATCAAATTCACAAAACCCAGAACCAAATATCACAAATTTTATCAATTTACACCATATAGTAACATTGATACATAGAATCCAATAAAAATTCATACAATCAATTTGGAAATAACAATGATCATAGTAGAAAAGATTGAAAGCAGTCATATGCTTACCATTTCTTCAATTTACTTATGGACTGAATTTGAATTTGGTGTTATTGCAGAAGTTGATACTTGATTGATAGGGAGGGTGTGTGAGAAACATGAAAAAAACTGCAGAACAGTCCACAAGGGTTGTGGTTGTGGGCAAAGTGAGAGGAAAAGAGTATACAATGGAAAGTAAGTATAAATGGGAACCCAATTATTCCAGGGAGGCAATAGAGAGCTGTGTCCAATTTTCACATAATTATTATTATTTTTCTTCAATTTTCACTTAATTATTGGAAAAACAAAACAATCCGCGGGAAGCTAAATATTTTATTTCCGTTGGATTAAACTTAAAATGCATCTGACGGTCATCGTTTGAGAACGTTTTATTAATTATGTACAAAATCAGTAAACTAATGAAAAGGGTTAGGTCAGTGGATTTTCTTATGGGCCATCTCTCGCCAAAACCCTAATGTTTCTGAAAGGTAAGAGCCAGACGAGTCGCTTTATGTCTTTTCCCGCCGAAATAACCGAGATTTTCGGAGCCGTTTTGTCCTTTTGATTTTAATTTCTTTTGGTATTAATGATTATTGGAGTTCTTGCTGCTTCTCTGACTTGAACTGAAGTCATATTTGCTACTTGCAATAATAAAATCAGTTATTTCAAGTGAAAAAATATAGTGGGTGGAACAGTAATCAGCCAAATTTATATTTTTTTTATCTTTTATATTAAATTTAATGAAGGCACAATTGTGATTTGGTAATGGTCAACTGAAATTAAATGGGTTATTTGCTTCTATTGGAAAATCAAAATATTGCATATTATCACCGAAATTAAATGCATTCTACCGTTTTACCCTTTTTTTTTTCCTTTCAATTGTTTGATGAGAAATCATTGTGCATTGTTTCTGCCTTAATTATTTCCATTATATATAATAAGTCAGATCTTCTCATATAGAAAGTCAAATTAAAACATATATGTCTTTGACTTTCATAGCCTCATTAAACTTTTTGTTCAAAACCCAAAAAAATAATTCTCTGTTGCTTCTAAAAGAATTCCTAAATTTACTCCGATAATATACAAAATCTTGGCATAGATTTTATAATCTAGGAATATATATTACTATTTTTTTCTTATAGTCAAAACAAATAATATTACCCCTCTGTGGACAGAGTTCTAGTATTTTGCTTTCCTTTTTTTAAACATTTTGGTTAGAAGTGCAGTGTTTGTGTTTGATAGGCAACAGAGATGTACAAAAACAGTTATGCACAATTATCTGTCTCCAATAAACTTTCATCTTTATCTGTCTTCACTTCAATTTAACCTCATCTTATTATATTTACCAAAAAGAAAAACAGAAAAACCTCATCATATCAATCTTTAGATTCTTAGCTTAATCAAGCCCCGAGAAAAAACCTAAAGGATGATGGCAAAGTGGGAAGAGTCCCCTTTCATTCAATTACCACTAGTACTACATTTCGATGGGCAAGGCCCAAGAATCCACCACTCGGAGAATTATATTATTTTAATTATCCTATAATGGGAATTCAACTCGAGTGCAAAGTGAAGAGCACATTAGAGCATTTCTAGCAACTAGTTTTGGACTCAGGCTAAGGGGGTTTTGGGCGAAAAACGGGTTCCAGCAGCTAAGGTTGGCCCGAGTTCCATGTGGGGGCCACGAAGACGGACTGGCTCGAGGGCAGGTCCAGCCCCAGATCCAAAACGAGGGGGGTTGACGTCAACAACAAAAAAAAATTAAAAAAAATGGGAAAAAAAACAAAACAAAAAAATTCAGATTTTTAAAAAAATAAATACTTAGTCATATTTTTCACTTCCCACACCAAAAAATTTTTTAAAAAAATAAACAAATATGTTAAAAAATAAAAAAATGAATAGTATTTGCCTTTTGCCATGGCAACTGCTGGAAACATACATTGCTTTTTGCAAGGGCAGCAACTATTCACATGAATAGTAGCTGCCCTAGCCCCCACCTTGCCATGGCAATGATTTCACTGCTAGAAGTGCTTTTTAAAAAAATGGGAAAAAAACAAAACAAAAAAATTCAGATTTTTTTAAAAATAAATACTTAGTCATATTTTTCACTTTCCACACCAAAAATATTTTTAAAAAATAAACAAATATGTTAAAAAACAAAAAAATGAATAGTATTTGCCTTTTGCCATGGCAACTGCTAGAAACATACATTGCTTTTTCCAAGGGCAGCAACTATTCACATGAATAGTAGCTGCCCTAGCCCCCACCTTGCCATGGCAATGATTTCACTGCTAGAAGTGCTCTTATCGAGGGGAATGAACTCGAGTGTAAAGTGAATGACACATTATCTTAGTCAACTGATACCCAAACCGAACTTATTATGTTTTCAAAATCACACAACTCGCAGCAAAGCCCAATTCTGAATGGAAACATAAGACAGGCATAGACGCCCAAGCTCAAAAGAGTCCAGTCAACTAATACAAAACCAAAACTAATACAAAATCAAACGTGGGGAGGCTATAATGAGGAGTTTAAAGTGAGAAGGCTATTTGAGGAGGCCAATCCCATCATGAATTCGTGATCTCAACAAAAGGACCTCAACAGCGGTCCATTGGTGGTAGTCCAAGTGACCCAACGATGAAACATCGGAACTCGATCTCAACAATCTCGGTGGAGGGCATTTCAAAAACCCTAGAAAATGAGACGGAGAAGAAAAATTTCCTTCTTGAGCTGAGCGAGAAATGGGGATCATACTAGCACAGCCACCAGAGTGAAGTAAATTTTTCGAAAGCCGCTCTCTTCAAGGGCGGAACCAGAAATTTTTCAATGAGTGGGCTAGCTAAAGTTATTAGCTTAAAATCTAAGGACCAAGTTTTGTTTGGGTACTTACTGTTTCTCTAGTTTTTCTAGAAATAAAAGTATACATTGGGATAAAATAGTAAAAGGTTGAGAGTTAAAATCATGAGTGTTTATTAAGAGATTATGTTTCCTAATTGAGCAAACAAATTAAATATAAGATGATTATAGGCCTACAAAATTGAGTGGACAATGAGTTACAAGGCTACATATGAGTGGGCTACTAAGTTTTTATGAGATGAATAACATTAAAATACATGTAATATATTTTAATTTTATAAAAAGGCTACCCAGGCTAAAGCCCATGGTAGCCCTCTATCTAGTTCCGCCCCTGGCTCTCTTGTCAGTAGTTATCGATTAGAGGCGGTGCGTAATGCAGGGTAAAATGGTAAAGAAGGAGATGAAAGGCGTGGTCTGAGAGATTTTTCCTACATTCTAGAATTTACATTATGAAGGGTAAAGTGTTGGAATTACCGTCTGACCAGATTTCGAATACTTGTGTTTTAGCGTTTGATTTAGGCAACAAAAATGCACCTCATAGTTTTTCAACATTTATCTTTTGTCAATTAAATTCTCATCTTTTATCTGCCCTAAAATCTCATTGTATCATCGATCAAGCGAATCGACAACTTAATTTCAGTTTCTGAAAATCTTGCGGAGGAGAAATGCTCTATGATCCTGCATCGTAGCATTTACCAAAAAGAAAGCCAAATGCTCAATTTATATTATCTGATAAGAATGGCTATGCTCCCTTAACATTTACCAAAAAGAAAGCGAAATGCTCCATTTATACTTCATCCGTGCATGAATGCCTCAAGTTGAATAATTAGAGTGCTTTCAAATAGGCATTTTATGTCAATTAGTGACACGAAGATAGTTCATACCACTCCTTACATTATAGAAATTGAAAGGTTGTGGCATTTACCTTTGTTATACACAGTGGCAACTCGAACCGGCAACCAACCCTTGTTTTGTAACAAAATTAGATGGTAATAACCATGCACAACTTAGACTACAAGGCCACATGATGTTCTGGCCAAAAAGAGAAATGACCAAAATATGGGTTTCTCTAGCTTATGCTGTCCTAATCACCATATATCTTTGGATCCCTCTGATGGTCTAACACATAATTCCACAGGAACCTTGGCCTTCGACTGCTTAGGTGAGGTTCCCTTGAGCAGATTTAACAGAATACTTCTGCAGTGAGAGAAGTTGAACCTGATATGTGAAAATCTAATGATTTCCCTTCTTTACAATCAACCTATCAATCATAATGAAGATGGTGTTTCCTCCTCCTGCACCTATTGACATACCAACTGGCATGTTTCTGGAGGCCCATGCCTATCAACACCTTGAGGCTTGTCAGCATAACATAGGTCATGGCAAACAGGACAAGAATCCAAAAGAGTTTCCACGGAAGGGGACTGTAGGGAAGGCGAGCAGCATATACTGGAGTAAGCACTCGGATGACCTAAAACAAAGATAATAATACTGATAAGGATTATCATTTAATAATTGATATTAATAACAATATTCACACCCAAAATTCAATGTTTAAATGTGTTTGAAAACTCCATTTTCGACCCATCTCCCCCATTGGTTCTCACCAAAATGGATGGCATACACATTGATTGCCTTTTTATTTTCAACACAGCACAAATCTTATATCATAACCCTAATTCTTTGTATAGGATCAGCAACTAGTGAACTTTTCACACCACATGTAGCATTTTCTAGATGAGTAATTCGGTGCTGCATTTAAATGCAAAGGCTATATTGTCTTAAACTACCTGTTTCATTCTATGCATAAATTTTTTCAGATTTCTCAATCTACCATAGAAAAGTGGGGATGAGTTCAAACATGATAAGAAATGCAAAGATAAGTATTAACAAGTGTCTTACCACACAAGCTGGTGCCAGAGGAATGAATGTGAGATTTTTCTTTGAAGCCTCTGTTTGTATATTTAAAGTCTAAGGATAAGAAAACAGAGGGTCAGCTTTTTAGAACATATAATCCAGAAGGGGAAATAGTATTCAGTGTTTATAATGTTGTAATGAACATCATCTATATGTACAAAGCAAAGAAATTATATCCATATTATGGTTCACTGCACAACAGTTAAATATTCTCAAGACTTGGCATGCATGTGAGCACACAAAAATATGCATTTCTTTTAAGTGAAGTGCAATGGACCTATATTATTTCCCCCTGATATATAGATATAGTCACACCAAAGACACATGTACAATATTATTTCCCCCTGATATATAGATAAAGTCACACCAAAGATACATGTACAATACCTGCTTGCAGAGGTCTTCAAGAAACTCAGAGTATGCAATGGGCTTTATGTCATTGAATTTAGCAATAAATGAGTGCTTTATGATATCAATAATCATTTCACAGACGTATACCAAGAGAGCATTCTGCAGTACCCAAATGTTAAAACAGTTTCTGATCAAAATGCTGCTGCGCAGAATTTTTATTATTTATAAAGAACAATTTCTCATCAAAATGTTTAGGTAAACTTACAGAAAGAAAACTTTCAAACCAGGGACCCTCAGCCTCCAGAATGTTTTGAGCTAAAACGAATAAGACAAATGCTGAAATGTGGAATCTCTCTACTGAATCTGCTCGCAAGAAAACAAATATAAAATGAGTTAAAAAAAGAATGTCAGACCAAATGAAAAGATTGAACCTGAGAGAGAAACTAGACACCAAATATAGCGAAGTGGCATCCTTTCTTTTTCTCATCCACAGAATGCAGAAATATGAGGGAAGTTAAAAGCATTTTAAATATTTTGCACCAATGTGTGTACTGGGATTCTGTATATTAGCTTCTTCCCAGACTGGAGACCAATCAACAATAAAATAGCAAAATAGCCATCATTTCGAATAGATATGAGAAATTTATGCATGCATCTTGAAGTTTAAGAAACTCATAGGACATGTTCCTTGGGGTCATACAAGAAAAGCATGCTCACACAGAGATTTAGGCCTGTGTTTGTTTCTGTAATCGTCACATAATATGGGACTCCTTATACACATTCTATTTTCTCTATGCAACAACATTAGCTTAAGAATCATTGGTGAACTTGGGACACCATACAATGATTTTATAGCTTTATACATTGCTGTGAATGCATGTCAATCAATCACTGGTAAAAAATGAAGGCAGCCAATAATTTATTAAATAAAGAAAGAAAGCAGCTCAAAGACTTTTTATGAAAAATATAGCAACTAAGATGACTTGTTATTGATTGGAAAAACGAGGTAAAACTTTATGAAACCACAAGGTTTCCAAAATCTTGTTTAGCCTCTGCAATATAATAGGTCTATAGTAGTTTAACTAGGACAGAATCACTGACACTAATCAATTCATGTTCATATATAACCAAAACGTTACAATTTTTCTACCCAGCATATGAGCTAAACTTTAGTAGTAGAAAGCACATTGTAGCAAATGATAAGCAGTCTTCCTATACTATAACTCTATGAGCAGGAATGCATCAGTGCTTGTTAGAAACGATGGAGCCAGCAAGCTTGCAATGTTTTCAGTGGCTAAGACTACAATATTTTGTTTTATTTAGCTACTGAAGGCACAAATGAAAGCAAATAGACCATAAAATATTGGCAAGAAGCTAACTCACCAAAGTATACCAGACTATGAATGTTGTCCTTGCTGTATCGCTTAAATACATTGCTTTTTATCTCAGCAAAGTTATTGGATACCAGCAAAGCCAACAAGGCATTATTGTGAGCAACTATGCAGGTTGACAAAGTAATTGCCTGAGCTAATAAGATAAATGAATGAATAAGTACGAATAGTGAAGGAATCCATAGGTTATCCATGAAAAATGGAGGGAAATGTTTTTTAAGAAAATGATAATTCCAAATTAAGGATATTTGAGGCTGCCACAGCTAAAGCTTGGTCGCAAATGAATCTCCATATCCAGAATCTCATGTTTTCTGGTGGACAACTTGCAAGCCCCTCTGCCGAGTTAAATAGAGTTTGCAATACATCTGGGTTAAAACTTTGACAAAGTTTATCAAATATCTGTATGGAGAGACAAAAACCGTTATACATGAGTCACAGGTATAACACAATAACAAATAATGCACTCAAGAGCATAACAAGTTGACAGACCACAACCACCATGGCCTGTTCATCATAGATTAAGCATCCTAACAAGGTAGAATAGAATGTATGAATGAGTCAGACTATTAACCCCAGCTTAAGGTAATAACTGTTTACCAGCCAGGGTAGAAGATTGTTAAACATAAGTTGCTATGTTTAATCTATTTTAAATTTTCCCTTTGTTGGTGCAACTGCAAGGTACACAGAAAGTAACTCTCTATAGACAGAAGTATCACAAGATCATAAACTTTAATTACCTCCAACACATTGTACACCACATATAATTTGATTGTTCCTTGACCGCGGATCATGTGATATATTAAGCTGATATCTGGGGCAAGAAAATAAATAAATAATACAATTAGTATACTACATCCAACTCTTGCTCTAATTAACGGGATCAGTCATCAGATTGCAAGAATGCCAGCAAATTGGCTGCAATAAGACACTACGTAAGAGAATAACATAATTATATTGTTAACTAACCTGTTTGCTCCAACAGAGTGACTCCACAAGCCATTATAGTAAAACACCCAAAATCAGACAGCTCTGCTGCAGATGGCCTCTTAAACTGCCTGCCACAAGTATGGTTAGGTTACGTTTTGAATATCACATTTATTATGATTTAACCAAACACACGAAGAAAACGAAAAAACGCAGCATGGAAACTGAGTTACAATAGTGGCTCGGACTTCAAAGCACTGGAAGGACTCAGATTGTTTAAATGGAATGACCCAATTTTATGACATGAACGGAAAAGCGAAGAGTGAACAAAGAAAACTAACCTTGAATTTAGAAGCCTCCAAAGAGTCATTACAATTCTTGTTGGCATGATAGTGAGCAATGACAGAAATGAATCAAAACAGACAAAAAAACCAACGTCTATAAGCTGCAACAAAATTGGTCATAGTTGAGACACAGTTTTATACACATGTTATCAAATCAAGGGTCCAGAAAAAGATAGCTGCTTAAAATACCAATTCACATCGCCATGGTAAGCGGAAGATGGTGTCATAAACTCTCTCTCGTTCTTTCTCATTGCCAAGTGTTGTTGTGCTCCGCAATGAATTCCCATTAGACATCTCTTCCATGAAGTACTTGACTGGCGACTTGTCCACTGAAAACAAATCTGAGGGAAATGTTTTTGAATAATTGTTTTTAAAGACAGAGGAAGAAGAAGAATTTAAAATCAAACACAAATTGTATGAGAGAAACAAATACAAAAAAAAGGCTCACAATTTGGATCTTCGGCCATGAGTCGCTTCCAATCCAAAGACTCGGCGGTCTGCAATTTCGGGACCGCGTTCCCATTTGGCTCGCTTCTCTGCTTACTCACCGAACCCGCCTCCACTCCACTGTCCTCCTTGTCCTCGGCTTCAATGCGGGACGACGTCGTTTGCGTTTCACCGACAACTCCTCCGGCGCTCCCATTGACAGCCCTCTGTCTCAGTTCCGCCGTGCCACGCAATTTCTGAAACTCCGGATCGCTGACCTCCGTAGTGGCAGGGCACAGCACGGTCTGACTGTAACTGAATTCCAATCCGCTTCCGTTAATCCCACTGGTTTCTCCATTTTTGCTACTGGAATTGTGAGGGAAGGAATTCGAAACGGTGGCGTTTGTCGGGCTTTCGGGTATGGAGCTGTGGGTGGTGGTGGTGTTCTTCTTCTTCTTCTTGCGTTTTCGTCGGGCGGGCTTGTCGTTGTTGCGGTGATTGGATTGGATTGGATCTGAGTTGGATCGGTAGAAGATTGCTTCTTCTTCCTCATGGAGGGAGCTGTTTCTGCTCAGAATCTCGAACGAGAGATTTCGGCCGGTCGATTTCAACGCCATGACCTTGAGAGCTTGTTTTTTCTCCTTCAGTTTATTGGGACATTTTAGAATCGGAGAGATTCATACTTGAGTTGTTTGTGAATTATAATAATAGGAAGTGAAGGAGTGAAAGAATGAAGGACACTGGGATTCAGAGACAAACACTCTGCTTTTCTTCTTTGGTTAGTTTTTGAAGTTTATTTCTGTTTGGGCTCTGCCATCTAAATTCTTCAACGTGCTGGCTGGCTGGTTCTTGGCTGTTGTTGTTATGTTACACTGTGAAGTGCGTCTGGGTTGGGTTTCATTGTTTTTTTTTTTATGGGTAAGGGTTGGGTTTCATTTCATTTGCGTAAATTTCCCAATTTACACGCTATCCGATCGTATCACACGCTAGCTTTGTGCCACTGTGACGTGCCACATGTTTAAGAAATATTGATGAATTATTGGGCTCTCTTTTTGACCTTTCTTTATGAGGAGAATTGGGTTATTACCTCTCATTTTTAAAACTTAACTTTTCATCTAGAAATCTTTCAAATAAAAAATTATTTAAAAGATACCCCTCAGGATACCTTATGAATTTTTTTTATTAACGATCCAAACTGTCTATTTTTCAAGTATTCATTAATGGATCATCCTTTCAAAAAATCAAACAAATTAAAAATCTTTATGGTGATTTTATTGGCATCTCAAAATTTGCTCTTTGCACCCCACTGAATTTTAGTAAAATTTAAAATTACTCACTACACCCCATTTTTCTTCCTAAATTGCCCTCATGAATCCCATTACTTAACTTACTTGTGTAAATCTCACCAAAATCGTTACCTTGTTTAAGTGATAGTCTACCAAATTTGTTTTCGTTTTCCAATGGCTATCCACCAAATGTGTTTCCGTTTTTCAGTGGTAGTCCACCGAATTTGTTTCGGTTTTTCAGTGGTAGTCTACTGAATTCGTTTCTTATTCCAGTGATCATCTACCAAATTCGTTACTGAGTTTGTACTTAATATTGTTTTTTAGATATGAAGAGAACTCGCAAATGTATTACTGAGGCTTCATCATCTTGACCTGATAAACAGCGTCCCACAGCCTCAACGAGGAGACATAAAATGGCGAGGTTAGCTCCTCAAGAGGACCAACCCCAACATGGTCCCCCAAACCACTTTGAGGATACTACATAGGTTGAATATGTAACTGCTACTCATGATAATAATGTTGAGGTAGATACCGAGTTTACTGAGCCATCTCGAGTAGGTCTCATTGATCCATCTTTACTTACAAGTTTTAAAACTCACATAGCAACTACAATTTGGAATAACCAGGTAAGTCGTTTTACTGTAACAATAGAAAGCAGAATATACCTCTGGTTCATGGTAATTAACCTTTTTTTTTTGGTTCGTTGCCACTGAATTGTAGATAAAAATTTGGTAATACACCACCGAACCGAACACTGTTCCATGTTATGGTGAATCTCCACCGCATCTTAAGTTAACGGCCGGTCAAACACAACAGAAATATGTGCAATGTTTAGGTGGCATCCCACCGAATTTACCTATCGCGTTCGGTACTAGTGTGTTTGACACAACCAACGACCATCATGAAATCTTAAACTTGAAAAATACCAAAAAATAAACTCATACCTCATTCAAAGCCTCTCTAACTTTAGTCTCACCCTTCATGAATAAATACAAGATATTTTCTCACCAATATAAGCGTATAAACCTTGTTAGGGTTGTAAGAATAGGTTTGAGAAAAAAGTTTAACTAGGGTTGTAAGAACATATGTGGGGTGTAGTGAGCAAATTTAATTTTTATTTTAAATATTTTTTTATCCTTAATGGTAATTATGTACAAGGGTAAAAAAAAAATTATTCATGTTTAAAACTAGTATGTGGTACAAAGAGCAAATATTGAGGTCCCAATAAAATCACCCATATCTTTAAGGCATCTAATTGAAACCAACAAAATCAATGAATATAGTGCTTCAAGAAAGTACTTAAATTTCAATAATTTAATTAAATGGTCAAATGATACCAGATTAAAGTGATTTTTTGTAGAAATGATATTTGAATGAATATCTACAAAATAAAAGGTTTGAATGAGTGAAATACAATGTGGAGTGAGCCCTACAAAAGTGTCCCTCAAATAAGTTATTTGAGAAATCCCTCAACAAAAGCTCATTGTAAATAAGCTTATATAAATTAAATACCTTTCAAACTTAAGGCCAATTTAAGGCCAACAAGTAATTATTTTTCTTTTTTATTTTCTCCTCCATTGTTGGGAGGCTGATGTGATATGTTTCCTTACTTTATGTTGCTTTTAGTTTTAATTTTCTATTTTGATTTTCTGATGTAAGGGTGATGATTATGTTACTTGTATTGGGGTTTCTGTGTGTAAATTAAAGAAGTGCCCAAGATTTCTCTTTTTTGTTTCTTTCTTTTCTTTCCATGTGTTTGATCTTTCCTTTCTTTCCATGTGTTTGATTTAGGCCGGAAATCTTTCTTCTTTTGGGCAAAATGGTTGGAGGATGACAGTCGGACTTTGTCCTTCCATTATATATGATTTTATACATATCTTTTGTATAAAGCCAATGGCCATGCTGGCGGTTTACCTTCATTCCTAACTTTTTATTGATCCTCAGTTATTTCTTATACAAATAAGAAGAAAATAAAACAAAAAACACAATTTGGCTCCATCTGTCTTTTATTTTTTTAAATTCAATCTGATTTAAAATTCCATCTGTATTTCTTCACATCTTGGATCTTGGACTCTTAAGATTTTATTTATGAATTTCAAAAGCCCAGAATCTATTTTGGGTTGGGGCACTAAAATCAGAACTGCACAAGGACGAGTGTTTTACAACAGGCCCAAACTCCATCCACCGTCCGTGGGAATTGGGAGTGAGACAGTCAGTCAGAGAAAATAAAAATGATTTATTATAAATAAATAAATAGTAAACTGAACGCTAACGACGGGCCGCCAGCAAGCAACTACTCTACGACATCATTCTAGTCCGGAGACTAGTCGTCGGTGAGGAAAAATATGGTGGGCTTTTTTGGTTCCGTGATATCCACCGTCCCCTCCAACATCTTAGCCACCTTCCCCATCGACGGCCTCAACTCCGGTCGATCCTGCAGGCACCACATGGCCGTTTTCACCATGCGATTCACCGTATCAAAATGCAGCCTGCTATCATAAGAATGCTTGATCTGACGGTCTAAAATGTCCTCCACTTTCATCTCCTTAAACACCTTATCAAAAGCCCATCTCGGAAAATACCAGTCCTCGCTCTCGATCCTTGACCCTTGGATCTCGTTGTTTCTGACCCCACTCACAAGTTCCAATAAAACCATCCCAAAGCTGTACACGTCAGCCTTGGGTGTGATCGGGTCCATCTTCACCCATTCGGGCGCCATGTACCCGCGGGTACCCTGCATCCGAGATATGGTCACCATGTCCTCTTTCTTCTTCAGCTTCGCCAACCCGAAATCCGATATCTTAGGGCAAAAATCGTCACCCAAAAGTATATTCTCCGGCTTGATATCACAATGCAAAACCCACTCCAAACACTCCTCGTGAAGATAAGCAATGGCTCTCGCCACGCCCAATGCAATCCTGTACCGGATCCCCCAATCCAGTATCGGTTTCTCACCGTTATCCACCAAAACACTCGTTTCTTCCTCAGGCTCCGAAGACACAACCCGACCCGGTTGGAAAAGGTACTTGTCGAGGGACCCGTTAGGGACGTACTCGTAGACTAGGATCCGTTGACCTTTCTCAGCGCAAAAGCCCCATAGGCGTACCAAGTTGAGGTGGTGCATCCGAGCAATAATGGTCACCTCAGCCCAAAACTCAGCGTCGCCGCCGGCAACATGCTTCAAACACTTGACGGCCACAACGCGCTGGTCGCTCAGCTCTCCTCTGTAAACATCGCCGAAGCCTCCTCTGCCTATGAGATTTGAGAAGTCTTTCGTGGCGGCTTTGAGCTCGGCGTATGAGAACCGCTTGGGCCCACCGGCAGGAAGGAACTCGAGACCCAGAGTACGGGCCATGTCTCTGTACTTGATGTATTTCTTTATGAAAGCCCAGAAGAAAAGCACCCCGGAGATCAGCTCAGCTGCAAAAAGGGTACAGATGATCACAATGTTTCTTGTCGTTGCGTTGGATTCTTGAGGCGGTAGAGGGAGGCTTATCTGAACGGGACATGTCGTTTCTAGCAACTCTGTCATCCCGGTGAAGTTGGTCCGGTCGGTTTCCGAGTTGTCCACCCGAAGAAACATAGCGGTTTCGGAGTCCGGAGACCAGTACCCGTATAATAATCTATCGAGTTGAAGCACACAGTAGCCTTTGCCGTCGTATTTGAACATGAACCCGAGACAATTGTTTTTAGCCAAACACCTCGATTCACAAACACTGAAATTAGTGGCTAGCCAATTGGTTTGGTTCGACCCACCTGTGAAATTGACATAATCAAGCCGTAGAAATTTGGTGTTGGCGAGATTCGTGAGCTCAATTTTCCTTTCGCATCCTCGATCTTTGATTCCACCGTAGGATTCTTTAAACCCTGGTGGGCATACACAGGATGAAGAACTCGAACCATCGCTGACACATATGGCATTAGGCCCGCACATGCCGTGGACTCTGCACAGTTCGTACTCTGCTTGCCAAACGACGGTCCATTCTCTAGGGCTCTGATCGAAACTGTAAATTCTGAGATTCCCGTCGTCGTCTATGGTCAATCTTCGAGATCGGTTCAGCCCAAAATCCGACGCAATGAATGAAACTCCATTTTCCTGCTGCAGTTTTCCGGTGGAGTCCAGCATCTGGAAAGCGTTGTCCATGGTTTGATAAACGTCGGTCTGATTGAAAACTAATTTGATTGCGTCGACGAAGCTGAACTTGCCATTCTTGGAGAAGAGAGTAATGTTAGTCCCTGACAATGACATACTCTGGTTTGGCAATATGGTATCGGTTGGAAAACCAAAACTCTCCCACTTGCCAAAGATCAAATTACCGTCGTCGCGGAGGACGAGTTTGGTGCTGTTTGGATTCTGCGAGTGAAGTCCTGGCCACAAGTTTACATTTTCACCAGCAGAGGAGTTGCTGAGACGGAGCACGCCGGCGGCGGTGACGACAAGCCTTGCCGTGAGGCCAACCGGAGTCTTGTTGGCGGACCAAACAACAGAGTCTCGTATGGAGATGTTGCGGTACCAGACTGAGAAGTTGAAGAGATTTGGGGAAGTGGGTAGGCTAAGAAAACCGGCGGCGAAGACTGAGTTTGGGGAGAGGAGGGTTTTGTTCTGCTGAGCTGGAGTCCATGGGGAGTCTGTGATAGAGAAGGCGGAGAGCTGGGCTGAGCATGGTGGCGGGTTTGAGACGATGAAGGTGATAAAGAAGAGAAGAGGAAGGAGGAAGGGAGACATGGTTTTGGGATTCGTTAATTCATTAATTCCATAGATGTTCTGCGCGGATTGAGATGATGTGGGGATTGGAGGTGGAAGGGAAGTTGGTTGGTGGTATTTTAATGGCGGCTGACGCAGGTTTGAAAGACTTGTCTGCGTTGACATATAAGTTTGTCTTGACTTGGAAATTTGGAATTGGGACTGACTGCGAGGTTTGGCACCTAGCAATGGGAAAGCTGAATTTTCCAACACTGATCCCGCCACTAGTTGATGTATTTATTTGTTAATAATACAACTAATCTTTTAATTAATTAAACCACACAAGTTGGAAAGCAATGCAGCAGCAAAGCAACAAAAACAGAAAGGAGTAATAAACTAGAGGTCTAGAAATAGACGGCAAACGTGTCTAACTATCTTTGATTCTTGGGTCAATCAATTTCGTGTTTGCCGTAAAACTCACGATCTTCAATCGAGAGATGCCTTTGTTGACCTGGGCTGGACTTGTTTCTGCTTGCAGAGCCACATATGTGTTCTGGTCAGATCTGCTCAACAGGAAATGCCGTCTCAGGAAAATATCTCACACATTTAGACAGAGGATATGGGCTGGATTTGCCTTTGGGCTTGTCCGACCTGTTGCCCGGAGTATAGTTCAAGTCTAACCCTGGATACTTGGAACTTTATCTTCTCTAGGGAGAAGAAATCTATGCAGGCGGGACATTACCTATAGCTATAGGTGGTCAATCAATATTTGAAAATGTGCATTCCACGTTGAATTGATGCCCATATATATCTAATATGTGTGGATTGTACATTGAGTAGATGTGCTGCTGGATGTTTAACGGTCAGGCTCATTTGTCTATTTTTTTTGCGTTACATTGGCCCAGGCTCATTTGTCTTTCATCTCTGTTTATATCATTATCATCTAAACTTTTGATGCATGAATTAATGGAAGAGAAAAACTTCATGCAATTTCCATTCTTGCCGTCAGAAGCACATGACATGCCTCCATGGAATGGAACTAAAACCTTTTCTACATCTTCTCAAGCAGTAGCACACGCATCTTTGTCAATTCACCCAAATGCTTATCCCCACAGGAATTCACTAACACCAATGCAAGTGCAAGACCATTCAACACTAACTCCATCTATTACAAGTAGTAGAATGCTTAAAGCTAACAATTATTACCATTTCTTTCAGATTTCAACAAGGCCTGCATCCATTGCAGTAGTCTGTGTAAACAGGGCATGCCAACCATCGGCGACTAGATTAAGTCCTCCCCTTCAAACTTGAATATTCTTGAGGCTGCTCCATCACCTCCTCATCACCCTTTGGTAAATCTGGTTGCTTCCTTCTACTAAATTTGTTGCATTTATAATGAAAAAAAAAGGAACACTCTTACAAATCTGTCGCCAGCTTAGAAAATCAAACGCAATCGACTCTATAGCCAGATTTATACATGACCAGTGGAAACAACAATTCGGCTCAATGCCAGCAATTCACAACACATGGTTTCTATATGCCTCAAGTAGAAACAAATCCACTAATAATCTCTAAGTTGTGATATAAAAAGTCAAGTACGAAAATAATTCGTATCGATACAACTAATGTTTACCACACATAGAGAATAAACTTTGTTCAAATTACAGATGCACTTGGGATATGATATTTTATTATTAACTAACATCGTTAGCTCTGGCTTACTGGTGTATGACAAACACAAAAAACCAAGTTCCTAGCTCTGAATGATGTTGAATTCTCTGTAGAAGAATCTTTTGCAGTAAACTAATCGACCGAAGATGAAATCAAGAAACCCCCTTGGAGTTTTCTCAGTACATCTTTCTGCATGCATCACAGAGTTGTCTCTTGTTGCATATATTGATTAGCAGCTGGCCTCCTTGTAGTTGTAGCGTCGATCTTACCAAAGACAAGATTGTCATTGTATACACAGAAGCCAGAAAGCAACTCTAACTCCCAGGACATGTGGTCTGGTCTGGCTATATTAATTTTAGGCTAATTTCGCATCCTTGAATAAACAAACCCTCCTCCTGCCGCACCAAGCTCTGTTCCCTCTGTCTCTCAACATGCAGAGGCGATTTCGGCAAGTTTGCACTGCTCTAAGAGAGCACAGTTCTGTGAGATATGCCAAGATTGCCACTGTTGGAGGGTTCTGCAGTGTTGAACTCATTATCGTAAAAGCTACAGCTCCTGACGACTTGCCATTGCCTGAAAAATACATTCAGGAGCTCTTGAAAATCTTCTCCATCTCTCCATCTTCATTGAGAGAATTTTCACTCAGCTTCACTTGCCGTTTTGGCAAGACTCGCTGCTGGCGGGTTGCACTCAAGTGTCTAATCCTCCTCCACCGTCTGCTTCGTGCTGTGCCTGAAGACAGCCAGTTCCGGTCTGAGCTCCTTTGGACACGTTCCAATGGCTTGATGTCTCTCAGTCAGTGTCACTTCCGTGATGATTCATCCTCGGCATCTGAAGATTACACAGCCTTTATTAGATCCTATGCTCGGCTCCTTGACGAAGCTCTTCATTGCTTTTGGTTGGATAGCAAGCCAGCCTACAATCAGCAAGAACATCACTGTCAAGAATATGCAGAAGAAGAAGAAGAAGAAGAAGAAGAGGAAGAAGACGAAGAAGAAGGGAAATTTGGGAGCTTACCAAAGAAAATGACAGAAGTTGGTCGAATGCTTGAAGTGTTGCCACAGCTGCAAAGCCTCATTGACCTTGTCATGGACTGCCGTCCCACAGGAGCAGCAGCGAAAGCTTTCCTCGTCCAGTTGGCTATGAAGCATATCATTAGAGATAGCTTTATGTGCTACACAATCTTTCGGAGGGAGATTGTTATGGTTCTGGACAGCCTGTTTCAGATGCCATACAGGAGTTGCATATCAGCATTTGGTATTTACAAGAAGGCAGCTGTCCAAGCAAATCAACTCTGTGAGTTTTATGAGTGGTGTAAGGCAATGGGGTTCTGTGGAGCATATGAATATCCCTTCGTAGATCAAGTCCCACATATTCAAATCCATGCTCTCGAGAATTTTCTCAATGGCATGTGGCAGCTGACAGAGTCCTCTTCTACACCAACTTCTTCACCAACTTCATCAGCATCAGTGCCATCATCTTTCGTCGAGTACTCTAGTTCGACTTCAACAGAGGACGACATTAATAAGGATCATATCCTCGTTACTACGAAATGGGAGAAGCCCTTAATTCAGTTTGATAGAGGTTCTAACGAGGAGAAGCCATTAATTCAGCTTTATAGAGGTTATGACGAGGAGAAACCATTGATTCAGTTTGAAGATGATACCGACGAGGAGGGCTGGGAGAGCCTGCTAGAAGCTTCCATTAACATGTCACGTCCTGCTGCTCAACAGAATAATATGTGCTTCAACAATAATGGAACTTATGGATCATATGGATATTGTAATTACAGGAACGTGGTCCAACATGGAGATCAAAAGGATGCATGGCAGATACAAATATACAACGCAAATTCTCTTAATCCTTTCTATATCAGCCACTCATCAGGCCAAACTACTTATTTATCCCCAAATCTAGCTGAATAACACTCATCACATGTAATAAGGAATAAATTAGACTTTCAGTCTTCATTTTAGAAAACTCTTATTAGATTCAATATTTATTTCATTTTTTTATGTGCCCTCTTTTTTCTTCTTTTTCTGGGTGTGATTCATAAGTTCTGCACTGAGGCACCTTTTATTGGTTTTACTTCCTAATTAAGAATCAACAAAGGAAAATGATCCAAGCGGAAACTTCTCACAAAGACAAAGCATTTATACTTCATCAACATATAAATGCAATTTTCCTTCTCAAACCCCAAGTCTAACACGAGCCGTCTTCCAGCCCCTCTCTCTCTCGCTCAGACATAACCCGCGACCTCTCTTCTTCAATTACTCTATTTTCCTCAGTCTTTTTTCTATCAATGATATCGTTTCATTTCAACCAAAAAAAAAAAAAAAAAAAAAGGGAGCCAACTTTTGTTAAAGTTTTTCCTTAATAAATTAACCCCAAACAGCCTGTGGTTGTTCCCTTGTAATTATATACTGGGCCAACCTTTTTCTGATATATTTTATTTTCTGGGCCTATTGTTTGGGCTTTTATGAAAATGATCTTGTAACCAAAAGAAAAAACATTTTTTCAGAGGGCCTTATATGGCCTTTAGTTGTGGCCTATCTTTTAACCGTTGGATCAGGTTAATTAATTTGAATCCAACGGCTAACAAATTTGATTCAACAGTTAAGAGATATAGTCTCACCAAAGGGCCATACATAAGCCCCTCACTATAGGTTATGTTTCTATTCTATACTAGTGGTCCCCAGTCAGTCAAGCTCTAGAGTTTTAACGTGACTTGCCCAATCTTTTACAACTTAAGAGCATGTCCAGCCTTGAGCCAAGACTGGGCAAAAGGCCCCCCAAGGCAGCCCAAGAGAGCTCCAGCGGGAGAGAAATGGCCCGGGCAAATGGTGGGTCTCATCAAACTGGGCAAGCCCACAGGCAGATCTTGCCTGGGCTGTAGCCCGAAGGCGCTGATGTCAGCGAGTAAAAAAAATTCAAAAAAATCCAAAAAAATACCAAAAAATTATAGATATTTTCCCTATAAATACATAACAATTTTATTCACTTTCTAAATTGTTTATATTTTGTTGCATAATCTTCTTTTTTTTTTTCTTGCCCTTGCCCTAGCCTTCCAAGGGTGGAACCAACTAACTATTCATGTGAATAGTGGCAGCGCTTGCCTTGCCTTAGCCTTGCCTTAGCCTTCATAGGTGGATATGCTCTAAGGTTAGCTACCCACACCAAAAATGTGCGGCATTTGTCCATGACAGAGAGTTTGGTCTCTTTTTGTTTTTGTCATGTTTTATTTGTTTATTAAGATTAGTCAATTCAGGCTCCTGGTAACTTGCGGACACACACGAAGATGATGAGATGGTTTTCCATATTTCCAACCATTTAAAGTATTCCTCTAAAATAATTCATTGATCCGGAATTTGCCAAACCATTTAAAGTACTCAATTCGACCAAAAAAAACTCAAAGGACGAATTAAGAGACGTACGTACTCAATATGCTGCTCATCACCATGCACTACATTGTTGTTGAATATTTGTATTATTTCAAGTATGACATGTGCCAATAGTATGTCTAAAATATATATATTTTGTACAATATTGATGAACTGTGAAAAAAGAAGAAGATCGAAATCGCCAACCAATGACCCTTATTTCCAATTCTCATCCGAACATTTTCATAGGTTGATGAATCAAAAAGGTCTCTTGACCGCCTTAAAATCCATAAAATCAATGCACTCCAACCTCTGAATATTCAACACCTTCAACAACTCGGTGGCCTTGTCTTTGGTCCTCTCCGCACACCCTACTTGCAAGAGCAGCAAAGCTTCTGAAAGGCACCCACTTGAGAAGGGCCTCCACAGGCACCCCTCCATATTCCCTTCCCTCATATTCTTGCAAAGCTTTCAAAGAATGAGGGTTTCTCACACACACACTACGAAGATGCCATGAGGTTCTGCAATTTAATTCCCTTTCTCAATAAATGGGTTCAAATTGTTTATTCCCTTTGTTTAAATTCCTTTTGTAACCAGCTGATCACTTTCTAGACTTGGAAATAAAATTATTCAACCACATCTCTTCATCTTTGAACCACAACCTCGAAAATGTAAAAGGATTTTGACCTTTAGATTTACGTGGGTTTAAATTTGGGCTATATATAATAAAAACTCAATTAAACAAGGGTAGGATTGAAGTGTGCCGCAATGGTAGAATGGTAGATGGAGAATAGAAAAGAAGTGCCCCAATACAGTTTAAAGAAAGGTCATATTTTGGAAGGGATAAAGATGGAGATGAGTTGTTGAGCACGAAAAACAGAGAAGAATAGATATGAGAGTTGAAGGAGAAACAAAATTTAAAACGTGTGAAAGTGTGTTGGGAGATGTACTGATGCTAAAACTCACATCAGTTTTCTTTCTGAAAAATTGATTTAAAAATTATTTACATAAAACAAATTGCATTAAAAAAAATTTGGTTTATTGTTTAGAATTACGTCCACCATTGGATTTAACCTACTCCCCGTGGACCAGGTGAACGGGAGTGATATAATAAAAACTCAATTAAACAAGGGTACTTTAGGGTTAGTCTAAACTTTAATCAAGCTAGGGTTAATTCTTCCTCATCTTCCTCTTCCATCTTCATCACTGAACTGTCAATCATAACTCCAAAGTCCAAAGTATTGTATTAAAATCTCTGAAATAACTCTCCCTCTCTTCAATTTTTGTTACAAACAGCCCTAATCCAAAAGTTGAATACAAATCCCTAAAATAACCAATCAAGTAAGGCTGCTCGAAGGTCAAACTGGGATGCGAACTCAGCTGGAGGCAAGCTTTATTTTTGAGTTTCTAAACAGTTTAGCGGTTGTATTGATTTGAATTTGTTTGTATTTTGAGTTTGGTAATACGGTTTTGACATATTTTTCTTTGCCTGCAGGTTTAGATTCGATTTGAGGGAACGGGTTCTTGTGTCGTACTGGGTGGGTTTTGTTGTTTTTGCTTTATTTGTGTACTTGGACCGTATATTTACCATGTTCCTTGGTTTACTGGTAGGGTTTATCTTCCCAGCCGTTACTTCCTTGTTCTTTTGTTTCTTCGTAATACTTTCATTGTGATGTATGTACTGTTACAGGTGTAGCAATTAAGAAGCCCTATTGATAGTAGGAAACATGGTTGTTACCTCGAGCACTTTCCTATCTGGAGAATGGGCAAGTCTTCCTCTACCCGTTGTGTTTTTGGTTCTGGACAAAATGTTAGAACCCATTGACCATGTCCATTTTGCTGCTGTTTGCAAGGAATGGCGTGCTCTTGCAAAAGACTATAATCACGCAACGCAATCCCTACAAGATCGCAATAAATTAAGCGAAGAATGTATAGCGTTGCCGAAGGAAAAATATACAACATTGAGTTGCCGGTGCCTTATAATGACAAGAGATGTTGTGGCTCTTGCCGTGGCCATGGTTGGTTGGCAACTATAGACCTACTAAATCAAGATCAAATAACTATAACTCTCGCAAACCCTTTTCTTAAATCAGTTTGATTCATAATTGGCCAAACAATTTTATTAAAACTCAAGTTAAGAAAACACACACCAATCACAAGTACTCAAAGGACCAATTAAAAGACGTACGTACTCAAGAGCTCAACATGCTGATAAGATTGTTGTAGAATATTGTATATCTCTAAATTTTCAAGTATTGGTATTTTGTACAATACTGATTAACTGTTAATATATATTTTTGAAAGGACCAACCAATGACCCTTATTTCCAATTCTCATCCTAAAATTTGTATAGGTTGATGAATCAAAAAGGCCTCTTGAGCGCCTTAAAATCCGTAGAATCAATGCACTCCAACCTCTCCCTGTGAATATTCAACACCTTCAACAACTCGGTGGCCTTGTCTTTGGTCCTCTCCGCACACCCTAATTGCAAGAGCAACAACAGCTTCTGAAAGGCACCCACTTGAAGGACCTCCACAAGCACCCCTCCATCTTCCCTCCCCTCATTCTTGCACAGCTTCCAAAGAATGGATACGGAAAAGTCAGTCGCCAAATCTGAAACCCGAAGTATCTTCTTCACCACAACGGGCATAGTCAAAGCATGATGGTAGGCCTTTTCCCTCCCTCCCTTGCTTCCGCAAAGTCCATCAAGAACCCCCAACGCCTTCTCGCAAATGCTTCGTTCGGCATCCACAAGGATTTCCGAGAGCAACGAGACCAATCCCATCTCCACAAGTCTCTCTTTGATTTTATCTTTCGAAAGAGACGACGTGAAATTATTGTTGACCATGTGGTACATGACGACCAAGGAGGCTTTTGTTGACGTAGGACAAACGGGTTCTTTAATCAACTTTACCAGTGCCTCTAAAGCTCCTTTGATCTCCAGCAAAGCATCAATCTTTTGATGATCGGAAGAAAGAGTCTCTTTGAGCACCAAAGCTGCGTTTCTTCTGTGGGACAAATCTCCACTTTCCAAAAACCACACCATGCAATGCAATGAAGCAGCAGAGCCAAGATAAGAGCAGGCCTCCCCATCCAGTGGGAAAACCAAAGTCAAAGCCGACAAGATTTCCTCCAAGACGGCAACGTTTTGACGTTGAGAGGATGAAAGTGCAAACGCTCCCCGTGCCACTAGCAACAACGCACCGCTTGTTGCGCTCGCTTTCTTTTGTCAAGGCCTTGATCTTCCGCACCAAATCTCTGCAATCATCCTGCTTTTGACCATGGCTGGCTGCTGCTGTAGTAATTCTGGAGAGAATCTCGGAGACCTGAAGAGAAGTGATTGGGATGCGAGGGGTGGGAATGCGTTCAATGCCGAAGGACTTTTTCTGAACGCACCAATCTTGAATCATCTTGCGGATGGTGTGGTTGGGAATGGGCTCGAGACATGTGAGGGCTTGGTTGGTAATTGGGCACGTCAGGTTTCCGGCTTCGATCCACGTCTCTATGCTCTGGCGGTCGTACGTAATTCCAGTGGACAAGGTGACCGGATCTTTCATGAGGTCTAGTGAGATGGGGCAGCGGAAATGGTTTGGTATGGTCAGCTCCATCTCTACGTCGGCGGGCTCGCCTAGCTGCAGCTCCTTGGAGGCACGGCGGCCTCGCCTCAGCCTTCTCCATGACAAAGTCATGATTATTGAATTGAATGTGTATCTGAATTAAGTTGAGTAGGTATATAGAAGGACGGTTGTTTTTGTGTTTTGTGTTGAATGAGAATGAGAATGGGTTTCTATAAATATTATTGTTATACGTGTGCAATGTTTAAAATATGGACGCGGTTCAACTTTGAAACTCAGGAAAAGGTTTTTATAATAAAATGAGGAGGAGGAGGAGGAGAAGGAATAATAAGATAATAAAGGAGCATAGAAGCTGGGTTTTGAATATTTGACCGTTGAATGTTTGAAATGGTAAAATGGAACACCGTCCGTCAAAGAGTGTGCTTGGGTTGGGTACTGTTTGGAATTGATCAAAGATCAAATGTTTGACTCAAAAGCCAGTCAGCGCGGGTCGGTGGACTGACCGACTTATAGCCTCACCTCATTCATAAGTTCATAACTAATTACTACGCATGCCATATGGAATGGATGTAAGACGGATATGGGTTTGATTGACGTCTTCAACTAGTTGGTCAAAGCGTGGGTTTAGGCACTCTTTCTCTCCCTCTCCCTCGCTCTTTAAGTCTTTAATTAATATTTGGTAAATTAACTGTTATGTATTTGAACTGTCGCCAGCTAATAGCTAATAGAGACTAACCAATTAAAAAAGTAAACTAGGAGAAATTATAGAATGATACTGTATTACCACGTCAGCTAGTGGTACTCCCATTCAAAATCTGCCACATGTACTTTTTAAAACAAAATTAAAATATATTTTACAACTGGACTTTGGCTTACAACTTTACCCTTCCAACTTTAATGACCCTAACCCTTTCCCCCTCCGTCTTCCCTGTGCTATGCCCCTGCTGTCGACGCCGCACAACCCTCTTCCCTTCACCCTCTCAGCCACCCACCTCGGCCTTCCCTCCCCCTCCAAAATTCCCACCCCCTCTTTCTCTCCCTCTCATTTTCGGTGAAAAGTTAAACCCATTAATAAAAACCCAAAAATCTTAAAAATATGTGCAAACCCATTAAACATGAAATCATAAATCTTTATAAATAAAAAAACCACTAGTGAAAGAAGGGAAGATTGACGTTATGGGCAACCAGGAATTAATTGTGTTATAGAACCAGTCATTGGGGCGGGGGGCTTGATGAAGGAAATTTGCCAAAAATTCTACATCAGATTCTTCTTCTTCCTCACCATCTTCATTATCAGCTTTCATTCGAGAGGTGTTTTTAAAAGAGTAAAAAGTGAAAGTTTCAGAGATTACCCATCTTCTTTAGCTTCAAGGGTGTCTCCAGAGATAAAATAGTAGAGTTTGACCGGATTTTGTTTATGGGTTTTGAGTCCTTTGACAATAGAAGTTCTTTAGATTCATTAACTATGAAGGTACTGTTTGGAATTGATCAAAGATCAAATGTTTGACTCAAAAGCCAGTCAGCGCGGGTCGGTGGACTGACCGACTTATAGCCTCACCTCATTCATAAGTTCATAACTAATTACTACGCATGCCATATGGAATGGATGTAAGACGGATATGGGTTTGATTGACGTCTTCAACTAGTTGGTCAAAGCGTGGGTTTAGGCACTCTTTCTCTCCCTCTCCCTCGCTCTTTAAGTCTTTAATTAATATTTGGTAAATTGACTGTTATGTATTTGAACTGTCGCCAGCTAATAGCTAATAGAGACGAACCAATTAAAAAAGAGTTATAGCATTTACGACTCCCTAAACTAGTGAGCATGATTGGAGTTTAAATTTTATAAAGAGCTCCTAAATTAGCTTTTATATATTTTTAACTAAATTTTAACTAAAAAATAGAGAGCGTGATTGTGGATGCTTTATGCCCTCCAATATTTTTGAGTACAAGTGAAATTCACTAGGGTAGACATTGTTGAATTTATGGCTTTTCAATATTGAGAAGGGCAACTGCATAACTTATCTTTATATGGCCTGCTCCCATGGAAATTATATTATATTAAAGCATTTTCACCCATTTGTCATGGCAAAAGGTAAGGGGTGACAATGGTTGTTCCTATTAAAATGAATAGTGCAAGTCCTAGTTATTTTTGTTGGTTTTCCACTCATTGTCATGGCAACCCAAGGGTCGTCACCTTCGTTAAGTAACGAGCCGTCACAGCCTTGTATTGATCCTTCCTCTCCTCCACCACATTGTGTCAATCTCCACCACGACGTCCATGTCCAGCGACCCCACCCACACCGATCTCCCACCCCACTGTGTCAATCCCTGCCACCCACGTAACATCTTCCTCACACCAATTTCCTTCACTATGTTGTTTTTTTGGATTAAAGTTTTTCAGTGTCTATCTTTTTTATTAATTTAAATAACATTTCTTAAATTTTTAACAGTAATTTAACACACACAAAAAGGATAAAACTTTCTATTTAAAAAAACACAGGATTTTGGATAAATAATATACAGGTACAATGTATTTAATAGGGATAAATTTAGAAAATAAAAATTAGTTTGTGTAATGCATTAATGATATTGTTTTATATGTAAGCAAAATGAGAAAGAAGAATATAGAAAAGAGAAAGTTAGAGAGAATATTGATAGCATTCCCTGAAATCATATACTATTCGTCTGCCCAAAAAATTTAAAAAATAATTTGGGGCTTGAGATAGCTAACGTTGGGATAAGCCCAATAAGCAAACTAGGAGGATGTGATTAGAGGCCCATAAGGAAGTGCCAAAGTGTCATGATTGATCAAATTTCACAAGCGCATTGTAGGTCATAAGTGTCTCATTGATTTTTGAAACCAATTTGAATGTTTCTACAAAATCCCGTGTTAGACAATTTGAAAACAAATAATTTTTTTTTAAAAAAAAGGTTAAAGAACTCCCAGTCTAACCAACTACCGCGTAGAAAAGCTAGTGCAAAATTTAGAGTTAAGATGAAGACAAGGATAAAAAGAAAAGTGCAAACAGAAAAAACATCTAGAAGAAACCCTTTCTTAGGTGTGCTTTATTATTTGGCTTATTATCACAAAAGGTCCCTAAGGTTTACGAAACTATCAGATTGCATCCTTAATGTTTTTTTGTGTCATTGGTGGTCCTCAAGGTTAGTATGTGTGATCACAAATGGTCCCTACCGTTAGGTTCTGTCAAAAACTCCGTTAGTTTGCTAATGTGGCAAATATATATATCACAAAACATCCCTGAGGTTTACACACCTATCACAAATGGTCCCTGCAATTTATTACTTAATTTTTTAAATTTAAAATTCATAAAATTTTGGTTTTCTTTTTTAAATCTTATTAATTTTAAATTATTTTAAAATATATATTGCATTTTAAATACACAAGACATTATATTATTTTAGATGTGGGCTCCACATATATGCAACATCAACAAACTAATGGAGTTTTAAAAAAATAATTTAAAATTCATAAAATTTAAAAATGAAAAAAACCAAGGGTTTAGGGTTTATAAATGCTCCTCAAGGTTAAAATCCTTATATAAATGGTTTTTACATTTTTAAATTTTATGAATTTTAAATTATTTTTAAAAAAACTTCATTAGTTTGTTAGTGTGGCATATATGTGGAGCCCACATCTTCAAAAATATAGTGTCATATGTATTTAAAATATAATATATAAAAAGAAAACCAAAATTTTATGAATTTTAAATTAAAAAATTAAAAAATTTCGCAGGGACCATTTGTGATAGATGTGTAAACCTCAGGGATATTTTGTGATATGTATGTATGCCACATCAGCAAACTAACGGAGTTTTTGACGGAACCTAATGGCAGGGACCATTTGTGATCACACATACTAACCTTGAGGACCACGAGTGACACAAAAAAACATTAAAGATGCAATCTGATAGTTTCGTAAACCTTAGAGACCTTTTGTGATAATAAGCCTTATTATTTTTGTTTTGGCATGGCAAACTTGGCAACGGATGACACAGGTTTTTTCCTTTTATTTAATATAATATAAATAATTGGACTCAAACGTCAACAGCATAACCTAAGAAAAGAAGTGGCCCACAGAAAAATTTAAAATTCGATTAACCAGTCAAATGATAAAGTCATTTCGAAGAATAATGCATTATGCATGCGGGACGTGCGGTGTGCCCCACCTTAGTCACTGTCGGAGTTGGACAATATTCTAGAGAGAGAAGATAAAACAAATGCGTATCTACTCCCTTACGTGTCGGACACGTGTCATTCATTGCCGCACTCTACGCCCTAAAAGAACAAAATAGAGGCTGAGCTGTGTCTGGTTGTTGTGGTTGTTCTGGGTTGGTTGGGCTTCCCCCCACCAATGTCATTCATTCGTAAACAACACAATTATTCACTTCCTTCCTGTCACGGTGTCACCTGCTGATGGAAAACTTGGCTACATTTTTGCAACTTTATGCAACTTACTATAAAATTAGAAATGAAGAAGCACGTGACATTTATCGAACCAAACCAAAAACGATTTAGGCAAAGGCTCTCTCACTCAACCACTCATTTTCTCAACCCTATACTAATTTCTAAGGTCTAAAATATATATGATTTTGATAATATCGGTAGTCCAAAACTACGAAAATTTCGGGATATTATCAATATCTATAAAAATTGAATATAAACCACAGAGATTGTAACAAAAACTTGAGAAATTTTCTTCAAATCTTGGAGGATGTTTTTTTAGTCAATTATCTATTACTTTATCATTAAAAAAATTGAAAAGAAATGCATTGCAAGGAGTGGCAATTTTGGGCACGACTCGAAACCCGCACGAAAATTTAGCGGGTTCAACCCGCATGATTAAAATTCGAGTCATTTTTGGGTCAACCCGCTATGACCCGTTTAATAAACGATTGAGTTTCGAGTCAACCCGCCAACCCGCTAAAATACCTATGTAACCCGCCAACCTGCTAAAATACCCATGTAATCCGCCAACCCACTAACCCATTTATTTGTTTATTCTTATATATATATATATAAAATGTTTTTTAGTTGCTACCACTTAACGAGTCAACCCTACACGACCCGAAACCCGCACGAGAACTTACCGAGTCAACTCGTGCATAACACGTTTATTAAACGGGTCGGGTTTTGGTTGAGCATTCCTAACACGTATATAATCTTGACACGACACAACCCATTGCCAGCCCTTTGCATAATAGGTTTAACTTATTTAAGTTGATTAAATAGCGAGCTGACAAACACTGCGAGTATATAAAAATATGTAGTAATTAATGAAAGAAGATTAAACACACCTTAATTATTTATTTATAATATTTTACACTTTATACATTGCATGGTAAGATACACGAGTAACTTATTACCACATAGACTTTTTATAATGTTCAAATTTGAGTTATTTACACTTACACCTCCTGAGGTTTTCGATTTTTTGGCAAAACTCCTTGAGGTTTTAGAAATTACAAGAACACCCCTTGAGGTTTTAGATTGTTTCCACAAAACTCATTTTCATTGATTTTTCATCCAAAGATTGATGATTTTATACCCAAAATAAAAAATAAAATAAAAAAATCTCCAAATGAAAAAGTTGACCTTTTAGATGAGATTGCATATACTTCATTGAAGTTAATTTTGTCATTTGCATATGTTTTTTTTTCAATGAAATCATCAATTTTTGGACAAACAATCAACGAAAGGGTTCTGTGAAAACAAACTAAAACCTCATAAGGTGTTTGTGTAATTTTTGAGATGAAAACACAAGAAACTTCATAGGGTGTTGGTGTGAATAACTCTTCAAATTTTTTATTGTCTTCATAATAAGGGTTTAGGATATTTTCCGATATTATCGATATTATCAATATGTGTATGGATACGTTCCGAAATATCCTTGACCCGAAAAAACGATAATATCCTCCATATTTCGTCCATATTATCGATATTTTAGAATACACACATATGTAAATGTAACAAATATAAACTAAACCACCAAGCCCAACAAGAAGTATGAGCACTGAAGATACTCTTTCTTTTCAGTATTTCTGTTCTGTCTCTACTAATAATCTCCACAATTTCTTAAGTACCAGAAATTTAAACTAATCTCGACATAAAAAGAAAGAGAGCAAAAAATATATATAGGCCCTGTCAGATTGGGAAAAATAAGCACAAGCCTTACAAGAAGAGCAAACATGAAGCACAAGGGTGAAGGAATAAGCAATGCACTACAACCACTTGGAACCTTCAACGTAACTCAACTTCTTTTCTCTACCTTTACCTCCCATCCGCTGATGTAAACGAATCTGCAAATCCCGATGGGCGAGTAGGTATGCTGGTTTGGGTATTATCGCCGCTGGCAAAGAATGATGAAGATGACGAAGATTCATCAAGGTTGCTATTACCCTCAAAAGCCTGCCACTTCTTTAGCGCTTGTGGCAGGGTCATTTCGAGATCAATTCCATACATATCATCATAATCTTCAGGTTCAGATGGTTTCCAATGCTCAACAAGCGACGAAAGTACATTGACTGCATGACCCATGTCAGGCCTCTGGTAGGACTCCCTTGCGGTGCAATGCCCAGCAAGCTCAGCAACCGTGCTAACACTAGAAAGAGTTTCCTCACTAATATCAATTGTTGGATCGATGGCCTTGCGGAGTGCATCCTTGTTAATCAGCATTCTACGGAACCATGTGACTAGGTGCAAGCTCTCCTCAGGCTGGCTTTCATCAATTGCTTTTCTACCTGTGATCAGCTCCATTAAGATCACTCCAAAGCTATACACATCTACCTTGAGTGTCATCCGTCCAGTTGCTGATATATCACAAAATTGCAATTTTAGTGCCTTGAAAATTTATTAATAGACTCTACGAGGAAATAAGTACAATAAACCTTATGCATGAATTTGTGAGGCTATTAGCAGTAAAAAAGTGCTGCACTGGATTAGAGTGTTTATGCTTATTTTGTATGGAAAAACAAAGTTGAGACATTTGATCACTCCACAGAGGAAATTCCATGAAGCAAGCCACTCCCTTTTTTCCTTGACCATAACACTTGGAAAGATTGACAAGGAAAACATTCAATTTTAACAAAAATTTAGAGTAGAAAGAAAATGCATATACAATGAAACCATAAAATAATGAACTGACTGGTTTTGTTAACCTTTGAAATAACTGCTACGTAAAATTTCAGACAACATGTTAGAGACAATAAATGTGTTGAACAGACTCAAACTAACAATATCATTCTTTTCTATATTCTTCACATTCCTTGACTTTGACAAATATAAACTACTTACTACTTAGCATGCCAAAATAACCTTGAAATTCAAAGAATGGGAACATATGAGCAGAGAGCAGTTGAATTAATTTAGTCCTACGTGTGTTGGCAAGCATACCAAAGTCTCATCCAGTCAATGTAATCATGTAGTATAATGCAAGTCCCAACTTGATGACATCATATTTTTCATGATAAAGAATATCAATTCCACAGTTCTCTCATGATCACTCATTTTTCTCTAGTGGTTTAAACTTTGCTGGTTGCTCAAAGCATAATCAGTGCAATATAGTCCCATACTCCTATTTCACTGAACAAAACCCTTTACAGGAATATATATCATAGATTGTAAAGCAAACACTTTGACACTTCAAATTTGAAAAGGAGAGCGCATATAGAAAAACTTACCAGCATATTCTGGAGCCAAATAGCCAAAAGTTCCAGCTAGTCTCGTCTCAATTGAGGCTTTCCCTTCTGGAGCAAGACGAACTAGTCCAAAGTCTGACACCTTAGCACGCATATCATCTCCAAGTAAAATGTTTGAAGGTTTAAGATCCCTATGAATGAAAGTCTGGTTGGCTAAACCGTGTAGGTACTCAACCCCTCTTGCAACATCCAAGGCAATGGTCAGCCTTCTTGTCCATTCAAGTGGCTTCAGCCCATCCTCTTTCCAGTCAAACAAATGTTGACTAAGAGTTCCTTGAGGCATGTATTCATAGACAAGAAGCCTCTCGTTTCCATCCAAACAATAGCCAAGAAGTCCAACCAAGTGGCGATGTCGGACCTTAGTAAGAACTGCAATCTCAGACTTGAACTCATTTAGACCCTTCCCAGCCACCACACCAGATTCCATCCTCTTCACTGCAATCTTCGTCCCATCATGCAATTCTCCTTTGTACACAGTTCCAAACCCTCCTTTTCCCAATATATTATCCTCGCTGAAATTATTGGTCACATTCCGCAAAACTTGGATGGAAATTACCATATTTCCAGCCTCAACCACATGAATGTCATTAGGTCCACTACTTGTGGGACTATTATAGGACTCATTTCCACTGCCATTAACCCCAGAGCTAGCAACCGTGACCTTCACTGCATCTTGATCACCAGAGTGACGAGGATGAATTACCAATGTGTTTGGACTTTGCACTCTGCCAGAAGAATGCTTATGTTTTCTCTTAAGCAGACAGAAAGCAACAAACCCAAGTACAACCAATCCACCAACACTTCCAATGACGGCCCCGACAACCACCGCAGTCTTAGATTTCTTACCTGCACCATCTGACGGAGGGCCAGGTGGAGTATTAGGACCTGTAGGCGTGTTTGGCAGAATATGATCCTTACCAATATCAGGGTTCCCCTCTGTTTGCACAGTCACATTACTTTTAAAAGCCGGTATTTTACCATAAAGTTGATTATTCCTGAGATCTATTTCTTGAAGGTCGGGCAGTTGTGTAAGCTCCTTTGGTATGGTACCGGTGAGATGATTACTATCAAGTCTCAATGTTCGCAACGAAGTAAGCAGAGAAAATTTTGAAGAAATCGTGCCCGCAAGCCCCAGGTTCGGAAAATTGATAACAGTAATGTTTCTTCCATTACAGGTAATCCCCTTCCAATTATCACAAGGATCATTCTTTTTCCAACTATCTGCAAAAGTTGTAGGGTAACCCATGTCTTTGACGATGGAAAGCAATATATTGACGCGGGGATCACAATCAGAACCAGGTATATCATTGCAAAAGCTATTAAGCCCAGTGATATCCACCTTAACACCATCTCCAAACTTGGGCATGGGTCCTTGAAGCATATTGTTGGTCAAATTGACGGTAGTAAGGGACTTAAGATTCACCAAAGACGCGGGAACAACGCCCGTGAACTTGTTATCCCTCAAACTCAAATCGGTTAAGTGACTCAAATTTGAAAAGTCCGGTATAGGACCCGTGAAAGAATTACCATGTAACCAAACATCATGCAAGTAAGTCATGTTCTGTAACACATCAATGGTACCATTAAGCTTATTGGTACCCTTTTGGCCATTCAACCAAAGAGACTGAATCATAGAACGGAAAAAACTGGCAGGCAATTCGCCTTCAAGGTAATTGAAAGCCATGTGCAAATCAATCAAACCTGGGAAATTGGTGCCGGGAAAAAAATCGGGGATTTTACCGGTGATGTTGGCTTCAGTGGCGGAGAAATGCTTCAGCGCGGTGGCGTTTGTGATAGTGTCCGGAATCTGCCACGCCGAGAAGGGGTTGTGGTCGATGTTGATGTTTTCGAGGCTAGTGAGTCCGACGAAGAAATCTGGGGGGAAGGAACTGAAGTTGTTGTCGTGGGCGAGAAGGAACTGAAGCGAAGTCAGCCCAGAAAGGCTTGGGAAGGGGCCGGTGAGTTGGTTCGACTGAACTTCCAAATGTTGCAAAGATGCGAGCTTTTGGAGTTCCAGTGGAAGTGAGCCGGTGAGTTTTTGGTTCCCAATTTGGATCTTGAGGACCTTGCTGTCCCCTGTGCAACTCACTTGGTTCCATTTACAGTAATCGGAGCCGGACCATCCCAGACTGTTCTGGCCGATGCTTTTGCGCAGAGCTTCCATGGCTACTCCGTCGGGACCCGACTGGGACTGCACTGGCGCGTACAGGGGGAACAAAAGGAGCAGAAGAAGGAAAGAACCCCAGAGACCCAGATGGGGTTCCTTCATGTTTTCGAGAAAAAACCGGCAGAAAGTGGAGGAAAGGGGGAAAAAAACAGAGTCTGATAACAAAGAAAGAGAAGGCAGAAGGCAGAAAAAGGCCTATAATCCTCTAGGGTTTATGGGTTGTGTTTTAAGAATGTTGGCGTCAAATTCTTTGGAGAATTACTGAGAGGAAAAAGGGAGAAGAAACGGCGGAGATGGAGGGGGAAGAGTCCTTGAATAGGGGAAAGACGAAAAGGTGTTAATGGTTTAATTGTGGGTGCAGGGGTTGTTTGAATGATATTTTGATTAACGTTATGGTGTTTGGAAACAGAGAGAAATAGTTGGCATTAACAACGATTTACGTGTGGGATGGGATGGAGGGGATGGGAGTTTCTTTCCTTTTTCTCTTTTCCTTGTGACTAACTACAAATAAATATCACAAAGGAGATTTTTTAATAAAATTGATGAGCTGATGACACCTTTTACATATTTCTAGTTTTTGTTATTTGAGTGCTCACGACGCAGGCACTGCTGTCTTCCATTTAACAACAAAATAGGAAAACAAAATCTCCACTAATATTTCTTGTTTTAGTTTACGCGGAGGAGGAGGGAAGAAAGGAAAGTTAATTGCGTGTGAATCCTCTCACTAGACTAAGCCAAAATCGAGCAGTGAAATAAGGGGATTTCTGATTACCCTATTTAATTTCCTTAGTTTTTTTGAAAAAATACCCAAGTTGGCTAATTATAATAATAATAATAATAATTTTGCTTGCACAATTGTCTTCATTCTCATTCATACTGATTACTGACTGACTGTCAGTCTTATTTATTTCCTTTTATTTTCTGTGCGGTGCTGCTGAACAACTTTCTTACTGATTTTATTTTTATTTATTTTAAATTCATCAATAGTCAACTCCAACTCAACTCGGTGTTTGAATTGAACAATCTTTGCATGGCAAACACTTGTGTCTGTTACAGAGGGCTGGGTTTTATTTATATTTATTTTTAAACTTTCCCCTTCATTTTTTTACTATTTTTCAGATGAAATATTCAATCTTAAATCAAAGTTAGGGTTGGGTGGACCGTGGATGCATATATTATATGATAGAGGATGACACGTCGAATTATTCTTTTTTAATTTGGGCCATTATAAATTTACAATACATAACCTTAATGGATTAGAATGTGACTTGTGTCCACATGTAGCCTGTGGCTGTGGGTCCTCACATTTGTTTCGTTTTGCCACTTGCCGCCCGGAATTTGGGAATTTGGTTCCCTCATAATATCGCCTTCATTTCACAACTGTTCTCAACTAGCCAAGCGTATTTGACTCGCCAACCCAACAACCGAACCCCCTCCCGGCCCGCCCAAATTAAAAATAGACCACTTCATTTTCCTTTTTTGGGTGATAGATTTCGACCACTGCGTTTGCCCAAAATATCAACCCAATCTTTTGTTTTTTACTAAAATTGATAAACGGAAGCCCAATAGAATTAGGATTAACTACACTTTAGTCCCTGTAGGTTTAGTGTCAGTATCGAAATGGGCTCCAAGGATTCAATTCAATCAATTTCATACCCGACATTTCAAAGTATTACCAATTTACACCCGCCGTTACATTGACCGTTAAAGTCAGACGTTAAATGCTGACGTGGCAGTCGTGGGACCCACCTCATAACCAAACAGCAGTTAGAAAGAGACTAATATAGGACAAATAATATTAAAAAATTCTTTATTTTTAAAGTTAATTAAAATCAATTATTTTTTTTATAAAAAAAAATAATTAAAATGACAATAATAATAATATTGATTTTAAAAATATTGTCGGATTGGCAAAATCAATGAAACTATTGTTAAAATCAATAATACATAATATTGATTGTAAATACATGTATTATTGGGTTTGGATTTAGGTAAATACATGTCATTTTAAAAAAAATCAATAATATTGTTAAAATCAATAATAATAATACATAATATTGATTTTAAAAAACCCTATTGTCAAACCTAAATCCAAACCCAGATCTTCACCACTCATCCCTCTTCCTCTTCCTTCTTCTCTCCACCCATCAAACCCTAAATCCAAACCCAGCATCTCCACCACCCATCCTTCTTCTTCCTCCTCCTTCTCTTCCAACATCCCCACCTTCGTTCCTCACCCACCACCCACCACCTCATTCTCCCTCAGTCCTCTCCTCCTAGCCCCAACCAATACCAGAGCCCTAGCCAATAGATCTGAGGAGGAGATCTGCGCGTCGTCGGAGACGTATGGCAGATTCGGCATATGGGTCTGCGACGACGTCGCTTAGTTTTCAAGGTTGACGATGACCCAACCACCTGTGTTTTCGAGGTCGACAAAGACCTCTCGATTGCCCGGAAATTCGCACCTCCTGATTGCCCCTCCCGATTGCCCATCGCACCTCCCAATCACCCGGAAATTTCTAGCCACTTGCAGATCTGGGTATGGGTCTTGGTGGTGGGCATATGGGTGAATTAGCATAACTGGATTGAACCACATGTGAGA
>NW_018921964.1:371816-416502 GCF_002207925.1 Prunus avium
GGTTTGGATTTAGGGTTTGATGGGTGGAGAGAAGAAGGAAGAAGGATGGTGGTGGAGATGCTGGGTTTGGATTTAGGTTTGATGGGTGGAGAGAAGAATGAAGAAGGAGACGGGTGGGGAGTTTGAAGGGTTTTTTAATTATGTTTTTTATTTATTTAAAATAATTGATTTTAATTAACTTTAAAAATAAATAAAATTTTAATATTATTTGTCCCATATTGGTCTCTTTCTAACTACTGTTTGGTTATGAGGTGGGTCCCACGACTGCCACGTCAGCATTTAACGTCTGACTTTAACGGTCAATGTAACGGTGGGTGTAAATTGGTAATACTTGGAAATGTCGGGTATGAAATTGATTGAATTGAAACTTTGGGGCCCATTTCGATACTGACACTAAACCTCTAGGGACTAAAGTGTAGTTAATCCATAGAATTATTGTTCACAAAGCCTACAATAATACAATGACAAGTCTTTTCTTTGACTTTCATCATTGCAAAACACATGCTACTATACTAATTACTATCCTACCGTAATTGATCTGAAATTTCATTAATTAGAGACCAGACCAAATCAGACCTTGTGCTTGTGGTTTTTCTTCCAAGACCAAAACCACCATAACTAAAGGGTTTTTCTAACACGACACGACATGCTTATTATTAAAACAGGACTTTGTTTATTTCGCTTTCATGTACAATAATGGAAAAATAATATAAACTAATCAATCAAAATACTAAATAAATTTAATTTAAATCGATGGCTTTTCCATTTTAATTGGTCAAGGACAACCGTATACTGTGGTGAGCAAACAAATTTTACAGGAATTCAGCGATCGAGTTTGGGAGTGATCATGGCATCAAATTCAATGCTACACAATAACCTTTTTCTGGTTATAGCAGCAGAATTAGTGATGATCTTTTTCTTCTTTTCAAGCTCAGCTGATGGAACCCAAGGGCTCGCAAAACCTACTACAATACTCCTTAGAGCACCTCCAGCCTTGAGCCAAAATCGGGCAAAAGGCCCCCCAAGGCAGCCCAAGAGGCCTTCAGTGCGAGAGAAGAAGCCCGGGCAAATGGTGGGTCCCACCAACCTGGCAAGCCCACAAGCAAATCTTGCCTAGGCTGCGGTCCAAAGGCGCTGACGTCATCGATCGTAAATTCAAATTTTTTTAACCGTTGGCGCGTGATTTGATTTCACTGCGCTGACAGCTCCCAACGGGAAGATGCCACGTGGCACTTCCCGGATGCTTTGATCGTTTTTTGTCTAGAAATCCAATGGACTCGATTTTTTTGGATAAAAAAATTCAAAAAAAAACAAAAAAATTATGGATTTTTTCCCTATAAATACATAACCATTTTATTCACTTTCCACACCAAATCTTCATATCAACTCTTCTCCTTCCAATATTTTTTACTTTCCACTCATATTTTTCTATTATAAAATTTCATTTGTGCAAAAATATAAATGGCCTCTTCCATTGAAGCCGGAAGGTCGTGGACAAACTTTCGAAGAGGTCAAAATCTTGGCGACGAGGTAAAAAATAATAAATTCCGTTTTATTCAATTTAATGTCATATATATATATATTTTTTCTTTCTTGCATTTCTAATTTCATTTTTTTAAATAGATTATTCAAGGCAAAACAAAAAAGAGGAAAACCATTTCACATGGCTCCTCAAGTGAGCAATGCCCGCAATCGATTCCAGTGGTGCGTTCCGTGTCGAAAATAATGGCACTATTACGTCCTTCAAAGGAAAATACTCCCCCATGTCGTGATCCGATGGAACTGCCTCTGCTAATGATTGATTCGTCTTTGTACTCGATTAACTCGGACTATGAAGACCTGGAGTATTTCAATTGTCTGATGAGTGAGTAGGTATTTCAATTGTATGATAAGTGAGATGTGAATTTTATAATAAAAATGGACATGTGGCAACCAAAAATTTTATCCGAAAATGTTATCTCAAATTTTATGTGAGAATTTTATAATAAATAGTGACACATGGCAACCAAAAATATTATCTGAAAAGGTTATCAAAATTAATGGTTTAAAGTATAAAAAAATAGAAAATAAAGTACAATAAATAGTATTTGCCCTTGCCCTAGCCTTCCAAGGGTGGAACCAAGGGCGGAGCCAATTAAGGCCTAGGAGGGTCATATGACCCTTCAAACCCAATTGTAACACTTACAGTTTAGGCTTTTGTTTGCTCATTATTTTCAACTTGACCTTGAGAAAAGAAGGCATGAAGCATATGGAAGTGGGTGGTAGAGCAATTGGTTTGACCTTCTACAACGTATGTGTTTTTATTCATGTTCAGTTTAATTAGCAACATCTTCCAATATTGTCTTGAAACCCATTAAATATTTTTGGAACAACAACCATCAAAGTTTTCTTATATAATTGAACTTATTCTAAAATATATTTATGTAGAAAAACAATGGATACTTAAGATTTTAGGTTATTAATCTATTATCTCATAGTTTTATTCTCTTGGCACATCCTTGTATGCATTTTTCTTCTCATCTAACCCATCCTAGTCCAAGTCTGGTGGTGGTATGGCTTTTCCATTTATCTTGGCTAATAATGTTGCCCCTCCTTGAGAGAATTCCTGGCTACGCCACTGGGTGGAACCAACTAAGGCAAGGCTGCCACTATTCACGTGAATAGTGGCAGCCCTTGCCTTGCCTTAGCCTTGCCTTAGTAGCCTTCATGGGTGGACATGCTCTTATATCCGTAAGTCTCTCTATAACTAAAAATTAATTTTCTTAATTAATTAATTAATTCTTTTTGTTTCGTAACCAAGAAGAAATACAAGGTGACTTGTCTGAGTGCAGCCTATAGATTGAGCCGCAACCCTTGCAAGAAGAACAACACGGTTCATGTGACGGTTGTGGACCTGTGCTCCGGCTGTCGAGGCATCCACTTTGACTTGTCTCGACATGTCTTCTACTCCATTGCCAATTTACCTGCTGGAAAGATTAAGATAGACTTTCAGCTCCTCTGATGATCATTCATCATCATCATCACCATGCAGGCTGCAGCATCATATATTATAAATATGTATATATACGTGCAAGCCAGCTATTGCATCAAATTATGTACCACCTTAATTTCTTGTCTGTGTGTTTAATCTTTTGCACTAACTAAACATATAAATTAATGATGTGCAAAAGCGGATGCCATATATGTATAATGTATGTATATTGTGTGATTAATAAAAAAAAAATAGAAAATTTGGCATAAGTCCAATTAGAGTATCTCCAAGGGAGATGTCAAATATCAAGCATAAAATTTAAATTTGATGGCTGATGTGGCAATTTGATATTTACACAGTTTTACACTTCACCCGATATGTCAAATAAATAATTATTGTAACAGTCAAATCATTCAAGATAAAGAAGAAAAAAAATAAAAAAGGAAAATGATAAATGAAAGTAGCAGCTAGTTGTCTTTAAAAAATAATAAAATATTCATTTGACATCTTGTTTTTGGTATGTCAAAAATAACAGCTGAACCTTCAACCTTCATTCCACATCAGCTTTGACAATTCGGTTGGAGTGATGTGAGATGTTATTTCTAGCCGTTAAATGTCTATGTGGCACTTTTGACATATCGGTTGGAGATGCTCTTAGGAGGAGAGATTTTGGGTGCAATCCAAGCAGAAATTGTTGTTGATCCAAGTCCTTTGACTTTTGCCCACATAAGATTACATGCCTTTTTCAATTTATTGATATTTACTTTTTTTTTTTATTAAATTTTTTGTTCCAGTTATGCACCTAAAACATAAATAAGGTAAATTATGAATTCGTAAAATTGGTAAGTTATTGATTTGTAGGATATTAATTATCATATTTGATTTGAATTTAATTGCAAATCTATTTATTGAATTCTGAAATTTTCCCAAGGTATGCCGACATCAAAATTTGTAATAAGAGTTCATAAAAAGTTCATACCTTAACAATAGGTAAGGTACCTATGCATACACCTGTATGCAGTATGCAGGTAATTAAATCCATAAATTACCTCTAGTCTAGGTAGTTATACCCTCTAACCCAGGTAATCGAACTCATATAATATCTTGGTATGGATCTTTAAACTCAACTGAAATAAAAGTCCATACAAAATTTCTTTGGAAAAAAAAAAAACACTATTACATGGAAGACAGGTACGTATGTTTATAAATATGAAGCTTCAGAAAAAACTGCTTAAGAAAACTCGAGAAAAAAACACTTACCTGTAAGGCAGGTACATATATATACAAGGAAAACACATTATATATATAAGGAAATGCATACACATATATATATAAGGAAACACTGAATTTTAGGAAAGTGTTTTCATATAATTCCATTTATGATAGTGGCATATCTTGTAAATTTTTAAAAAATTATGGACATACTAATTGCTTAATTGGTGAGACTGGACTGCAATTGAAAAGAGAGAGCATGTGGACTGCTTCCATTATATCTCGATGAAAATGGACCTATATCTAAGAAGCCATTAGGAGCTAATTAAGGTTGGTTCACTCCTGATGATAATTTGATTGGTACTGTACTAGCTAGTGGCTAATTGTGTTAATTTATCTGCTAATTAATAACTTAGATAACTCAAATTTGGTGTCCAAAAGTTGGTGTGTGTAGTATTACTCCACTACATACAACTCATATAATAAAAATTTGCATTTAAATGTTACTAATTCAATAATATTGAAACAGGAAAAATAAAACTACAGTTAAAAAGAATGAAAATGAATCATATATGGACATTTGTCACGTCTCAAAATTTTTAAGACTACTTACTGAAGATAGATATAGAATGGAATTTACCAAGGGTGGGCACAATTTCGGGTCAATCCAACTGAACCATTTAATTCGATCACAACGAATTGTGTTGGTCTAAAAATGAGCAGGTCTTGGGTTTAAAAAATTATAAACCACTCCATACGGTTGGAACTAAAACTTAAAAGTAAGCTTAATTTTGAGTTAACTCGACTGAACCGCCCAACCTGATCACAAAAAAATTGAATTGGGTTGGATTGGTCTAATAATAAGTGAGTCTTGAGTCCAGAAATTATAAACCGATATATCGAATTGAGTTATGAATTGGGACTAAAACTTACCCAACCCATGGCCCACCCTAGAATTTACAAAGGAAAAAGCTCTTCCATGCTTTCAAATATTCAGCTAGAATCAATATGATAATGTACAAAGATCTACCATGAAAAAGGAAATGGAATTTTTAAAATTTTATTTTGACAAACAAAGTAGTTCACTAACCATTTACTTTTCTATTTTCGTCCAAAAAAAAAAAACCATTTACTTTTCTATACGATGAAACTTATGACCATATGCTCCCTACTATTCACACAAGAAAGTGACTGACATCACCTTTGAAATTTGTTGTACTTTTAATTCACAAGGTTCTGCCTTTTTGAGTTCACATTTGAATTATTTTAGTGTAAGCCTTCTCTTTCTTTTTTTCTTTTTTTGTGTGTGTGTTGAAAGATAGTGCAAGCCTTCTCTAGGTAACGAAAGCGGAATTCATTAATCACCAATAACCTGACCTCTCATGTTATTCAGAAAATATTTAACCTCTCACTTTGTCATCAAATATATATTTTTTAATTTACAAATTTAACAGTATTGAACGTTTTGTTTGATTTGATGTACATAAATTATTGTTATTGAGAAACCCTTTTTTCGGCATCCTTTATTTATTATGAGTCATTATCATCAGCATATAAATCATCAAAAGTTCCATAACTATTTAGACTGTCCTTTTCAGCTTTTTGGTCGAATCTCAACTCAGTGGTGATGCACTTCCAGAAGTACAAGAGAACATTTCATTACATTCCCGGAAGGTGAAAATGTAAACAGGTGTCCATTCATGACACTTTGTTTTGTAAGAATGATACAAATCAAGGTACTCGAACCCTTTCCTCGGAAGAAAGATGAACTCGAACAAGGCATACAAAAAGTATATAAGATTTACACAATTTTGCTCCTTCCCCTTCTAAGGATCCTATACATACAAGTGGGAATGGAGGAGGCTCTGTGGTATACATGTACGTGGATACTAATCAAGTTAAAAGTTGGGAGTTGGTTAGAAATGGTTCTTTAAGAATCATCAAAATTCTAGGACCAACTGTTGCCGTTTGCTGCAGGAACACACTTACACCAGCAGAAGATCGAAAAATTGCTGGTGGTGACACCAGACCCAACCAAACAACCAACCAACCAAGATGTCCGCAGATTTTGATTTTCCAGCTTATGTCAAGCAGTCGACAATCTTTGTTATGAATCTGAGCCTGGTTTAGATTTGAAGAACTTGGCAACGGCTTGATAGAGGTTCTCTTCCTCAAAGGGCTTTGAGACGTATCCATCCATGCCACACTTTAGGCACTCGTCATAGGTGGCATGAATAACATCAGCTGTCATAGCTAATATTGGCACATGCCAATCACCCTTTTTTACAAGGCCTTCAAATCCTCCATTCATCTCAACATTTGCCTTGCTCTCCATCTGCCGGATTCGACGGGTTGCCTCAAACCTACAATTAAAGAAACATTTGATAAAGCACAGAGGTTAACATAACTAACAAATGAGAAAAAAAAAATCTAAAATAAATTACACAAACACTGAAACATACCCATCCATTTCCGGCATTTGAATATCCATGAAGCAAGCATCAAAATTGTGTGGTAGTTGAAGCAGTGCCAATGCAGCTTTGCCACTCTCAACACACTCTACATGAGCTCCAAACTTCTTTAGTGCACCTTCAGCAACTCTCCTGTTTACCCTATTGTCATCAACAACCAAAATTTTCTTTCCACAAAGCAGGCTTTGAAGGAAATTGCATCCATTGGGAACTTCCCTCCCCTGTTGCCTCTTCTTTCCTATGCCCAGCACCTGTTGAAGACATGCAGCCACCATACTAGACCTCAAAGGTTTCATAATCACAGTATCTGCAAAACCTGCTGCCCTTGCCTTATCCAATTCAGCATCACCAATATTGGTTGCAAGAAGGATCATCTTAGGCAACTTAAATATATGCCCGTTTGCGTTCTGTTTCCAGTCCAATTTCTGTATATTAAGATCGCCTTCACCAGAAATCCACGAATCCTTCTCAACTAGAATTATGTCTGGCTGGATGATATTTCTGCCATATAAGATAAAGTAGTTCAACTCAGTAAGTCAAATTGTACTTATTTCCAAAAGTCTACATGCAAACTTCTTTTGGGTCCTCAAACAAGAAATTTGGGAGGAATCTTCAAGTTTCAATATACAGCCAGTTCAACTGTTTTTTTTTTGAGAGCCTATACAGCCAGTACATTTAAATGTTCACCATAACAACAATGGTGAGTTTTTCGCATTACAAAACTGTACTCTTGCAATTAGGAGAGATTTTTATTTTATTATAATTTTGTTACCAAATTCTGGTTTTCAAGGCTTTTCCTTTGAATCAACTCGATTTCTAATTAATTAAATATGGAATTAGTTTTTCCATGCCACAATAGCATCGATTTGAAAAATATAAAAGAATAGGGAAAACAAAATGGGCATTATGTGATTCAACCAGTAAAGCACATGTCGATGAATGCATGAAAATTTGAGACCATCAGTAATAGCGGTAAACAAATATCAACATAAAAAAAGAGGGTAGTCTGAGTCTGCAAGTAGCTACCCTGCCTGAAACCACAAGCAGAAGCATGAAATGATGATTTGTATTGGCATTTAATTTCTATTGACAGAAGATCACATCAGAATGAAAACATCAGCTTCATCGCAGTTAGTATTGATACTTTTAAAAGATATAGCAAGAATAAACCTACCCGGATGTCGCAGAACCATTTCTTCCACATAAAGCAACAGCCATCGTCATGCTACTCGTAACTTCTACCAGGATTCCAAGTCTCTTTAAGTGGTATCTTGTCACAGCAGCTCTCACAAGTTTTTCGTCAACTACTATTGCTCTCAATCCTCTAAAACCAGAAGGTAGATCCTCAGAATTAGGTTTTTTCAAGTCACTGAATGCATTTTTTTTGCACCTCCGAAAATTAGCTGTAAAAGAAAATGTGCTCCCAACTTTAGGTCGACTTATGAAGTTTATCTGACCACCCATCAGTTCAACCAGACACTTACTGATGCTCAAGCCAATACCAGTTCCTCCATAATTTCTAGAGGTTGAACTGTCTGCCTGCATGAAGGGCATAAAAACACGTTCCTGGGCACATAATGGTATACCGATTCCCGTATCCTCCACAGATACCATCAAAGTGACATGCTCCGAAGCTTCATTAGTGGCAGTCAGATTACTTGAAACATCAGTTCTGTATTCTTCATCAGCAAGCAGATGCTGAAACATATCCCAACTATTCCGGTCATCAGCTGCTTCACATCCACTTAAGGTTTTAAACTGACGCCCGTCAGATGTCAGTACACCTTCATCTGATCCTCCGTTCAAGTAAGTCTCTGATTTTCTATTTATCACGACCTTTGAGGACTCAGCTAGATGGACTTTGACAAAAATATGTCCTCGTTCAGTGAACTGCAAAATGCTTAATACAATGAATATCAACCATAAATCAAGAATTAGGCAGGCAAGCCAATGCAGAACTATGTGTTGGCAAATAAAGCATGAAGAATTCCACTTACTTTAATAGAGTTGCCCACAAGATTTGTAATTATCTGTCTGAATCTCCCTGGATCCCCCATAAATATATCTGGAACTTTATCGGAAACAAACACTGCCAGCTTCACTTCCCAAATACATGTCGGAGTCATCCATTGAGAATGAAAGGAACAGAAAGTTGGAAAATGAAAAGGAGAAATTAGATGAAGCATGACAGTTCATATTTCACAATTTAAGAACAATTAAAATGATCATAAGAAAAAACAACTATGAAAATGCCACCATGTTAGAAATGAAGAAACCTTGAGGCCCTTTAAACTTAATAATTCCACCATAAAAGCCAACAACAGAAACATTGAAGTAACTCAGAGCTGCTCTTATTGAAGCCATTGGAACTTACCTCTATACCCTTATTTCTAGACTTTTCAGAAAATAAAGACAGGACATCATCTAGTATCGATCGAATGCCAAATGGAACTTCTTCCAACTCTAACTTGCCAGCATCAATCTTTGCCCGGTCAAGGACCTCATTAATTAATGTTATCAGTGCCTTTCCACAAGCTTGAGCAGTTCGAGCATAGTCCCTCTGGGTTGAATTTAAAGATGTATCTAAAAGCAACGCAAGCATTCCTGCAATCATAGAGAAAGAAAGACTGTACCCCTTACAAGAAAGCATTCACAGACTGATAACATAATATTGTTCTGAAAACAAAATCTTAAAAAAGGGAGATCTGTCAGCAGCCTACCAAGGATTCCATTCATGGGTGTTCTAATTTCATGAGAAACAGTAGCAAGAAACTGACATGAGAAAAGAAAATGACAACAGATCAGAAACATGGCATTTAGGAATGAACAATGTTTTGGAAAATGTTGGGTACAGTACCTGGGACTTGGCAACATCGGCAGCTTCTGCTCGAACTTTTAATTCCTCCATTTCATGGAAATCATCCTCAACTTTAACAATGTGCATTGCTGCTCCATATAAGATATAGCCAACTAAAAAACCAATCACAAAGAATAAGAATGCAGTGTTAAGCGCCGTCCATGACGTGGGTGCCTTCTGATGATACCTGCTCAGCATCCAATTATGAGCATCAGTATGACAAAACTGCTAAAATTCTCCATCTATTAATAGTTATTGAGTGGGTGCCCTTACCTACATATCATCTGATGTTTTCGGAAAGGATCTCCAAAGTCAAGCTTGCTTTCATGCATAAGAGATGTGTCACCATCTTGATATTGGTGACCATACATGATTAGGGGATCAGAAGTGTTTGTGACATCATATACATAAACCAAAATGGCCTGATTCCCAGCAAGTTGCCCAAGCAAATTCTCCACTAGGGACTCAACATCAAAGGCTCCACCAAGGTACCTGCATTTAATTGGAATTCATTTTATACACACACATCTACAACTTCCAGATAATAATGCAAACACTTGAAAATGAGAAAGGAAAGTAAAGACTTCCTTCCACTTAAATCATGCCATATTGTAACCGTTGCAAGATTGACGAACAAATTTGCTACAAAGTACTGTATATATACATGAAGCCTTCAGCAATATCAAACTGAAAGCTACAGGACATGTAAACCAAAATATTCCAATTGCGCTTAATTTTCACAGAATCACTGAATACTAGAGCTGCTGGTGGAGGCAACAATCCAGAGACAAAGCTTGGGGCAGGGGTTTCTAGGTGGAAAGTAGCTGTGGTAACAGAGGTCACTTGGAGAAAATGGCCATTTGGCATTGGTCTGAATACACCAATGTACCAACGGATGGGTTGCTAACTTATGTGTAGATGCAGGAGATGGAAAAGGCAAAAATATATGCAGGTAATCATAACACAATACAGAAAGCATTTGAAGAAAAGGATTTCAACAGTTCTATAGTTGTATACCAACTTACCCAGCTGCAGCTGCTATGCGCTCCTCCACAGTTGGGTTTGGAGGGAGCTTGGATTTGTAAACAGGGAAAGTCAACACAACACCAAGATGATGAGAACCCAGCAGCCTGAAAGGACTGGTTAGAACAGCTTTTCCAGTAGCCCTAGCCCTCAAAATGTTTTCTCTGTCCTCCTGCATCATGCATTGGGTAAAAGAAATTCAAAGGTCAAATGAAACGCCAAGTTTATGCTCTGATGGAAGTACATAGTGCTAAACAATATAAGCATAATGAGGGTAAACATATCCTACAGTTACCTCCCCAGACATCATGTCAAGTGATTCAATGTAAGAGACCGTTTCCTGCGAGAAAATTACAGGTGCATACTCATCTCGGACAGGTGAGGGCTCCCTCTCCATTGTCTTTATCGTCCAGCCATGTTGCCTCTCGAAATTTTCCCTATCCGAATCGAGCACTCTTTGTGCATAGGCCACCCCACTTAGAAGAGGCCTCTCAAAGGCGGTTCTGGCAGTGTATTCAGCAAAAGTTTCCTGCATTTTTTCAAATACACAAAAACCAAATCACTCGCGAAGTAGAAACCAGCGATGCCACATTCAATCATATCATACCCTCCCCATAATCTTTAAAAGGAAGATCTATTAGGAAACCATGTAGCTTAAATGAACCAAATTGTACTAGTTAAAAACATATCAGCAGCAACTGTAAGAATTTCCAATTTTTTTCCCTCTAGTCTTCCTGAAATTTATAGCAAAACAAACATTACCCAAACAAGTTATGATCAAAATTCAAACGCATACCTGATCAATTGCTGATGGGTTTTTGTAGTAATGGAATGTGGAAACAAGGATTGCAAGGGCGTGCACATGATTAACGCTAACACTGAATTGATCTTGCAACATTCTTGCCCTCTGATCACACATACTACCAAGAACTTCTACCCTTCTCACTTTGTTATCAGCATCCATGTAATTGTAGATTGACATGCTCAAGAAAAACATCACAATGATCCAAAGTATAAAAAGTTTTGGGAACCAAGCCCTGTAGGCTTGAACAAAAGTGTAACCCTTTTTAATCCCCGTTTGCTCATTCAACCTCACAGCCACAGAGTGGTGGCTCTGCATCTTCAAATTCCCACCCATCAGCACCAAATCAACCTCTTTGCTTCTTCTTCCTCTTGGTTCTTCTTTACCCATCTCATATCTAAGCTAAAAAAGAACCTCGAGAAGTCACACACTTACATACATATATAAGCACACTTTCTTAAAGTACTGGCTGTTTTTCAGACACTTTTTTCTGATGTAGAAAGCAAAAGGGTACTGCTAAACTATAAGTAAATTATTATAACAGCACAGCATTGTTTTGCGGATTAAAACATCTGAAAGCATGAGCAGGTGAACACATCTCCTACTGTGTAGTGTGGACTTTCTTCCCTCAATCACTGAAATCCCATTTCTATAGTATAAAGAGAGAGACCCAGAACTCAAAAAGAAGAATTTTCAATTCTCAAGAGACAAGCATGGCTCTCAAAAGATGGGGAAAATAAAGCTCAAATTTCAAAGTAGCCTTTCTGTTTCTCTCTCTCTGAAATTAGTCTGTCTCAGGCTGTGAACGCTAAAAAGGAAAGATTTCAAGGATTAAAAAAAAACAGAGAGCTCTAATCATGGCCTCTCAAAGCGTGAAGTTTAGTTAGAGGCATCCAGACAAAGAAGGGGCACGTTCACTGTTTTTCTACCATATAATAATGGAAGCCTCAGATTGACCCGAAAATACACACAGCTAAGCACACAACACACCAAGAGTTTCAGAGTGAGAGAGGGAGAGAAAAAGAAATGGGGTTGTTGTTGTTGTTGAATTGAAAGAAACCATCTTTTACCTGTACAACTGTAGAAAGAGGTTGGCTTGGTGCAATTCACTGAATTTATATTAGAGAAAGAGTTTTTGGTTTGGGTCGTCTTGATCTGAGGCTCTTTATTTTGTTGGGTTTCCAGTGTATAATAGTAGTTTTATGACTTTTTATGCTTTGCTTTTTAAAGCAAACTGAATCGAATTTTTTGGATTTTCAGAGATACGCTCTTGTCTCCCCCCCCCTCCCTCTCTCTCTCTCTCTCTCTCTCTCTCTCTCTCCTCTCTGTCTTCTTCCTTATAATATTGCATTTCACACTACACTCTGTCTCCCCCCTAGTTCTCTCTCTCCTACTTTCTCTCTCTGTTCTTTGCTACTTTCTGAGCTCACATTGAAGCTGATAGTCCAAACTTTTGAAATTCAACAGAAATATTTTGCGTAATGGGTCTGACTCTGACCCTTAAAAAAAGAAAAAAGAAAAAGGAAACCCCAAATGGGTTACGCTTTTTAAGTTCTTTCAACCAGTAAAAGTAAAAGGGAAGGATTAAAGAGTTTCACAGGAAGAAGGAAGCGAATTGCCCATCAAAGCGTGGCATCTCCAATTAAAACAAGAAAGAATCTGATATGAATATGATGGCCGGCTTATCTTTCTAATTTTCATTTCTTAAATCATCATATGGTTAGGTGTTTTTCCGTGACCAAAATTTTTGTTTAGAAAAAAAAAATAATAATAAGAAAAGAAAAGTTGGGGTTTGTCCATTTTTCTTCCGGTTGCTGTGTGTTGTTTTTCTAAAAGGTAGAGTGAGTCTAGCGTGTGGAATGTGCTTAGGATTTTATTTTATTATGGATCCAATTGGTAGGAAGGGAAGTCCAAAAATCGCAATCACAAATCTTTGGGATAATGACATTGCGGCAAGCCCCAGATCTCATTCTCCTTTAAATTACCTTAAACCCCGTATTTTGATACATAATTCCGAAACTACCCCATCTTCATTTCTTTTGGTTGATTTCCAATTCCAAGCTCGATGCTTTTCTCTCTCTTTTTTATCTGACATTTTCATTTTCATTTTCCTTACCTACTACCTAGTGAATGAGAGTGTGCTTGTGTTATGTTGTATTGATTAGAAGTATATAATCAATCCTTAACTTAAATACGTGATCAATGAGTCTTACCTCACATTTTTTATTCATAATCAACTCAAATAACGCTAGCAAAAAATAGACACATATGTTTTGATAATGATAGGACAAGTCTGAATTTTTTATTTATAAAAATGTGGGTTAAGTTTTAGTTGGCTAGATAGATATATGTTTGGAATGACACATAAATAGTAGGTGGTGTTGGTTTGTTTAAAAAGGGATATCTTTTGATGGAATATGGGGAAGATTTCATGGGGACCATTTTCATCCACACATCCTATGGTATATATGAATGAATAAATAGGCATAGGGACTAAATCTTAAGCATGAGGCAAAGGAAGTTTTAGGGTTTTTGGGTTTTGTGTTATAGCAATACTATTACCTTATTAATTAGCAGAGCAATTAAGGGAAGGAAATGACTTAAGTAAGTTTAAGGGAATGGCTTAAGGGGTATTTTATTTTGGTGCCACTCAAAGTGTGTGGGTGGTGTCGGCCATGTGGTGAGGTAGTCAACCTCACTCACTCACTCACACCTATCACTTTCACTTTCCCAAACAAAAAAGTCTATTCTATTTCTATGTTTCTTTCTTTTGTTTCTTTTCTTCAAATTTATGATCATCATGTCCATTGTGACATTGTCCTCCTCCCTACCTGCCATGACATTGTCCAATTTGCAAATTTGCAAATGCCATCCATCCCATCCCCCTCGCATACTTCACATGGCCAGGTGCTGCTGCTTTCTCCATCTCTACAGCATTTGCATCCAAATGTCTCATGCCCTGCACTGCCTCTGTTGTACGTGGTCCCCTAATTTGGTTTCATTGAGCCATGTGATTCTTTCAGCTCCCTCCCTATATCCAAATCCAATGGTTATTATTATTAACAAATAATTATTTTATGCAGGTTGTGAGTTTACTACTAGTAGATTCGGATAATTCAATATGGCAGTTAAGTTTCACTTTCGCCCATCACCTAATATAATTGAGATTCACACACACACACACATCATCAAACTGAATCAAACTTTCGTTGTATCTGCCGGACAGGAATATGAACATTTATAAATCATTTCTACTGCTTCTTCTTCTTCTTCTTTATTTTTCCAGATTTTCTACTGCTTCTTTATTTTTACGATTAAAATCCAGGTTTGGCTTCTAGCTTTGATACCTAAATATGTCATCAACATAATTTATGTTTTGATATGAAATAATCATGCACACGGGCTTGCTTCACAAGTCTCATTGTACGACATAACCAATAAAATTTAAGTTTAGTAGTATTTATTATTCCATATATACACGCAACGCAACGCAATTTCTTTCTTTAGCTTTGTGTAGAAAACAAAACAAAACAAAACAAAATAATGTTATAATGGGTTTCCTATTTCCATTTGCTACAAAACAGTTTTTTTGCCATGCATGCATCTCCTCCACTAGCACTAGCATTAGCATTAGCATACAACTTACAAGTTTCTTTTTTAAAAGGTTGCCTTAGCTTTAGCCTAGTTTGGATCAATTATGTGATTTGAAGGTATAACCGTAATAACAATAAATTTATAGCATTAGCATTAGCACCCTTACTTACTTTATAAGAGAATCAAATTAATTCATAACGACCTCTACTTTTCTTTTTAAATATATATACAACAACAACAAGTGCATCTTCTTTTTTTTTCTTTTTTAAATTATTGCTATAAACAAACAAGTGCATCTTCAAGTTCCAATTGATTGAGGCTTGAAAACCCGTTGTTGGTCTGTATGGTGGATTATCTCAAAGGAGAAAATCGAGGTTCATAATAAGGTGCTCTCTCTCTCTCTTACTTTCAAAGTCAAAGTCCTTGAAACACAATTTTCTTTCTCAACCAATTAAATTTAATCCTCCAGGCATGAAAGTTTTGAACAAAGGGAAGGACGCTTTGATTACTCAAACCTTACAAAAGATGTATATATATATTTGTTATATTTTTCTGATAATATATTAATGGGGAGGGGCGAGGGGGACCTGCACATGAACGAACCATGATCAACAACACAAAATCCACCAGCACAGATTAAGTGCTAGCTTCAAGGGTTCATTGCACTTGCCACTCTCCTACACCAATATAATAACATATTTAATCCTTAAACTCAGTTTTGCATGTGCATCGATACTACTACAACTCTCTACTTACTTATTTTATATACATCTATCTAGTACTTGTTATTTATTTTTCTTTTGGGAGTTTTATTATTATGCCCAATATATATAGGGGGTTGAAAATGTCGATAAAGGATTTAGGGTTTAGTTTCGATAAACATAAACTAATGATCATTTCCAAACACAGTGATAGGGTCACTCAAATAATGGAAGACGTGGTTGAATATTTTGTCAACAAGGTTGAAAGTGTTTGGAGTACTGGAAGAGAAAAGAAAGGTGCACATATAATCTTTGATATACTTGGATTGGATTGGATTATATGCCCTGACTGACTGAGCTGATGGCATTGTTTAAGATGAAGGAATATTAACGTTTGGGATAGATAAAGGACAAGATCAAAGACATGAAAGTAACTTTTTTTTTTCTAATTGCAGCTAAGCTAGCGGGGGTCACAAAAGGGCAAGCATATTGATCTCTAATCCTAAGCTTGGTTGGGTGGTATATACCTAAATAATTAGGTCTTATGACTTTGCGTTAGTATCATCTTGGTTGGTTTGGAATATAAGGACGAGATAAGATCAAAGAGGAGATCATAGATGATGAGAAGATTACGAATATAATGTCCGTAGCAAATCTCCTAGTCAAAGTAGGACAAAAATCATTAGTATTTCAGAAAAGAAGATGCCCCCCATATTACTAGTATGAGTGGGCCAGGCCAGATTATGCATTCCATATAGTCTGTCAAAGCAAGAAAATCAAACTCATGTGTTAGGGTAAGGGTGACTTTCACATGATCAACAAGTAAAGCAATTTTTACTAATCCAATTGGGCTAAATATAAATTTGTTGGCCTCATATACATATCGGACTTGGAGCATTGAACAGTGTCACCACGAATTAGGGTTAATGAATGAATAATTTTGGGTACCAGACCAGAGTCACGGATGCAGTCGGTCAATGGGCTGAGGTCGTCTCACATGTCCATTTCATTTTTGACCAGACAGTGTGTACTACTGCAGTCATGGGCATTTCATGTTCATGTTCATGTTCATGTTCATGTATGCAGTCTCTCTCTCTCGTCATCCACTCTCTGTGTCTCTGGCTTACTTTCCTGCTTTCCTCTCCAAATCACATCAATTTGCAATTGCAGACTTTGCAGACTTGCAAGCCCACTCAAAATTCAAATAACTTGCAGACTACTGACTGTCTCTGCATCAACCCTTTGTTATGACACAGAGGGATAGACCGTCGAGAGCGTGAATCTCATATTCGGGGAATTAAAGTCTTGTCTACTAGTTTAAAACATCTAAAACTCTTTATTCATATAGTTAATTGATTGAGTGTGAACCCCAATAATAATAATAAATTCACATACTCTTATATCATTCCATATTATAATAATAATAATAATAAATTCACATACTATTACATCATTCTATATTATATGTTGTCCACGTACTATACTTAAATGACCGTGTGAAGGAACTTGTGGAGAGAGTTGACATGACAACCAACTTAATAAAATTCACGAGTAAATATGCCACTTGAGAAACTGCCCTCTTTTTACTTTTGGTAAATTTTTTACCTTGCTTTTTCTGAGTGTGTCATATATATATAAAAAATATAACCTAGTAGTGGGGCAGTGATAGATGGGTTCATATTCTACAATAAGCCCATTATGCTAATATCGGCTTTAGTCTGGTTCTATTACTTCAATTATAAGAGCACTTCCACCCATTTGCCATGACAAAAGGCTAGGGCTGTTACTATTTATATAAATAGTGGCAGCCATTGCAAAAGGTTATGGTGTTTTCACCCATTGACATGACAACTACTATTCACATGAGATATGAGGAGAGGAATTTGTATAGAGTTTTGGTGTAGGAAGTGAAGAATATGACTAAATATTTATTTTAAAAAAATTCTAAAATTTTTAGTAATTGTTAAGATTTTTTTATTTTTTATTTGGTTGCTGACGTCAGCAAACCCAAGCTAGAGGTCAGGTTGGTTTAGCCTGCGAGCCGGCCCTGTCTCGTGGGGCCCACAGCTTGCCAGGGCAAGTTTGGCCTGCTAGAAGCTGCTACCTGGGCTCGGGCCCTGTCATGCTCGAGCTGGTGTTTATTGCTGGAAATGCTCTAAGCCCAAGCCCCAAAGTTTCATTTTTGCATAACAAGCCCAAAAGTTTTGTTTTACCAAAAGCAAAAGGCAATGTGTTTGTAATTCAGGTTTTGTTTTTTATATATATTATTTTGGATGTAATTTAGGCTGTATTGATTGTATAGTCGTTTTGTTTTGGCTTTGCAATGGCATCGCATGCAGAAAAACTTGTATAAAATAGAAATGGCACTGTTTTGTCATTTTCAACTAATCACATATTGTCACGTGAAAAAGTTATCACGCATGACATGTTGCGACTAATCGAGAATGACAAAAAGGTGCTATCCACATTTCACACAAGCGTTTTTCCATGAGCATTGACATATAATGTTATACAAATGAAATGAACGAAACTTTGGTTGTAGGCTGATTCATATACAGAAGTCAGAAAAAAAAACAAATAAGAATAAGAGAAGATAGTAGAATAAGAGTGTGGTTTGGAGCTCGACGCAAATCAACATTCCATCGTCAACCAGTTTCTTTGTTTTTATTTATGCATCCAAAGTTAAAGTAACATCAATCAATCAAACAAAGCGAAAAAGCAAATATCGGGAAGATACCATTCACACATGTAAAGAAAATAAATAAAACATACTCAGGATCTGATTAGAGCAACAATTATGTATCTCGTGCTTATTAGGGCTCTACACCCAAGGATTAACTAGGATGATTAAGGGAGCATTTTTGCTAACCACTTTAATCATAGGTGTACCTTCATTACAATTTTCAATGATTGACACGTGTCCATAAATATAACCATAGTTAACTTTTGCTTTATATTTATGGAACTATGGTTATGTCTATGGACACGTGTCAAGCATTGAGGATGGTGGTGAGAGTACACATATGGTTAAAGTGGTGAGCAAAAATGCAACGGATGATTAAGGGGAGGGGGTGGGGGGACCAATTCTCATTTCACCAAGTCCGTGACAAGTGTCACCACCACGTGCTAGTGGTCGGCCATTTCTTTATTTATTTTCTAATATATGTGTATTATTTTCGATTTCCTTGGATTAATTTTGGGAGTTTGTGAAGTGTGGGCAGCAAGTCTTGTACTCGAGTGGTAGCATGAATGAAGCTGTCGGGTCTCAGTGGGCCGACGATCCATTTGTAAGACAAAGAGACTAGTAAAGTCTTGACCCAAAAAAAAAAAAAGAGACAGAGTAAAGTTTCCTTTGACGTCTGTCGTTTTTCTTTGCCTTTTTATTTTTTCTAAAAACTCATTTCTTTGGGTAATCGTTCCAACTTCAACCCCATTATGCAATTATAATTTATTTATAATATCTAATCTATCTTATGAAATTAATTTAAGGCTGAGTCAACTCAACCTACACGGGTTTTAAATTACCATCCAATCCAATCTGATTCACATGCCAAAACTTCCAATATCGGACATAATCATGATTTTGACCTAAAACGAATGTCGTTGTTAAATTACAAGGGAGGGAAAAGCATCGTACCCCACGTTTGCGATACAAATACAATTCGGTCATTTCAAAGTTGAAGATGAGATCTTTGCAAATATTTGTGGACCCACCTTTAAGGTAAGCACAGGCCTCCCCCAACCTTGTGTTTGGTGCTCACAATCACAAAGGAAGGTGTTCTGTTTTCTTTCTCCCTATTTGCTTTGCTTGTCAGCTTGCATGGTGTTGGACTTGAGTTGAGTATATGTGTGTCCAATATGTTGGAGCCATAAATAAAAGAAATCTGCAAGTGGGATAAAATAAATAAAAGTAAGAAATATCATAAAAGCAAAGCAAATGAATTATGAAATTAATGGATAAAAGGTATGTGTGAGGTGTTATGTGCTGCATGTAAATTGTAAGGGATGTAAGTGAGCAAGTGGGAGACGATGATGAGATGGAAGTTATGGGTAGTCAGTCCATCTCATCTGACTGACAAAAGATAGTCTGTATGTATGTGTGTGTTATGTAAATAATGGAAAGAATCTGACTCTTCTTTTAAAAGTGAAAGAAGAATGAGCAGTGAGTGAGTGAGTGAATGAGCATACAGACACCACACTTTGCAAGTTTCTTTTTATGTGGGACTTTGGACTTTGTTTTCTCTGTTTGCCTCTCTCTCTCTCTCTCTCATCTCTCATTGATTTGATTCATTTCATACTAATAGGTAGCTCTTGGTTAGTGGGAGAGCCCAAAATTCAACAAAAATAGTGGTTAAGTGTGTTATCTGATTTTTTCCTTTTCTCTGTCTGATATCTTTCTGACTTTACACCATCATCCCCATCCCTCCTACCACTTCTTTCCCATAATTGTACACCTTTCTCTATCTCTGTCTTCCTTCCCCCATCTTATCCTCATTTATTTCTCCCTTAATTCCTTTTACCCACTCTTTTTCTGGTAAAAAAAACTTACAAAGAAACCCAGATAGGATAGTAGGCCTGTCTCTTTAGTCCTTGCGGTGGTGGTACTGGCACTTTCCTTAAGTGGCATGAGGCATATCCCTAAACCATAGCCCTGCAACTTCAAGACTATGTATGTATGAACTCTCTCTACCTCTATAGATTTGATTTTGATTGCAGCTTTTCTGCTCATTTCATATGCTTTTCTTTGCTCTCGCTCTAGTCCTAGGCTTTTCTGCTTATAGTTCATTTTCCTTTTGTTTATTTTTGGTTTTTGGGTCTAAAATCACTACAATTCAACCTACTACTACTACTACTGTCTTGTTTAGGAGGGGTCTTGGTTGTGAATGGTTGAATTTATTTTGAGCTCTGTCAGTGACTTGTACAGGACTGGTGAGCTTTGGTTGATTTTATGCTTCGGAGTATTTCATATGATGTATTCTATTTTTGTTTTTCCGTGCTTTTTGAATATATGCAGTCCGGACTTTCTGGGCTTCTTTATTGTGTGATCTTCTTTTGGACTATTCTTTCTCCCCCAAATAAACCAAAGATTATGCTTTTTCTGAAGTTGAACCATTTGCTTTGGATGCTTGTTTGGTTGTGCTGAGTTGTAGCACCTAATTCATATGATTATTACAGTAAACTAGTAGATGTTAACTTGTAGTAGATTAACAAAAGTAAAAGGTGAAAAGCAAGGTCCATTTTGATCATCTCTGGATGGAAGCAATTTTTTTGGTTGCTTATAACAAAATTTAAAGGAGATCATTCAAAAAGAATGCTGACATGCTGAAGAATCATGGATCTTTACTGAAAATTTATAAAGTATTGATGTCTTCTATGGGCTTTTGATGTTAACAGCATTTGGTATTAGGTATTAGGTAGAAGCTAATTCATGGAAGTAGCTGAGGAAACCTTTCCACTAATCGATTTGGTATTTTGCTGTTTAATAATTTAGGAGTACTGGTATTCAAAAGTACCCCAAGTTTGTAATATATATATCCACATGGATGAAGACAATTTGGGTACCACTACATATCACAAAAATTGAATAAGAATACCACTTTTCATAGTATAGTCCAATGAAAGTACTTATCACTCACAATCATTTGGAACAAGGGATTGCATGCTAATCCCTTATTCCGAACAATCCTGTTAATTTGTTCATGCATTAGCTACTGTCTCTAGAAGCATATATGTATGAGGATGACAATATCATGGTAATACGATTTCCTAATTTGATGGAAATCTGTCTTTTCCATGTTCTCCAATTTTAATCTTAATCTCCTGTCTCAAACATTGGGTAAACCATGGTTGTAGTTTCCCGAGTTCTGTCTTTCCATTTAAATGCCACTTAGAGACAACTAATAACAGAGTGTTAACTGATTTCTCATGATGATTCCCCACCTTTTAGAGATGCATCCTTTTTGAGATAAAGAGACACAAAGGCACCCCAGAGCACAATTTTTCTTTGTAGAACTCTTATGTGACAAACAAATATGTTCTCAGGACACCTTTCCCTTATTGAAGTTATGACTTTCACCTGTGAGATATAAAGCTCCTTTCCTGAGTTTCTTTTGTTTTTTCTTTTTTGATCAGTAAGTTCCTTACAGAGATTTTGAGATTGTACTATTCCCACTTACTAATTGTTTAAGGAAAAGCATTTACTCAATATGATATCAGAGGAAATAGTGGTGTTTGAATCCCAAGGACTTCCAAGCTCCAGTCAATTTCAGAATCTCGCACATTAGATTCACACATGAGAGAAATGTTTGATAGTTTTAAATAGGAATCTCACTATTCAGACAGAGAATCTCCACTAAACTAGAAAAAAGCACGAGTTACAATATATTACTTTTAGAGTGTTCATACGTGCAGGCCTTGTAAGCTCCGTATTCCATAGAATGTTATGCATTGTGTTTGACATAATTGTTTTATGAGTTTCTGTTATGTAGTTTGCTGATGGAACATGGCTGGTCATGTTTCTTTATATGGAATCGCTAGCTAGGAATTGTATAGCAACTACTAGGCAAAAGTGCATGATTCATGTTCAACAGAAAGACAGTGATAAGTTGATTGGTGTTTATTAGATGAGATGAAATATTTTCTTTTTTGGTCAAGATACTGTATAATCAAATGAAAGTTGGCGGGATTTCTGTCCATGTGTTTTCACATGCATCCCATTTACCACCATCAATCCCTCTTTGCAAATTCTCCTGCTATGAAATAGAAGAGAAGAAAGAATCCTACTATGTCATGAAAAATGACTCATTCTGGCATTCGTGATTGCAGGCGAAGAGCTAGCTGAGGACGACACTGTCAGCAGTTCCTTCATTTCTTCGTCTGATTTCTGATATATAGAAGAAACAAGTTCGCGACTTCACTGTCCTGCTGAAACATGGTCACACCAAACTTGAACTTGGAATATGAAAATGATTCGGAAGTCACAAGCCAAGAAAATTCCAACATCCCTCTGCAAGAAGAATCCCCTGATCTCTCGAAGGATAGCACCACCACTTCTTCCTGCCTCACAAATCAGACAAACCTCCAACAACAAGATCCGGGGCCTATTTCCCTCGACTTGACACTCCAGTTTAGCTCCCGTGACATTGAATTGAAGGGCACAGGGGAGACTAGCAGTACTGAAGGAGCTGCACCCCCTACTTCAGAAGCAACAATGCCAAGGGTGTTCTCATGCAACTACTGCAAGCGTAAGTTCTATAGCTCACAGGCACTTGGTGGCCATCAGAATGCTCACAAGAGAGAGAGGACAATGGCCAAGCGTGCTATGCGTATGGGAATGTTTCCCAACAGGTACACTAGCTTGGCATCTCTTCCCCTGCATGGTTCTGCTGCTTCTGCATTTCGATCTCTCGGTATTGAAGCTCATGCTGCAGTGCACCAAAACATAATGATACCATCCGATCAGAGGCTCCCTGTCCCTGACACGAGAGGTGTGGCAAGGTTTCAGCAAGGCTATTTTGGAGTGCCAATGTTTATGGAAGAGGATGATGTGGGTATGTTTTGGCCTGGGAGTTTCCGTCAGGTGGGTGAGGGAGTTGGAGGTCATCATTTGAATATGCAGGTTTCTCAAAATCCGACAATGAATTCAGGAGGATCCACCATGCCACCAAATACGAATACAAGTTCATCTTCACCTGATCTTACTTTAAAGCTCTGAGATTTTTGTTTTCTGTTTAGATATATTTCCTGTTTGACATGCTGCCATGAATAGTATTATTAACTTTGTACAGTGAGATATGCATTTTTAACGGCTGCAGATTTCTAAATTTTTTATGGCTATATTTGTTTCTTTTGTAAGGATGTTGTTCTTGGTGTTAATTACTACTGATGTATAACAAGTTTTGGAGGTGAAGATGATTGATAAGCCTTGTGATGATCATGATGCCTGCAGTTGTGGTTTATGATTAATGGGATGGCAATAATTGGTTTAAGCTTGAATTTCATAATTTTCTGTTCTTTTCTTGTTTGATTGGTAAAGCCTATACTAGAATTAAACGGTCACACAAATGACTTATGGTTCAAGTTGTTAAGTGCATTGACCCACACATTTAAATTCTTATTTTCAAATCATCCCCCAATATCTTCAAGACATGTATAAAAAAATAAACAATAAACAGTCAACTATTTTCAAATGATTGATTAAAAGCAGGAATGTTTGGATCTAGAAGGGGGTTCATGAACCTAATAATGATATTAGCAAAAATGATTAATGAATGAATTAAATAATTAAAGTAACGAGGACGCCGCGACACCGTAACGAAATGTAAGGCGTTTCTCATGGTCCTCCTACTTGCGTTGGTTTAGCTGACCACTTACCATTTCATATGGACTTAACTTGAATGTTGAATTTTAGAAAGTAGATGCTTTGAGTCTTTCTTGAGTTCGCTTAACTTGAAAAGCATCCTTTCAAATTTTATAACGTGATTAAAAGATTATTAGTCTGAAGTTTGAATGGCACGTGTATTTAGAGGAGGATGCTTATACTTTTTTATTTTTTGGGTAATAGAAAGTTTAGAGGGGGGAGGCCACCCCATTCCATGGCCAAGACATACCAATGCCTCTTTGAGGATTTACAAAGGGGGTCATAGTTTTTTTTTTTTGTTTTTACATATTACCCAATAAGAGAGATTGTCGGTATGAGATTGTCAGTAGCGGGACTCAAACATAGATCTGGATAACGAAGAGAACGATCCTTACCAACTTAACCAACCCTCGTTGGCAGGATGCTTATTCTTAAACAAATGCTCAATGTATAAATTCATAAGCGCTCAGCGCAAGTCTAGCAAGCCCCGAAGGCAAGAACAGCACGAGGATTAAATTTTTTATGAAAGAATTATAAAAAAATTCAGAATACTTTTTTATACATACCTAGCAATTTTATTATTATTAATCTCATACATATAAATAAAATTAATCCAATGTGAATAGTAATTGCCCTTTGGTAAAAAATATCGATGATATCGGAAATATCGATAGTCCAAAAACATGGAAATTTCAATGGAAATATAGGGATATTATCGATATCGATAAAAATTGAATAAAAACCAAGAAATTGTAAGAAAAACTTGGAAGTTTTTATTGAAACTTTGGAAAATGTTTATTTAGTCAATTATCTATTAGTTATCACACAAAAATTGGAAGGAAATGCATTGCAAGATGGGTTTAACTGGTTTAAGTTGATTATTGTAGAAAATATGTAGTAATTAATGAAAGGAGATTAAATGCACTATAATCATTTATATATAATGATTTACTACAATATTTTACACTTTATGCATTGCATGGTAAGATACACGAGTGACTTAGTACCACATAGAGTTTCCCTTTGCGTATTAGCAATATGGTGATCAAGGTGTTGGAGGAGTGAAATGGCAGGGGTTCGAATCCCCTTTGCATGTGTGCTTCGTGTTTTTTTCTTTCCTTTTTTCCATTACATCGTTATTTTCCATATTATAGCGATATCTTAACAAAATATTGCTGAAGTGTGAGCGAAATTATAAACATCCATATTTTTCGATATTATCGATATTTATACGATATATGTATGGATACATTTCGAAATATCTGTAACCTGAAAAAATGATAATATTCACAATATCATCAATATTTTATGACAATGGTCATGTGAACAGTAAAAACCCATGCCTTCCCTTATTTTTTGCCATAAAAAATGGGTGGAAGTACTCAAATATGTTGAAATTGTCCTTTTTTTTATGTTTTGTCATATTGTTTCCTTCTTTTAATGCGTGAATGAATCAATGTCAAAGGGTATTTTGGGACAAAACATAAAACGTGATGAATAGAATAAAACATTAAAAAGGACAAGAGCACGGGCATTGTCAAATGGGAAATGACAAAGGACTTTCCTTGCACGTTGTCGAAGGGATGGGAAGCCACAGCCGCATGCGGCCAAACACCGCGTTGACTTTCTGTGCTCTCATCTCATTCTCATGGTCAAGCCTCAAGCCTCAAGCCTCATGCATGCAACTTCACCAAATCCAGCGTCTGCGAATTAAATAAACATGCTTACTTTTACTCTTTCCATTCAATTTCTTCCGCATTGCACAAATCTTAAATATTTATTGTCAGGATTTGTTAATTATTATAAGAATTTTTATTATATATATTACATGCGCTAAATTATGCCAGAAGCGTTTTACCAATTTAAAGTAAACTAAAGCATGCAATATATATACAACTTGAAATTAGTGATGTCAAGTTCGAACCCTGTAATACCATTATAGCATATATGTGAGAAATCTTCATCTTATTATAGTTTAGACTATTATTTACATTAAAAAAAACACGCAATATTACATTTTTGTTGGTTGTAATTCTGCCTTTTTGCGTTTCATTGGTTTTAGTCTTCTTATTAGATTGGTATTTTACCTACCTTGTATGCGTCCTGGTTGTACTGTTAGTTGCTCTGTTAGGCATTAATCTGATATAATTTGCTATTTGATTATTTTTTAAAATTGTTGAAAAGATTGCCGTGGCCATGATTAATCATGGTTTTCTTTGCAAACAATGAAGAACTGCATCATGATGATGATGTACTACTAACATATGATCATAATTAGCAATTATGGCTTGCCCGTCTTTAATATTTAATTGCTTTTCGTCTCGGTGGTAGTTGCAATCATGAAAAGGTTTATTAGTGTATAATTAAGCACACACTTTGTTTTTGAGGTGGTGGTTTGTTTGTCCTATTTCGAATAAGGTGTCAAGCACAGGCAGATGTGTTTGTTTGTTGTTTTCAGGGCAACATAGAAGATCCATTTTAGTCCCACAGCCACAGCCACCACAGCCACAGCCACCACAGCCACCACAGCCACAGCCACCACAGCCGCATATAATGACTTTTTCTCATAAGAACGAACATGTTGAATTATTGATCGACGTTGACAGACAAAAGACTCATTCAGCGCCGCAGTGCAGTGTGCATGTTGCATACCTACACCGTATGTAGCTCCTGCTTCAGATGGGGTTACATACGTTAAAGTGAACTGACCGTCAACTCAACTGACCCAGTCTAACTTTTTCGCCTCTTGGGCACGGCATGCGAGTTAATGCTGTTGTTGGTCGGCTGCAATAACGAGTTGAAATTCAAAATAAATAAAAATGTTAACATTTATTGGATATTCAATTCAATTAACTTAAACCAAGGTGGTTGGTGTGAGTGGTTCGGCACTCTCATTCCTTAAGAGAGGTCAGGGGTTCGATCCCTGCTCTCGTACGGAGTCACCACTTTGGCCAACACTTTACCCCTTACGGGCCGATCCGGTGTGAGTGATGATTAGTCTGGGTTGTGGTTAAGGGTGCCACCCATAGTTGGGGCCCATCCAGGACCACCTCATGGTTCAGGCCAAAAAAAAATTCAATTAACTAACTTTGTTAGCACTTTCATTTTATATTTGATACATTTTTATTTTATTTTTATCAAAGAGGGAGTTGGGATTTGAATTTATAATCTCTTTTTAATTTTAATTTCGAGAAGAAAAATACCATTAAGTCAATAAGTAATTGATAAACATTGGAACCTAAACAAATTGAGAATATGAGCAGAATTTCTTTCTTGTCATCCATATATTATATACCAATGTAATTAAAAGCATACTTTTGTTAGGTTCGTTATTTTTCATTCTTTTTCATTTTTCATTCTTTTTTATAATATTAAATTAATTGAATTAAAGAGTATGTTAGAGCAAAAATAATTCAAGTAGCAAATAAACCTTTTCAAATTGCGACACAGATCAACAAACTCTAATTTAAAGAGTTTAATTTGCTACTACTATCGGAGATGCTGTAATACTAATACTAAAAATGTGATAAAAATTCAACTTATTTCGATTATTAAAGAATCAAAAGTAAACATACATATAAAATAAAAGTGTTGAAGTAGAATACTTAGTAATGTCATATCCACTAATAATTTAAAAAAAACAACATGGATTCTATAGATTATGTGCTTTAATATTGTTTGAATTCGATAAGTAGATATATTGATATAGACAATGTGCCAAATCATCATCTTGTTGACTACCTTTAGGCTTTAGGAGATGCTTTTAAAATTTCTCAAATTTTCATGCACACTGTGATGTGAGATACATTTTAATTCCACCTTGAAAGCAAAAGTAAAATCTTGCAATCTTTTTGAGCAAAGTTGCTTTCCAATTTGAAATTCTAGGACAGAAACCAATCCAATATTATTGCTATTCATCTTAATAAGTAATAATTTAATTAATTAATTACTACAAAACAGGTGATATATTTGATCATTTGACTTGTTCTGTCTCAAAATATTTCTCAATAGAATAATACTCTCCAGGACAGCTAGACATGATTTCTTCTTATTCACAAGAAACGCCGTTTATATTTTGACATAAGAAAGAAACTGCATGTAGTTTAATCGGTTAATCAGAATTTGCTATGAAATAATATCCAGAAACTCCACAAGTAATTTCAGGATTTTCGTGCCTTTAGTTTAGGACCATTTTCCTTATTGTACACTTTCCTCTTGATGAAAAATTGTAATAAAAACAAAATAAAAAACAAAGAGGGTATAATTATTTAACCCAAAAAGAAGGGATTTAATTGGGCAATTGCGGTAAGTTCATCTAACTTTGACTCAAAATTGAAAGCAATTAAACACCTTTTTTAGGAAGGTAAACGTTAATTTTGCCTAATTCAATTGTAATGCATCTTTTTCTCCAAAAACACAAAAAGTCGTCCCACTCCCCCTCTTCCTGCACCACCAGTCAAGGCATTCGCCTAAAAAGAAGCCGACTCGAAACAGAGGATTCAGTAATTCCATCCAACTCAGAGGGCCAGATCGGTAATTCAACAATACCAGAAAAAGTTTCGCCGTTTCAGTTCGGTGTAAACGCTTGAAAAATCCAGCCGTTGGCCCGTTGCAGATAGAAATTGAGATATCAGCTATGGTGTGCTGAAGAATAATAACGAGTGAGTTGAAAAACAACCCCAGATTCTTCATTATTTTCCAAACAGCCCCTGTAGACCTTTTCCTCTCCGTTTCTCGTTCATTTCTTCTCTCCTTCACACTATCTCTCTTTCTCTTACCTGGTAAGCCCCTCTTTCTCTCTGTATATCTCTATCTCTATCTCTCTATCCCTCCTTGTGTATTAAGGCCATGTTTGGCGAGAAGGATCGCACTAACGGTCTTCATGCCTGTGAGGATGAGGCCTCTCAGAGCAAGCTCACACGCCATATCTCTAAGCAAAACAAAGACAACCCAGAAGAGAAAATGGGTTTTACTGAAAAGGGTATAGGTTTTCTCAGAGAATCAGACATGGGTTCTGATGGGTTTCAATCAAAATCCTCAAAAATAGGAAACTTGGGTTCCCAGGAGCTGACTCTCAGCTATCTCTGCGATAGTTCCAAACTGGGTTTTCTAGAGAAAGAGTTTGCCGGGGCAAATTTGCTGACTTCCTTGGAGAAAGAGAGCTTTAAAGGTAAAGAAATCCTTGTTTCTGCCAATTCAAACCAAGATCACAAATGGGTAGAGAGAGATTTCCTTAATTTGAATGAGACTAGGCTGAATTGCTCAAAGCGAGAGCTTGTGGAGGAGACTGAAAGAGAGAGCAGGGACAAGAAGCCAAAGCTCGAGACTTTGAAGCTCTCTCTAGCCTTACCTGAGGTCTCGCTCTCTCTCACTGCTTCAAACGCCTTACAAAATGGTGACCCTCCAGCTATGCCAAGGCCTAGCAGAAGTGTACAATCTTTGGCACCATCTACTAACAATACACAAACCACTTGTTCCAACGATTTCACAGCAGCTTCATTATCGTACTCTTATTCCCACCCCTTTTCCCACAACCCCAGTTGCTCGCTTACGCGAAATTCGACCGAGAATTATGAGTATTCGGTTGGGAAAGATGATCAAATTTGGAACTGTGGAGAAGGGACTAATGGGTCAGTTCATAGTCGGTTTAAGCCAATTGGAGATGGAGTCGCTTTGTCAAATCATGGTGGGGGGATTTACTCGTTGATGCAGAGTAATCGTAAGGATTCGTGTAATAACAGTCTTTATAGGACAGCTAGCTCTGATAACCTTTCGTTTTTCCCATCAGAGTTGCCTGCTAAGCCTAAAATTGATACCCAGTCTGGGGATTCTAGAGGGAGAGGTTCTGAAAGTTTGAGAGGCTTGGAGGATGTAGATGGTGGTGGGAGAGCCAGGAAACTTTCTAGACCGGAGAGAATTCTCCGTGAAATTATTTCAGAGTCTATACCTGTCATGGCTCAGATAATTCAGGAGCTTCCTGATGAAACACTCTTATCAACCAAGGAATACTTGAAGAATCTGATATCCATGCCTGAGAAGAAAGAGGAGTTAGTGAGCCTTCAAAACCGGCTCCATAGAAGGTCTGATCTTACAAATGAGAATCTTGCTAAGTGCCAGAAAGACCAATTGGAGATTTTGGTTGCGGTGAAAATGGGTCTTGGGAACTTCGTATCAGGCAAAAACCGCCTTCCCACAACCGAGTTGGTGGAGATTTTCTCGTTTATGAGATGTAGGAATGTGAACTGCAAGAGTTTATTGCCTGTTGAGGATTGTGACTGCAAGGTTTGCTCTGCAAATAAGGGTTTTTGCAGTTCCTGTATGTGTCCTGTTTGTTTGAATTTTGACTGTGCTAGTAATACTTGTAGTTGGGTTGGCTGTGATGTTTGTGGGCATTGGTGCCATGCTGCTTGTGGTATTCAGAGGAACCTCATTAAGCCAGGTCCTAGCTTGAAGGGGCCCTCTGGGACAAGTGAGATGCAATTTCATTGCATTGGATGTGGTCATGCTTCAGAAATGTTTGGCTTCGTTAAGGATGTGTTTCTGTGCTGTGCAAAGGACTGGGGACTAGAGACCCTTATCAAGGAGCTTGACTGTGTTAGGAAGATTTTTAGGAGAAGCGATGATTTTAAAGGCCGCGAACTTCATATTAAGGCTGAGGAGATTATCTCCAAGCTTGGAAGCCAAATGATGTCTCCCTCAGATGCCTGCAATTTCATTATTCAGTTCTTTAACTGTAAGTCCCCAAGATTTTCGTATTTCCTTTTCTATTTCAACTTTCATATTTATTCATTTACTTGCTATTTGTTGTTAGCCCTCATTGTAAGTAGCTGAAATTTTAAAATGCATGTCTTGGACAGTGGGTATGGTTCTGTTATGGAGTATGAACTGCTTTGCTTCGCTGCATAAATTTGGCTTATTCCTTGCATGTTAGGAATGATCTCTTATAACTACTGTAATGAAATTATAGGGAGGGCTAGGGTCAGACTCCACACAAATATAAGTGGAGGAGAAAAATGCGGCGAGGTGAAAGAAAGAGTAAGTGGGAACAGTAAAAGGGGACCTTCATTGGGTACTCTATGGCTAGTGTAATTGGAACTATTTTGAAAAGAATACTCTCTGAATTGCTTAATTGAGGATTGTGACGGCTTCACCACCCGTTAGCTACTCTTTTGTTTTCTTTTTGGCCTATTTTCTTCTTTCCTTTTGGTTTCAGTGTCAAATCATCTCCATACCGCCTGAGTTTAGATATTGTGAAAGGTTTTTCTTGTGAGAAGTTGATAATGTCCAAGAATTGTGTATATTTTTGTTCTAAATGTGTCAGTAACTTAAATATATGAGTTATTCAGTATCTATTCATGCCTAACTCTGGATTTTTTTTTTCGTTGTTAAATAGATACAGATGGAGTGTCAGAATATCCTGCTTCTCGCATATCCACGAAAGAGTTGGCAGTCACTCAAGCTAGCCTGAGAAAAGATTCAACTCCTTTTTCACAATCCGCTTCTCTACCTCCAAAATATGCTGCTTACAACACAAGTTCTAGTATACAATGTGATTTATTGTCAAATGATACCCGTCAGAATGACCTCAAATCATCCCTCATAAGCAATGAGGATGAGTTCCAGTTCGGAACATTACCAAAAATCGATGGGTTTGAGAGCTTGGAAAGCATAGTGAGGATAAAGGAAGCAGAAGCTAGAATGTTCCAGAGCAAGGCAGATGAAGCGCGGAGAGAGGCAGAAGGGTACCGTCAGATGATTCAAACAAAGACGGATAAGTTGGAGGAAGAGTATGCTAAAAAGTTTTCCAAACTGTGTCTGCAAGAGACAGAGGAAAGGCGAAGGAAGAAATTGGAGGAGCTGAAAATTTTGGAAAGTTCACATTGTGACTATTACAACATGAAGACTAGAATGCGAGCCGAGATTGATGGCTTGTTGGAGAGAATGGAAGCAACAAAGCAGCAACGGGTGTAGTTTCTTTTGTTCCTTGATTTTTTTTGTTTCTTTTGAGAATGGTGCTAATTATATGTAGTTTATTAATGTTATTTCGTTTTTTGGATTCTGCTTGTTATTTCTAATCAAAGTGAATGATTGTCTCAGTTGCAAAATTCCAAGTTATTTTATCCTGCATGTCCTTGGCAATCTAGAATTTAGGAAAAACCACCACCCTCGCGAGCTTCCAAGCATCTTAAATTTGACTTTATGGGCAACAATAAAATGATTTTTTTCTTTTTCAGAAGTCTTTTGCAGAGACTGTTACTGTAATCAGTTTAATGAGTATATATAGTTAGAGAGTTGGCATCATTCTTTCTGCATATGCTCTCTCCTCCCTGGGGTGGGAGTTGCTTTATGCTGCTGCTTGGATAGCAATGTTTGAGTTTGAGCTAAGCAATGCCGCACACGTGTTTTTCTCTTTGCCATAATGACATAACATATATCCAGATATCCTCGTCGTTTGCTACTATAAAATAAAACATCATATGATTATGTCTTTAGTATATAATATCTTGGCACCAGAATATATGTCTTGCATTGCATTTGTTTGTTCTATATCTTAGGAGGTAATGCGCCACCAACGACCATGTTGACCCTATATTATGCCACAGTTAGGATTAAGGACCACTGAGTTGAGTTGACGCTGATTGCGACTAGGATCTTGCACCATTTTGGTGCCACTGCCCAGCCCTCTGCCCACCATTGTAAAAAGAAATCAAAATTGGTTTGCAAAAACGCCATTTGTGATTGCAGATTTGCAATGGAGTGCATACTATCCAATCCATTATCTACCCAAAAAGGACAGCCAGCATTATTATGCTAAAGTAAACTGATGCTGCGAGCTGAGATTAAATTATCATTAGATACCCACCTACGATCTACTTTCAATTATTTTGGTAATATACTTTGACAGATAGAAAGCAAGAGAATAATATTTCATTGCTTTAATTTGTAGTATACGTTTAGGCATCCCATCTGGCTCACTAACCAAATCTTTTATGAATGTAGAAATGAAGTAATTAATTAACAAATAAATAAAAAGGAATATATAGGTAGAGTGCATGTTATTTTAACTGACAAACCAAAACCATGAAATATGACAAGCTCTAGCTAATTAATTAGTAAAGTCGAGGGAGGAGGACAGTGAGGCTGACGCTGGCTGCAAATAGAAAGATCAAAAGCCCAGTGAAGTTGATTATAAGTGTTTCTTGGGTGCGCCCTATGCTTAAGAAAAGGAACCTCTCCAGCAACCCTGCCTCGGCAGTGCATACTGCTAGCAGAAAGATGACCATGCCCACGAAAGTGTGCCATGGCACAAGATTTCCCCTTGCTGACGATTCTGCACCCGGAAAAACATAGGCAAAGAAAGCAAACAACCACTACAACAAAATAATAATAATTAATTGGCTAATAATATTTGTTGTATAGGCAAGGCATCGACAGTAGGAAAAAAAAAAAACCTGAAGACCAAATAAAGAGATAGTGATTATGCCGAGCCAGGAATGTAAGGTGAGCAAATTTGGAATTCCCGATTCATGATTAAACTTGAATGCTGCATAAATCCCCAAGATTATAGCCACCAGAGCTAGAAAATGCAATATCAGGTGCACCATTTTCTGTGTGTTCCTTTTCCCTGGGACTGTCTTGTATGCCATGATAGCTGCACTAATAATTGGCACCTAATCAGTCCTTAATTCAAATTAATTAATGCTGCTAACTAACAAGATGGAATCTTTTAAGAGGCACATATATAGATTATATAGAGGACCTACTGATCAGTTCCATTACCTTCTCCTCCAATCAAAATAAACCCAATTACCATTAGAAGCGTATGAACCTGTAAAAATCAGAAAATATGAATATGATCACATAAACTTAACATCTGATGAGCATGCAAGATTTTGCTTAAGTGAACAACGTACGTTTAAAATTTTCTCTTTGATGAAGGAGTTGAGGGCAAGGCCATGGCGGAAGTGTAGGAGCCAAATAAGCACAAGGGTTGTTATGGCTATAGCTAACAAATGGGCAAATATTGTAACTGGGGTTGCTGATATCTGGTAGCTACGGCTCTTCGGTGCCATTATAATTAAGCCTCTGTGAAGGTGGTTGTGTGTTTGAAGCAAAAGAAGGGACGGGGCTACAACCTTAATTAGAGTATTATGGAATGGCCGGTTAGTACTATTTAACAACACGCGAAGAGAACCGGTGTTGGCAAAGGATGCAAATTTGATAAGATCAATGTGCAAAATTGAAGCTTTGCCGACAGTAAACAACGTTTAAGGTTAAAAAGAGAAGCCTTTTTGTTTGAACGAGAAGGATGCCGCCAAATATATGGAATATGGGAAACCGTCTAGCCGGCAAAACCTAAGGCGGCAAGCCCAAAGGCATGGAGAGGTTTGCCACTTTGTTTGTCACGTACGGCTAAGTAAAGCCGTGAATCACAATCATGAAGCACAGAAAATACAAGTTCCATTGAAAATTGAAAGCAACTTTGAATCTTTTTTGTCCTCCCTCTATTTAGATCATGAAAGTTGCTTCAATCATATGTGACCACAAGTTTTTCCAGCTATAGAGTTTGCTGATTATAGCTTGCTATGACACAATTAAATTGAATCACGTTTCGTGTCTATGTAGTAATTTTCACCACATGCAAAATAAGAGCAAGGTAAGGTTAACATCCACGATTAAAACAAGTAAATCTAGCAGATAGTATTTGTCTTCCCTTCTGCAGATTAAAACAGATATGCTACATGTCATCTTAGGTTGAGATTATTAATAACATGAACGTGTCCCCTAAAATGCTGAAATTGAAGGTTTTGACAATTGCTTTTAGAGATGATATATACAACCCAGACCTGAACATTTTTATTTATGAACTCATCGTGGAAGGAGTAGGGTGAGGCTAACGCTGACTGCAAACAGAAAAATCAAGAGGCCAATGAAGTTTACTAAAAGAGCTTCTTGACTGTGCACTAAGCCCAAGTGTATGAATATTTCAACCAACCCTGTCTCAGTGGTGCATATTGTCAAGAGGAAGATGGCCATGCCAATGAATGCGTGCCACGGTACAAGTGCAGCTCTTGCTGCCTTCGCTGCACCCGGGAAGCAATAGGTGAAGAAGCCAAACAGCCACTGAATTAACACAACAATTAATTAATTAATAAACAATGGCTTTACTAATTAATTAATTTTGATAACAACATAGTAGAATGTTTATTGATTAATTTTTCAAATAAATTTCTTACTACCTGTAAACCAAATGAAGAGATGGCTATCATGCCCAACCAGGAATGTAAGGTGTACATGTTTCGACTTCTTATATCATTGTGAAGTTTGAAAATCACATAAATTCCCATAATTCCAAGCACAAGATCAGTGAAATGCAATATTGAATGGAAAAGCTTTCTGGGTCCTTCTTTTGGCCTGTACTGTCAGCTGGTATGCCATGATAGCTGCTTCAGATGACATATCTTTAGTAAATTAATTACATAATAAACATTAGTTTCTTAACTGTTTTTTCTTAATGCATTTTATGCGTGTTTATTAGTTGCTTACCTTCTCCTCCAGCTAAAACAGGTCCAAGTATCATTAGAAGTGTATGCATCTGTAAGGATAGGAACGCGAAAAATTGAAAAACTCCGGAAATTTTTGTACAGTACTTGTTAACAACTAGTATTAAGGGAAAAGAAAACTACATTGATCATCTTGTGCTTGTTGTGATGAGATTGAAAAGCGAGGCCTTTTTCGAAGTGGAGGAGCCAAACAAGCACAAGGATTGTCACTGCAATCACCAACAAATGAGCGAATATTGTAACTGGGATTGCTGCTGACACTTGGTAGCTGCGAGCCGTAATTAAGTGCCATTCCTCTGCACTAATAATTAGCTGATTCATTAAGAGAAAAATCAGTGAGTTGAATTAAGTTAATATAAAACAAAAAAAGAGAGTTATGATGCATATATGCATGTTGCTTGGGAGAGTGTGGCTCTCAGTTCCAATTAATACGCAGATTATAATCTTTTCCAAAGAGTAATGCAATTATATAATGATATAAGCAAAACCCCAAATGCCCTCAAAGGGACAAGTTTAATGATCATTGTGTTGTGCAAACAATGTACAAATTTAAAGAAGAAGAAAAAACAGCTGGATAGATATTCTGGGTAAAAAGAAAAAGAAAAAAAAAATTGGAGATAGGGTTCAGACTGCTTTTTTCCTTTTTCCTTTTTCTTTTAGTGTCTGTCTTTTGGTTCTTTTAACAAGCTAGCATACGTATACTGTATACACATATACATTACTCGTTTGCAGCTGTTCAAGCTAATATATTCTGAATATAATTATATATATATACAAAGAGTTGGAGTAAATAAGCTTATTTGAAGGACACCCTTGTAGGGCCCACTCTGCATTGTATTGAACTAATCCAAACCGTCTATTTTTCAGATAATCATTTAAAGATCAGCTCTACAAAAAATCACTTGAATCCAATATCATTTGACCACTCAATTGAGTTATTGAAATTTTAGAACTTTCCTAAAGCACCGTGTTCATTGATTTTGTAGGACACAATTGGATGTCGAAACGGTTTTCGATTTGTCTAATTTTTTGTGAGAATGATCTATGAATGTAGACTTAAAACATATCTTTTGTTTTAAGGAGGATAAGAGTAGGATAAAATGTGTTACCCATTAAGCTAGTGCAAACTTTATACAAATAAAATATGGTATTTATTATGGACGGATACAAGCTCAACCAAGGAATAAAAAATAATTGAATTCATAAATCTATATCCATGTCACATAATATATATGAACCCTCATGTAGATCCGCTCAAATTATAAACACCAAAAGAAAAAAGAGATACATAATTAAGCACACAACACACCCAAACAATTAATGTGTGCAATCCAATAATCCATCTGTAAAGGCTCGAGAATGAAGAAATAATTGGGAATTAATCACACATAACGAGCAAGAGCAACAGAAAGATCAACGAAGATGCCGAAGAGGAGGATTGATAGTCCAGTGAAGTTGATCAGATTTAATTCTCTGTGAGACAGCTGATGCTCAACCCCAAGGAATGTGGATTTTTGTGTCAAGCCAGTTAGAGCAGCACATATTGACAAGTACAGCAGCGCCCTCCCCCCACTCATATGCCATGGAACAATTCTGATTGCCGTCCGGTCCGAAGCTCTTGGAAACAAGAAAGTAGCAAATCCAACCACCCACTGCCAATCAATCAAGTTGAAATTAATTAATAATTAGCAAACTAATGTGTAATTTATGGTAATGATATATTTATGTACGTACGTACGTACCTGCAAACAGTACAAGATAAAGGTGGACAAGCCAATCCATGAATGGAGGGAATTCATGTCCCTTATGTTGTTCATGTCATGGTATTTGAAAACAGCGCATATCCCGACGATTCCCGAACACAGAGCTACCAGGTGGAACAAGGCATGAACGTACTTCTGCACCTTGTGTGCCGACAATACTGTCTTGTATGCCATCATCGCTGAACATATACCAACTCATATTAATATTAATCGAGATTAATTATATCCTATGCATGTAACATGTGTTAAATTAGCCTAATTACCTTCACCAGCAAAGAAAATAAACCCAAAGATCATGAGAAACGGATGAACCTGCCAATGCCAAGTTAAAACAAAGGAAGTTAAGGACTTGAGTTTTACTAAAGCTAGCTCTAAGCTGTAAGTGTAGCACAAGAACCCACCATTAAGTGAGTAATTAAATAGTGGTTATATATGAAGGTTAAATTAATAAATCATTACTTACATTGAAAACTCGATCTGAATTGTCTGAATCATATTCGAAACCGCCACGGTAATGCAGCAACCAAACAAGCAAGAGTATGATGGCTAAGATGCCAAACAAGTGTGCTCCCGCAGTCAATCCAGAGGCTGACCGTTGGTACCTATAGGTTACAGTACTAGTTTGCATTGCAAATTAAATTAATTAATAGGGAGAGTAGTAGTTTGGTTGCTTTTGATTTGGCAGTGTTGTGCTCAATCAGTTCAGTTGTTATATATAGATAGAAATCTCTTTTGAAACAATTACCTTCTTCTTGGGATTGCTTGCTCTCATGGTTTTGGAATTTTCTGACGAAACTTTGAACTTTAGCAAAGCATCAAAAGGACAAACTAAAACCAGCTCTAATTGTACTAAAGTTATTTATTCTGTCCTAACAGTTTTAACAAACAATTATTCAATTGTAAGAGAAAGAAAACAGACAAGGCCTGGCCCTTGCTTGCTAAACTGGATTAACTTTTTTACTTAATTACACACTTAGGCCAAGATTTCAATTGGGTCAGCCTGGCCCGTCTTTTCAAACTGAATTAGGCCTATATATATATATATGCAAGAGATAGTCACTTGAAGGCCCAGCCCAATATCTGAGAACTCCATCAAATTGAATTAGAGAATTCGGGGCCAGACTTACTGATATGCTATGGGACAACAGAGAGGCTAGAATGAACGGTTATGATGAGGGGGTCCTTAATAGCCGTTTGATTCAGTGCAAAGTTATTATTAGAGTGTTGGATTGTAATCCCTATTTATAAAAGATCCCATGGGGAAAAGGTGAAAAAAGTTTTAACCAAAACAAGCGTTACCAATCCCTTTCCTGATGAAATTGGCCACACAAAAAAAGAGAGGTGAGGAGACATTTCCACAATTTTGCCTGGACCCTGCTACAAAAGGGAAGACTAGTGATTATGCATGTTCATGAGCTTGCATGCACTTGGTTAGACATTTAGGAGGACCACCCTTGAAACTCATTTACTTTTACAAACCCCAACTTGCTATCTAGCCCCTCCCTCGTCCACCTCCACTAATACTATGATGAAAAACCAAAAACTCGCACATACAATATGGAGGAAATAATTGAATTTCAGAAATGGGAAAGAAGAAAAAAAGAAAGGAGAATGGATTTGCTATCATTGATGCAAGCATTTTCTGCCAATTAAATGTTTTCGATTTGTTTCGTAATCATGAGTCGTGACCTGTTTTAAAATATAAATATTTATGTTTATATATCTGTTGTGGGATTAGTATAGAAATTATAATGATCACACAGTGTAGTGGTTGTCAGATAAGCATTCTTTTCCGAGCTTGCTTTCTCAGCATAACTACTTGATGGAGACTTGTTGTGTATCCTTCCATCACCTTGGCCTTTCATCTCACTTTTTCTTTGACGTTTTTATTTCGTTCCCATTACCTTTTTATTTTTTTCCTCCTTGAAATATGCTTTGCTTACTGAGAATATTTAGTATTCTAATAAGCCAATTAGTTTACTTACTTTGGGCAGATTTAGGGAGACTTGTTTTGCACGTAAACGTATTCATATCATATTGAGTCTTTTATTGCTTTTAGGTCTTCTTAGTATTTAAAAAAAAAACTTCATTCCGAAGAATTTAGTTTACTGTGAAACGTACAATATCACAGAGTAGTGTCTAGGAGGAGGCCGGCTTTGGTTTAAAAAGAGATTTCCACACACACATAGATATGTATGTATATAATATATGACGATTCTAATGTAGGGTTATTTCAAATTTCCAATGCATGAGATTCTTGTAATATCTTTCAATTATTTGGGACCCTCCGGCCCACTCTTGACGTGATCTATATAAACGTTTGACAATAACACAGGGAAGGGATCGATCAAATTAACATCAGTGAGAGTGGCATGTATTTTTGTTTGCATGATGAATACATCGACTACTTGACATGTTTGGTCATGCTAAAGTTGAGTAAGGGTGGATGATATTGATCTCATTTCTAAATATTCCTTCTTACAGTTGTCCAAGAAAATGACTTGCTAATCAAGATATATCAAGTAAATTATAACTCAATTAGTCAAAATGCTATCTACTAATTGACACATATATGTATATATTATTTAGTCAACATCAGACATTATTTGACTGATATTCTCTGAGTTCAAGTGACAACAAGAGAGGAACCTGCAGCTAAAAACCATGGCCAAGTACAGAAAAAGGTTAAAACTACCACATAGCATATATATATAGGCTGTAAGTTATAGAAAGACGGATTGGCATCATTAAGCAAAAGGATGCTACATGGAGTTTGATCAGTCTTGTTAAGAGACATTGGGTGGGGTTCCATTCCATTCCATCAGTGACATGAACTTGAAGGAACTATATTGCGTCCTCAATCAAAAACGACGTTACCAAATAAAACCTATATATTTAAAAAAAAAGTGGTGTTGATTCTGACTTTGAAAAACTCCAGAGGCTCAATCATAAGATAGGTGTGAATAACACATGAAAAGATGTTACAACAAGAAGATGCAAATTTTATGAAATGAGACATAGAAAAGTGAAGGATAGGATAGTGGCGAATGTGATTCAAATGGGGCTAAATTGCTAAAATCCTGAGATGAGATGAGACCCATCAAATCACCAACGCCCAAACCCCTCCATTTCCCAAAAAAACCCCAACAGCACTCATGCTTTTGGGGGTGGCCATCAATCACCCTTTAGTTTACCACCGATTTGCGTGTGGAGACCACCCACATTATTTAACAACTAAATTAAATTAATGCATAGCCATTTGGAGTGTTCTTTCTTTTCTACGAAGTTAAGTTTGATTTGGTTTTTCGGTTTTTGGGTTAAAGGACTGAACATGTCATTAACATAGAGAGTTACATAAAAGCGCAATACAAAAGTCAGAAAAATAAAAACAAAGGCTCAATTAAACAAAATAAAAACCCAATCCAAAATACAAATAATTTACTATAGTTTGGTTAGATGTATTATTAGGGTGTGAATTTATAATTAACAAAGCATTCACCAAACCAATCAAAAAAGTATAAAATGAGTACGCCAGCCAACTGGAAAGAAATTGTCAAATAATGAGAGCGCATCATTTAAAGCTCCAATTAGCATCATGACAAAGAATAGTGATGTTGTACATTTTTTCTTGTGATATAAGCAAATTGACATTTCAATTTAGCATCTTGACGTGTCAACACTCATTCATTCATGAATGAATGAGAGAGAGAGAGAGAGAGAGAGAGAGAGAGAGAGTGTTAGTTACATTTTAAAATTAGATTTGTGCGTTTAACATGTCGGGAATAAATGATGTAAAACGGGCCTACAAATTTTGTATATACGAACGATTTTATTTTGGTCTGAATTTTGTAATCAGGGAAGTTGTTGAACATTGTGGTGCCCACCACACTGTGCGCAAAATTTATAATGTATTTTTCTTTTTGGCCTCTTTCTGTGTTCGGTGGAATCTAATGATTTTGGTATGTACAAGCCAGCCAGCCATTTATGCGGTGAATATTTTCCTACCATGATCATCATGTTCATGTACTGTTCTTTTCATAGAGAAGAAGCTTTTAATTTTAAACCTTTTTTTTGACACCCAACGGCTATAACGCACAGCCATGAATTATTTTCTGTTGTTTCAATTTCGACTTACTTAATGCTATATGTCTGCTATCATTTCAGAAAATGTTGACCAAGGAAAATAGAAATATATCCTTTTATTTATTTATAATATGTGTTTGTTTTATTATATAACTAGAATCCTTTGAAAACAGATCCTCAAATATCTCTTCCTGTTGTTGTGTTAGGTTTAAAATATATGTGTATTATTTAGATACTTATTAGTTTTTTTATTAAAAAAAAATATTACGTACGCGATAATATAAGTTTTTTTTTTTTTCTTTCGTTTTTGCTGGACAGATAGCACATGCACAGTCAAACCCCAGATAATCAATTTAGGTGATAGTGTCTGTTGGTTAGGTTTATATAAACAATGCTTAACTGACTTAAATAGTCCTATCCCATACGTACCCATCGAAGAGTGTTTAATTAAAATAAGGGTATCATGGGAACATATATTTTTGTTGGTGATCAATGCATTATTTGCCAAGAATTCTTTGGGCTTTTCTACCATATCGATTTATAATAATACAACTTGAGCTAAAGACGTTTATCGTGTTAGCCAAGTGAAGATTACTCATGGTTAATGTGAATAATGTACTATATCTACCTGTTGCTGTTGGGATGGTCGGCTACAACTTTGATTATTGACATCTTCTGTCATGTCATAATCACATTATTACATCAATTGAAATTTATAATCAAATTTATTAGTAAATAAAGGGAAACCCGTGAAACCTAAAATTTGTAATATGATTTATGTGGCAGTGCAAAAAACATTGACTAATATAAGGATAAGTCATTTTCTTTGGTGTGGGGTTGGGCAGCGAAGAAAGGATAAACCTAAAATCGGCGCTGAAATACACAACAAAAGAAGCCCACCACCCACCACCCTCCATTGCGTGGCAAAGGATAACATCCATCTCTTCTCTTCCCCTCTCTACGAGAATAAAACCTGAACCCCGTGAGACGTGGTTGAGAGCCACCCACTGGGCCCCACCCTAATTAAAAGTCGCAGAGAGAGAAAAGGACTCGATTTCTTCGACGGCAGGCAAACATCCCCAGGCAGGAGCTTAAATTATTGTTACTAAGGCGCGGATTAATTTTATTTTTAATTGATAAACTTATGCAAGTTGTTAAATGACCATTACACCCGTACCAGTTAATTTTAAATTTATAAAGTTAAACGGAGAAACAAGTTAGGGATGGAATGGAAGTAGCATACATGATGGGGTAAATAAATTTATGCATTCTACTACCAACCGCAAATTTGATCATAATTAATAACGACAAAAAGGAATCTATATATAAGTTAAAGAAATTATGTAAGGGTAATAATAATAAAGTTGTTTTGAATAGAAAAGGTCAACGAAGCTAATTTCTCCAACCATATCTGTACATGATACGATATAGTCTTCTCGAACTAGGCCAGCTCAGGTATACGTATATTTATTGCCCTTCCTTCCAGTTCACACAACAGTTTTGTCTAAATTACAATACTGTATCAATTTCACTAACCCATCAATTTTGTCTCTTGCTTATGAGTTTTAAAACAGACTGTTCTACGGCCCCACGCTCTCCAATCAACAATCCTAGCCGTTGAATTTAATTGAATTGTCGTCATTATCGACCCGGTCACAACCCTGCTGATTTTAATGTTGATGATTTTAGAGTAGTGGATTGGATGGACGGGTATAGATCTTACCATAAGGATAGGGAGCATCATCCTCGATGCACATTGGGATCTCATCTCATGTTCCCCAGCCATTTAAAATCCCCTCAATGCCCCATTGGCCCCATGCATGCATGCATGCTCTCCTAAGGCGTACGATAGCGCCACATATGCTCAGCTAACATGCGCTCATTTAACCGTTGGCGTCTAGGTTGAGTCATTTCCCATGCACCAGCAGTACACGTCTCCCCGTAAAATATGATCAATTCCCTTTCTTTAACACTATATTTTCTTTGCTTTTAACCCAATTAGTATTTAATCTTGCGCGTGAAATGGGGGGCCCAATGAGGAATAGGGAACACGCCGTTTTCGACGGACACGGACGTTAAGGCAGCTTATGAGAGGGGTCACGGGACTGTTGCTTTTATTCACCTTGACGGGATTGACCCCGTGATTAACGGCGTTAAGGTCGGGTTCCTTCAGGAAGCCCTTGAATTACGCTCCAAATCTCTCCCATATTGCTCTTTTTTTCGTATTGGTTTCTCTCCTTTTTGTGGATTTTTGGTGGGGCCCTTCAACGGCTACTTGGGATTTGAGGCATGAGGGTGACAGGTGTCACCGTGTCACGTCAGCTGTGAAGCACCATTTGCCAAGTGGGATTTACTATAGAGCGATGGGATGGGAAAACCAATTTAACAAGCAAAAATTCTGTTGAGCCGCATCAACTTTTTGTACAAGTAGATTATGTTAGTTGATCAACACACACTTGTGCTCACTCTTTTACAACCGAATTCAATTTTTTTCTTCTTTTTTTATATATTAGAGTAGTTTATAATATTATTTTATTCCAAAACTGCACTTCTCCCTTTTATTGAGCTTACAATATTACAAAATAAAACTATTCTTTTTCAACCAGAAAAATTAATGTAAAGCGCAAGAAGAATATAATTAGCGTTTCATTATTTTCCTAGAATATGAAGGGAAATACGCTCAAAATCTTTTCCAAACCAAATGTATATATAATCCCCATGAGCATTGACTGGGTCACTGGGGCGTGTATATTCGTCGCTTAGCCACTGATTTTGGCCACGTGTCCATTTCCCTGGGCGCCGAAATTTACACGCTGGCCCGGCAATTGAATTGCTCATATGCTTGGACATTATTTACTAGACTACCACCACAAGCTTGTTGGTCTAGTTGTGGCAAATCCGTAAATCAGTGTAGTAATTTGAGGGTACTTTAGGAATGAAACTGCACCAATAAACATGAAAAGGGGCGGCACCTTGGGCGGTTGGCTGATTGAGAATGCAACCGGCTGCTTTTGTTTAATTAAAGAAAATACATTTTTAATAAATAAAAAAATGAAAGTGTTCAAAGGTGAACTTCTTTTTGCTGCGAAAGTCTAAATAATGATTGATGCTTTCTCATGCCCACTGTTGTCCTCTACTTTAATTTTTTATTCTTACTTTTAATACAATTATAGTTTTAACACTTTATACCTCTTTGAAGAATGAAGACTTTCAAAGTATAATTTTGAAGCTATGAGTATTTTATTTTATTCGAAAGTCTTGTACTGAAAGAGGGGGGGGGGGGGGG
>NW_018921964.1:416507-426553 GCF_002207925.1 Prunus avium
GGGGGGGGGGGGGAGGGAGGATGTATGTTGGACTGTAATTATGTTGTATCTTTCCATTGAGAAAATGAAAATGAAAAAGTCCAACTATTGCCATACATGTTAGAGTAATCGGTTAGCAATTTTCCTTTTTGTGTAGAGATGTCCAAATCTGGAATTTATTCTAACAAACTCGAGAATAATATTGTTAGATCAATAAGGGGCCGTTCGGTAACGTTTTCAAGGCCCCATTTTCATTTTCTATCAAAACACGTTCAGTATGTCGTTTTCATTTTCACTAGAATTGTTTTCTAAAAACAAATTCAAACTCATGTACAAAAAACTAAAAACACAAAATTATCGTTTTCATTTTCTACCCAATGCTTCCTTATTGTGACCATTACACTGCTACATGAGGTTACCAATTAACTCATATTACAACGCATATTTATTTATTAATATATATCTTAGTCCATGACAAAAAACACATGGTCCAAAATAATATTTGTCATATATTTCAAGGTAGGGGTGTGCGTCAATTCGAAACCAATATAATTTAGCCAATTCATATCCGATCCAAGATAAATTGGACTGTGATTTTTTCAATACAATCATCATGATTGGTTTTGATAATTAAAAAAGAAAATAATGAAATATGAAATATTTATTGTTGGGTTCAATATAATCAAACATATTAATATATGCAAATGTAAAATATAAATAAAATGATACATAAAATTATTTTGATTTTTTAATATATTAAACATACCTCCATCAAATGATTGAAAATATTTCTAACATTTTCAATTACAAAAACCAAGACGAGAAAAATAAGCATGAAACTAATTAGCTTGGTTTGGATTAGATTCTCACAAGTAAATTCGTCATCCGATCCAATCATGTTAGTTTTAGAAATTAAAAATCCAAACCGATGTGTTAAATAATCAAAACCGATCAAAATTGGATTACACTGGATTGAATCGATCGATTTAGGCGGATTGCATTGAATCTCGCACACCCCTATTTCAAGGCTGAATTAAACTCTAAAAAACTTATCCAATAGTTTATGAGAGCATTTTTGCTCACCACTTTAACCTAAGGTGTATGGTCACCACTTTTTTCAACACTTGACATGTGTCCATAAACATAACCATGATTACATAAATCAAAGTAAAAAGTTAACTATAGTTATGTCTATGGACACGTGTCAAGTATTAAGAATGATGATGAGCATGCACCTTAGATTAAAGTGGTGAGTAAAAATATTTCCATATTTTATGAGATCAGGAATAACAGTTTGCCAAAAAGCAACGGATTTACTAGATGAAATGAATGTTGTTACAGCTGTTTTTATTTATTTATGAGCATTAGAGCCTTTCTTTACCAAACCAGTAAACGCGTAATTATAATTTCATTTATAACAATCACCAACCCCTACATACAAACAAACCATTGCAAAACAGAAAAATAAATACCCGAAAGGTGAATAAATAAGAACACACCACCATCACCAAAGATTATTATTTTTTGTAATAAAATTGTATATAATATGACTAGTTAATTACATAGTTAATCTCGTAATTATTTTGTATGGGTCGAAATTTTATGTGTATATATTTTGGGTATAGTGTGGATTGATGACAAAACATATCACTTATATTAAACAAGGGGGTTTCACTAAAACACCTAAAATGGGGGCTGAAATTATAAAAAAAACCCAACACCCAAAACACTTTATAAACACACCCAAAACCCATCATTACACACACTCAAAACCCATTTATAAACACACCCAAAACCCATCATTACACACACTCAAAACCCATTTATAAACACACCCAAAAAATATACAATTGTTGATTTTGGGTGTGTTTCTATATTTAAATAGTGTGTGGGTTTTTTTTTATAAATACATGCCTAGAATTGGGTTTATTTATAATAATTTAATTAAACAATTGTTACGCATTTCACTCAATATATCGTATACACAAGGCATTATTGAAGACAAAAATTTAGGTAATCCACACTTCAGTCAAATATTTAATAAAAATTTCATTTATATCCATAGATTCGATATATTATAGAGTTATATTCTATTAATTTAAACTAAATTACCCATTTAATACCCTTAATTAAGTTTAAAAAAATATATATATAGCCTTTAATTAGGGATTTTGATAGGCAATTTACAGAAAGAATAATACTACTCTTATCACATTTGTATACCACATTCTCATACCACTTTATGTGACAGATGAAGTGGACGGTCACATCAATTAAATTAAATTAAACAATTTTTTTTTAATAATTTATTAATACTTTTTAATTAATGTTGTTATCCACTTCATATGCCACATAAAGTGATATAGAAATATGGTAAGAATAACATTACTTTTATGGAAAAGAACCCCATAGTCCTATTTATTTATTTATATATCAGAGACCCCTCGTCTTATTAAAGGTACGCGGCGATAATAATTTTGTAAAGAATAACGTAAACAAAATTTAAATATATATATATTTTAAAATAAAAAAATAAAAGGGTGTCCGGTGCAATGTGCATATGAACAGAACACAGCTCAACAGCTCCCACTCACACTCAGCAATAAAATGACTTGCCCTTGGCCTTGTCTTCCTTCTCTCATTAGCCTTTTCGGCTCTCTCTGTCTCTCATAGCTGTAGAGATATTCCCACACACCTCTTTCTCTTTCTATCTTTGCCTCTCCTCTCCCTTCTTCTTCCCCTTCTTATATATAGCTCTCACAAACAATTAAAAAACTCAGAAGAAAGGAAAACCAGAGCAAAAGAAGAAAAACCATTTAATTTTTGGACCCAAATAGAAGAAAAAGAAAAAGAAAGATGGGTTTCTCTCATCTTGGATTATTTGTCTGTGCTTACCATGTGCTTGTTCTAGGAGTTCTTGCTTCTGCTTCATCCAGAAATTTACCAATCATATCCTTTGATGAAGGGTATAACAAGCTTTTTGGAGACGACAACCTCATGATCCTTAGAGATGGGAAATCCGTTCATCTCTCACTGGACGAACGGACAGGTGTGTTTCGCTTGGTTGCTCCTGGTCTCGTGTATCATGTGAAATGGATTTGCTTGCTCGTTTTGAGGTGGCGTTTCTTGATGGGATTTTGACCAAGTTTTTGTTTTTTTTCCTTCTTGGTGGCTTTGTCTGTGTACAGGGTCTGGATTTGTTTCTCAGGACCTTTACCATCATGGATTTTTCAGTGCTTCCATTAAGTTGCCCGCTGATTATACTGCTGGAGTTGTTGTTGCCTTTTATGTGAGTAATCCTGCTTTCCATCTGATAAGTGTTTTTAAAAAAAATTAAAAATTTTCATTTTCCTTTCCTTTTTCTTTGTTGTAGTTTAGACTCCGATAAATAGACAGCCTGATTCTTTCATTCTTCTGACCCAGATTTTAATCTTCCAGTTTACAGTAATACTTTGTTGTTTCAGTAAAGATTGATTTTTTATGGTCAGCAAAAAAATCCGTACTTTTATTTTTGGTGGCAATTCGAGTCAAGAAAATATTAGAGATCTAATCCTATCAATATCACGATACAAACTTGTGTTCTCCTCAGCCTTCGACACAGAGTATTTGATAACCCAGATAGGCTGCTCTTAAATTTCTTCCTTGAATGTGTATTTCATGACGTGAAGTTCAAAACTTTAAATGAACCTGGTTACACCCAGATGAGTATTTTCTTTCCTTGAATTTATGTTCAAGGTTCGTCCTATTGAAACAAATAAATTTCGTTATTTATCCTATGAGTATAAATTTCCATCCACGCGTATGTTTTTTTTTTTTTTTTTTTTTCTTTTGTGTTAAAATTTTCCATTAGACCGTTAAGTTTCTATTTTTATTTTTAAAAGCTTGTTCTAATCTAATTTATGTTTTAACAGATGTCAAATGGTGACATGTTTCCGAAGAACCATGACGAAATTGATTTTGAGTTTTTGGGGAATATACGAGGCAAAGAATGGAGGATTCAGACCAATGTTTATGGCAATGGAAGCACCAGTACCGGCAGAGAAGAGAGATACAATCTCTGGTTTGATCCTTCTGATGATTTCCATCAGTACAGTATTCTCTGGACTGACTCTCAGATCATGTGAGCATCAATCAAAACTCACCGCACTAAATTTAGATTAATACGTTAAATCTACAGCATATCATCTTTTTATAAAGCATATTTTCCCATTATTGTCACTAATAATATCATTTACTCTGAAGTCTGGAGTTTACTGTTTTTTGGGTTTGATGTGATGCCTCTGCTGTGGGGCAGAGGCAGGGTTTCTCCTTTTAGTAAATACAGTACAGAACTTGCTCTGTTTCTCCCCATAATACAGCCTCTTGTTTCATCAAAACCAGTTGTCGTGTGGTAGCTGATGCTCTGTTTAATTTCTGATTCAAGAAAAAAGAAAGGGTCTAGGGAATTTTGGTTTGAATGGTAGATTCTAAGTTTAAGGGACAGATACAACCAGATTTTGGGTTGACTGAGACTACTACAACCACTAGGCTTAGTTGATGCAAGTTTTGGTTTTAGGGGAACTAGAAGAAAATGGAATAATTATAGGGAAGTTGTTGTTCTTAGTGATTATAGAGAAACTAAAGAGAAAAAAGTTATGTTTTCTTTATGAGTTATGTAACTGAGATTTTAACTGTGTTCTTGTTTCCAATGTCTATTACTTACAGATTTTATGTGGACGATGTTCCCATTAGAGAGGTTAAGAGAACAGAATCTATGGGTGGTGACTTCCCCTCTAAGCCAATGTCATTGTATGCCACAATATGGGATGGATCTGATTGGGCTACCAATGGGGGAAAATACAGAGTGAATTACAAGTATGCCCCGTATTTGGCCGAGTTCTCTGACCTTGTTCTACACGGCTGTGCAGTTGATCCAATTGAACAGTTATCAAAGAAGTGTGATAAGACCCAAAGTTCGGAATCGGTACCTACTGGTGTTACACGCCTACAAAGAATTAAAATGGATAGTTTCAGGAAGAAGCACATGACATACTCCTACTGCTATGACAGAATCCGATACAAGTCTCCTCCTTCAGAGTGTGTGATTAATCCCCAAGAAGCTGAGAGGCTGCGAGTGTTTGACCCCGTCACATTCGGGAAAGGGAGACGCCGCCATGGAAAGCATCACCACCGGAGCAGAGGAAGCCAGGCAGAGGCCACTTCTATATGAATATATAAGATTCTCATATGAGCAAGCACTATGGTCATCTCCATTGGCATTCAGTTGATGCCGCTCGCTGAGTCAGTTTTTCGGTGTATAGAGAGGAGAAGCACAAATTTATTGAGGGTGGATAGAGTTATGGTTGGGTTGGAGGGGCATGTGTGTATAGTTCATATACCTTTAGATGATGGTTCCCAGTTATCATTCATGCTTGTCTTTGGCTTTACAAATTGAATCCAGTGATGATTTCTGTACTTTCGACAAGCCCTCATGGGTTCAATAAATATTTAAGCATATGGAATTTACTATAATATGTAGTAGGCGTGGATTTCCCATTTGTTATTGTGAATTATTATTATTATTTTTAATGGATCATCAAGTTTACTAAAATTGTTTTCAACTTTTCATTAATAAAAGTCCAGAACTTGGTCACACTGTCTGTTATCTTTTTGAAAGTCAGACCTGTGAAGCTGGGATGATGATACTTTTTCAATGCTTAATTGGAATCCAAGGTCAGTTGGATGTGACAATTGCCGAAGAAATGGTGCAGCAAATGGCAGTATGTTGGACTTTCCCTTCGCAGTGTGCAGCAGGTTAGATTCTTAAGACTGCCTTCAATGAATGGTTCATGGTTTCAAAGTTGGGTCCGTGACTTTGAAAGACGAGGACGGAGAGGTAAAAGTAAGATGAGCAAAACAAGACCTGCTTATATTTTTTGCTGAAGTAAAACACTTATGAATTTTCTGGCATCATTTCTGTGGAAATCCCTTTGGCCCACTAGATAAGAAATGAGCTGTCAAAATTTGGTTGATTATGAGGCAGCGGTAACTAATTTGTGGTAACCGGTAACTAACCTTTGCTGACATACAAAACTTAAAACTATGACTTGCAGTTTGTGTTTGTGGTCCTCTTTTCCACTTGATTTGTGTTTATCTTAACATCTTAACACAAAGATGAAAAGGTGAAAAACTCGATGCCATGTTTACCAGAATGGGTAACAGTAGAATAATACTCCACGAGTCAATAGACAAACATTGATTTGGGTTTTTCCTCAAACATGTCAAAACTAACTGTAAGAGCACACTTGGCCATAACATAAGGTGCCTTGTTACTTCGACCCAAAAAAACAACTGTCTTGTTACTCTTACATAATTACATTGGTTGGCTGCTTAATTTCTCCATACCTAAAGATTAGGGCTTTGCTGTTAATCTTTTGTTTTTGTTTTTTGGGTGTGCTAGGCAAGGAAGGATTTTTATTTTTATTTTTTCCAAGGGTTATGGAATCATGGAAATCTCCCATGTCAATTGGGCTTTTCATCACCTTGGCCCAGTTAAGAGTTGGTAACCAGGCTCTGCTTTTGGGATTCCAAAATATTCGAGCAATAAAAACCAAAGTGAATGCTAAATATTGCCACAAAATTACGGGATTCCGAGCTCCGAAAATGCATAAAAGAATCCTAAAACTGAAACTGGCAGAGTATGGAGGCTTAGGAATAAAAAAGAATGCAATTGTAGGAAGTGAGAAGTGAGAAGTGATCAACTTGACATTAGTTTCATGCAAATTCGTTTTTTTTTTAAATGTTCTTTCAACAATTTATTAAGATCTTCACAAGAGGTTCAAGAGAATATGTTCAATAAAAATAAAGCAGATAACAGTCAAGATTCTGAAACAAAAACATTCAGAACCGACCATTCTGGCAGACTTTGGTGCATGTTTTCCCAACTAAATAAATATCAACGTTGTAATAAACAAATAAATAAATAACAAACAAATATAAGGTTAGATTGTCGCGAATCGCTTTGACATAGGCCGAGTGATAATATCCTTCTGACGCAGCTAAGCTTTGTCTATAGCCATTATATGCACAACCGAATACATTAAAATATCAATTAAAGGCCAACTTAGTGTAGTGGTTTGAAGCAAAAGTCTTGGGTTCGAGTCCTAGCATCCGTATAATGTGTGTGAGTTTAATATGGTATCGCCCCTCTTAATAGGAAAGGTCTTTAAAAAAAAAAAAAAAGATGAGTTGCACATTATATTATAATCTTTCCACAATGAACATTAGGGCTGGTTTCTTAGAGCAACTCCACCGTTCAGCCTAGCCCAAGGCTGGGGGGAGGCAAAAAAAAAAGGAGCCTCCAGCGAGGAGCCCAGGCCCGGGGGGGGGAGTGGGACCCACGAACTCAGGCTGGCCCGAAGGCCAGTTCCGCTCGAGACCCAAACCGAGGGCTGATGACGTGCGCCTGACGTCACGCTGACGTCGCGCGCGAGTTGAAATTTTTTTTACCGTTGGCGCGTGCAATTCACGCGCCAACGGTAAAAAAAATTTGAACTCGCGTGCGCTGACGTCAGCCCTGCGCGAGCTCCAACGGGCAGAAGCCAGCTGTCAACCCCTGGGCGCTCCGATATGCTTCTCTCCTCCAATCCAACGGCTGGCATTTTTTTGGCAATAAAATTATGAAAAAAAATCGAATTTTTTTTTAAAAAAAATCAAAATACTCTGAATTTTTTTTCTCTATAAATACCTTTCGATACCCTTCACTTTCAACACCAATCCTCATACATTTTTTTCTACTTCTACTATTATTCACTCTTTACTCAACATTTTCCTCTCTTTCAAATTGTATTTTTATTTCTTATATTTATGGCTTCTTCAATCGAAACCGGAGGGGCGTGGAGCACCATGGAAGATGTTTCCTTATGTGAGGCTTGGCTCCAAATTTGTCATTGTCCCGTGACAGGCAATGAGATGAAATTTTTTCATATGTGGAAAAAAATTCATGCCGAATTTGGTGAAAAAATTCCGGGGTCGACTCGTACGGAAATGGCATTGTCTAGTAGGTGGAAAATTCTCAATAAAGAGTTGGGAAAATGGAGGGATGCCTTGGCCAAAGCGATGGACAACCGTAGAAGCGGGGAAAATCTTAGTAACGAGGTAAGTATTTTATAATTTGAGTTTTATTAAGTTTAATGTCCTAATATATATATATATATTATGTTTATTGCATTTTCAATATTTTGTTAATATTTCTTGCATTTTCAATATTTTGTTAATATTTCTTGCATTTTAAATATTTTGTTAATATTTCTTGCATTTTCAATATGTTGTTAATATTTCTTGCATTTTCAATATGTTGTTAATATTTCTTGCATTTTCAATATGTTGTTAATATTTCTTGCATTTTCAATATGTTGTTAATATTTCTTGCATTTTCAATATGTTGTTAATATTTCTTGCATTTTCAATATGTTGTTTCATTATTTTATTTTTGTTACTTGCATATCCAATATATTTTAAATATTTCTTAATGTCCATTAATTTTTTTTAAATAGATGATTCAAGCACAGATGTGGTTTGGTGCAATTGGGCAAGGCAAAAAAAGTTTCAACCATCATGAATGTTGGGACGTGGTGAAAAATTGCAAACGCTTCAGAATCATTCCCACGGGTCCCGACGTTATGTTAAACGAGACACCACTCCGTGATTCAATGCCATCGGATTCACCTATCGATTCCCTTTATTGAATAAATGGCGTTGCAGTCTATATCGCCTTCGAAAATCAACATCAGAGTACAAACAAGTTGGGATAAAATAATCTTCCAAAAGATTCTTACCCCGAGACTGCCTATGTCTGTCCACATTCCGGCGACGGCCGACTTCTGAGCCACGGCGGCGACGTTGGTTCTCTTCATCTTGCAAAGCCACTGCTATGACAACTTGTTCATCGACTTGTCTCTGCAACTCATTGATTTCATCTGCTCTACGGTTTCTCTCATTTGTTTCTCGCTCTTGCCTCTCCAAGCATCTCCTAAAATCTTCCATTTGAGAATGGAGTATGAATTCTAAACTCTCAGAAATGAAAATGTAGAAAGATGTGGTGTGAGAGGTATGAGCTCAACCTCTGAATTTATAGAAAATTTTGTCCAGATAGAGATGCCACGTGGCTTGATTTGATTGGATGAAAATCTTATCTGAAATTTGAAATTCATCCGAAATTTGAAATTTGAAATGTATCTGAAATTTGAAATTTGAAATTCATCCGAAATTTGAAATTTGAAATTTATCTGAAATTTGAATTTTGTAATTCATCCGAAACTTGAAATTTGAAATTTATCTGAAATTTGAATTTTGAAATTCATCCGAAATTTGAACCCAAATTTATCGGAAATTTGAAATTTGAAATTCATCCGAAATTTGAACACAAAAATCTTATCCGAAAATTTTATCTGATTATGAATAGTCTTGACACGTAGGAACCCGAAAATTTTATCCGAAAATATTATCCGAATTAATTATTGAGATAAAAAAATTTGTGAAAAAGACAAAAAAAAATGAATAGTAACTGCCCTTAGCCATGACAATGGATGGAAACACAAAATACTATTTGCAAGGGCAAGAATACTATTCACATGAATAGTGCCTGCCCTAGTTCCCCCTTGCCATGGCAAAGGGCAAATGGGTGGAGTTGCTCTTAAGGGGGGTGTATTCAATTTAGATTTTAAAAGATTTTAAAGAAGTTTAAAAGTTTATGTGTATTCAATTCAGACTTTTTAAACTCCATTCAAATTTGGATATATTCAATCATGACTTTAAAAGACTTCATAAAAGTTTGAGTATATTCAAAAAACTCATTGATTTTAAAGAAAATGCAAAAAATGGTGAATTTCATTTGATAATAGACTAATTTTAGGCCATGACAAATCTTTGCTTCCCCTTAGAGATTTTGATAGATATATTATTTTTATTCTCAAAATATGATTTTTCACTACTTTTACTACCACCATCTTATCATGACTATCACCAGTCGTTGCCGCCGCCATCTCCGCCGCCACTAGCACCACCACCACCACCACCCACCGTCGCCC
>NW_018921964.1:442101-517122 GCF_002207925.1 Prunus avium
TGGGTAGAATTGTTTAGGGTGGATTCCGAAACCCTAGTGTTTGTTACATTTTAATTCCACTCTTTGATACTTCATCCCTGCTATTCTCATTTAAATTCAAAGTTCATTTACTTTCATGCAATAGAAATAGGTCACTTGAACCAAATCAAAAAACCCCCCCAATGTGTGTGTGAGTTGCGTGTTTGACACGTTATGTGTCTTTGTTACTGAATTTTCTTTGTTTCTGTAATTTTTTTGGACTTTTGGTCCGCGTTGTGTTCTTGAATTTTCTGTGCTGAATCCAACCATATAAAAAACGTCAATTTTGGACAAACGGTTGGAAAGTTATAGGCAAAACACTGGACAGAGGTCGAAACTGGAAAAACAGAGAAACAAATCTGCCCAAAAACGACCGGTCATTACTGTTCAGGCGACCGGTCATTACTGTTCAGGCGACCGGTCGTACTTTCAATTATGGTTTTTGTTCTTATTCACTGTTCAGGCGACCGGTCGCACCTGAATCTGCCCAAAAACGACCGGTCGTCACTGTTCATGACCGGTCGTCACTGTTCACCACACTGTTCATGGCACTGTTCACAGGTGATAAATAGGTGATAAAAGGGTGATAGAAAGTGCTGTTTCTGTTTTTCTTTGGTTTCTTGTGTTGTTTCATTTCTTTTACATTTCTTTACTCATTTTTAGTTTCCAATTTGCATTTGTGCATTTGTGGTGTGTTAAATTAGTGTTCTTTACGTACTCAAATTAGAACTTATAGGAAGCCGACAAGTTCTTCGTGGGATCGACCCCGTACTTACATAATCTATACTTCATTAGATTCGTGCACTTGCGGGTATTTTTAATTGGTTGTTTGCACATTAATTTGTGTCCTCTTAGGAATGCAACAGTTATCTCATCCATTGGATAGATCATGTGGTTGTCTTAAAAAAACTCATGTAATTAGAATAAAAAGCAGCACAAGCCTTGGCACTCAGCTGGAAGGTAAAATCACGAAGGAGCTTGGGGAATCCACATGTGAGGGGCTGCTGGGAGGCTAAGGAACAAGTTCCAAGTGAAAGCATTCAAGAGACCAAGGGGTATTGGCACGCAGGGAAGGATGTCATCCCTTGAACCAACAGGCACACCCATTTTCTTTCCTTTATCAAATTTGGCCATGGGAAGAGGAAGAAAGAAGATGGGTGAAAATAGAAGTTCCTCTCTGAAGCAGCCGCGGGAAGAAGCATTGAGCTCCCAAAAATATCTGATTTTGTGGGATTGGGCAAAGCTGATTTTTGCCACCATAAGGTAAGTCAAGAGGGAGGAGAAGAAAGGAAGATGAAAGCTTGGCTAGATTGGAAAGAAACCATTAGGGTTTCTTGGAGAATAACCATTCCCAGCAGCTATAAATAGGACCCCTTCTACCCAACACAAGAACAACACACCCTTCAGAGAGCAAGCTTCCTCTCTCACCTGCAAACTCAGTAATTTTCGTGCTTTGCTTGCCCATTTCCCTTATCTCCCCTATTTTGGCAGATTGCTGCAGGTTTGACAGAGTCACTGTCAAGCTGCCGGAAACTGCTAAGTTCACCCATAATTCTTCACCATCCTTCTCCCTCTCCATCAGACCTCCTTAGAACCCATTTCTCCTTCAATTAGAACCTTTGTCTCTCATAGGAACCAACAGCTCTCTCTCCTTAAGTGCTAAACCCATGATAATTTTGCTCCCATGCCATAAGTCCCTCATGCCAAGCTAGAAGATCTATCTGTAATTTGTTGCTATTTTCATTGGTGAAGGTAACCAAGTAGTTTCCTAAGGCTTCACTACCCTTTCAAGATGTTCTTGGGGCTTAATCTTCGAACTCAGACACAATGGGACACTTGCATCAGATTGCTCCTTGCAGCAGCCCAGCCCACTTGCTGCTGCCAGAAGAAAAAGTCCCTTACAAAAACAAAAAATTATCGTTTTCTTAGAAAAATAAAAGGAAAACGCGGCCTTCCTTCTTTCTGTGTTTCACCTCTCTCTCTCTCTCTCTCTCTCTCTCTCTCTCTCTCTCTGAACCCATACCCAAAAATTGAACACCTCACTGTCTCTTCATTTCTCTCTTTGTTTCATCATTTCACCCCCTCAAAACCCTTAATATCTCCACACGGTACCCCTCCCAACCCTAGTATAAGACCCACTATTCGAAATCACCATATGGGTTGTTGAATTCTTGTTTTCAATCGATTACAAGGCTGTTGATTTAAATTTCAATCTGCAACCAAACAAACCCAAATCGCTAGCTTGTCAAAATCGAAGAGGACGTGCAGAGAGAGAGAGAGAGAGAGAGAGAGAGAGAGAGAATGGGGATGGGGGGGTTGGGCTAGGTCGGATGGTTTTAAGTTTTTTTTATAGATTTAAAATATTATTCTTTTTTTTTTTTAATTACTAGATACGTTTTCATTATTTTTGTTTTTTGAATATGTTTTTCAATTAATCTACCAGAAGCATTCTCGAATCCTGAAAATGCAAATTCATTTTATCATTTACATTCTTTGAAAATATTCTCAAAAAATATTATCCAAAAACGTTTCCAAAAGGGCCCTAACTATATTATTCATTTTTTAGAGCACGATTTGCATGATATAGATATTTTTTACGTGTTCAACGTCCTTCCGGATGCCATGTGTGTTGCATATATCATAAATACATGTAGACAACCAAATGAAATTGACACTGCTGATGTTGCAAGTGCAAACACGCTTTTAGTCATGCATCACATATTACTACTTGAATCGAACCAAACTAGTATTGTTAGAAGATGATGACAAATTGACAACCATTAATGTCATGTATTTTCTTCTGTGTTGACATTTTACTGGTTCTTTTCCTTGGTAAAGCATTTTACTGCTACTTTGAAATAAGCATTCTAAAAGTAACAAAAGTAAATAAAAAGTAACAATGTTTTGTATGAAAAACAAACACACCTGGGCTGGGTCAAAAGAAAGAGTAGGGCTGCTTTTACTTGGCCAATTTAGCCAGCCGCCCAAGGGAATTGGGTAAATTTGGTGAAGATCCAAATAAATCTATCTAGTGTTATTTTGAGAGTCATTCTATAGTGAGGGTCTTATATATGTCATTTAGGTAAGGTTTTGTTTCTTACCTGTTGAATTGGACTAACCAATTTGATCCAATAATTAAGAAATGAGACATCATCTATGGGCCATATATAAGACCCTCACTATAGAATTCTTGATCATATTGGTACGCCGATTAAGCAAAGAAAGTTTTAATTTGTGGTATATCTTGAAGTCCAATTAACTTACCACGGTCTTTTTTTATTTTTGTTAATTTTTTAGCTAAGAAGGCTTTAATTTAATTTTCGATACTTACGTTTCATATAGATTTGTAAAAAAACATAAAAAATGATTTCGTGATGATGATTCAAAATTTGAGATTGTTAGATTTGTAGTAAGCAGAGTGCAAAAATAGAGTTGAGAATAACAACATATGGTGTATACTTACTAGACTATAATGTTCAGTCGAGGTACCTAAAATAGGAAATGCCAAAATTAGTTTAGGAAGATATAGTTGTTAACTTGTTACAAAAGTGACGAAACTAGACCATGTGGATTGTGGATTGTGGATTGTGGAGTGTGGTTTAGGTAGCTTATACAAGGCAGGAAAAAACGGCTAATTATGAACTCAATCTCAATCCCAGAGGGAGAAGACTCCCGAAAAATTAAATTAAAACTAGTTTCGAAAAACCCTAACACAATGACTCAAATACCCCTACATTCAAGAATATGCTCTCTTGGTCCCTTCCACACTGAGCTTCCTTCCCTCAAGTATAGAGAGATAGAGAGAGAGAGGGTTTCACAGCCACCATTTAAGACCAAATGCGTGCTCAATAAGCCATTCTTCATCTTAGCTCTCACTTCACACGCGCACAATCTACATTTTCCCAAACCCTAGATCTTACTCTTTGAAACCCCACCCCAATCTCTACGCCACTGACTGAGACTCACTCAGCCCCCCCCAACTCTCTTACACGAATGAATACACACGGTGATACACCCTTTTGATCTTACTTTCTGTTCCCACAAATCCCATTTCTAGATCTGACTAATTCATCCCCGCAGTTCCTACTGACCCAGCTCGGTTTTTCACCTCTCAGCTAACACAATTCGCCTAAATTCAGTAATTTTGTGGGATCGGTGCGAAGTTTGAACAAAATAAGGGAAACCCATTTCAGGTTTTGCATTGTTCTTCAGAAATTTGCTAACTTTATTATCGTAAATGTGGAAAAATTGAAGAAATTTGTGGTATTTAAGCTGATTCCTGCTAGATTAGGGCATTGATTTCGTGGGATCTGCTTGAATTGTGCGGGATTTAGAATATAGACGTTCCTTGATTTATTGGATCTGGGAGTACTGAGGCATGCTTTATATGTGGTAGTAGTGAATTTGGTATAGTGGGTTCTCATGACAATGCCATCGGGAAATGTGGTTTTATCGGACAAAATGCAGTTCCCTAGTGGTGGTGGCGGTGGGGCCGTTGGAGGCGGCGAGATCCCCCAGCACCACCGTCAGTGGTTCCCGGACGAGCGTGATGGATTCATCTCGTGGCTGCGCGGAGAATTCGCAGCTGCAAATGCCATTATAGACTCCCTTTGCCACCATTTGCGTGCTGTTGGGGAGCCAGGCGAGTACGACGTGGTTATCGGGTGTATCCAGCAGAGGAGGTGCAATTGGAACCCCGTGCTTCATATGCAGCAGTACTTTTCGGTTGCCGAGGTGATTTATGCACTGCAACACGTTGCCTGGAGGAGGCAGCAGAGGTACTATGATCCTGTAAAAGCGGGGGGCAAGGAGTTCAAGAGATCTGGTGTGGGGTTTAACAAGGGCCAACAGAGGGCTGAGGCTTTCAAGGAGGGACATAATTCTACCCTAGAGTCTCATAGTAATGATGGGAATTCTTCGGGGGTTGTGGCTCCAGAGAAATTTGAGCGGGGGAGCGAAGTAGGTGAGGAAGTTGAGCCTGGTGGGGAGGTTGGGAAGTTAAATGATAAGGGTTTAGCGCCCGCTGGAGAGAAAAAAGGTAACTTTTGGGTTTAGGATTGATAATTTGGTGCCCATATAATTGCGTAGTAAATGCTGGTTTTATGGTAATGAAATCAGAAAACCTTAGAGCTGAACCAAAAAACCTAATCTTTTAAAGAAGCATATGTCATGCTAGGAATTTTCTTGAGTTGTTATTGGCAAAAGGTTAAGAATCTATATTTTAGTAGTTTATAAATTCATAACTTGTGACCTGATAAGGAAAGTGTGGTGAAAATGTTCTGTAAAGACTAAATAAGCCAAAAACCATCTCATGAAGTCCGCCTTCACCCAGGGCAAATGTGCCGTCCTAAAAGTTGTAAATAAGTAGCAGTCTGTCTCGTGGTCGTGTAATTTTCTGCTTCATTAGCTGACCTACACTCCACCAGTTGTGATTTCACCCTAGAGTTAGCTTTCTTTACTGGGAAGTGAGATTATGCTTGTTACATATTCCATTATTCAAAAAAGCAGTGTATTGTTCAAATTGCATATGAATTTATTTATCCTTTTGTCCACAATGATAACGTAGTAAGACCTCCTTTTCCATTCTCTGATATAAACTCCAAAACTGAGTATAATGACCTCCAATTAACATCAGTACTTCTTACTCCCCCGTTAAGCTCATATATGCATACACATGAAAACTTGTATTATCTGCATTGTATAAATTTGAACAATTCTCAATTGTAGAAATGAAGAAGGATGCTTTGAAGTAATGCCTTGTTGTTACTTATTTATGATTGCTGTGACAGATGCTCTTACGAAACCTCAAGAAGATGGCAACTTGAGGAGTTTCGGGGATTCCCAGGGTACCATATCTGAAAATTCAGAACCGGAAGTTGTAGAAGTGGATGGTTGCACCCCAAGCACTAAAGGTTATACACTTTGTCCATTCCAATTCATGGGTTGCCATTATGGGGTGCATTGTTTCTAGTAGGGGACTTGACCATTCCAATTCATGGGTTGCCATAATATCTCTCTGCCCCTCTTTCTCTTGCTGGCTACTATACACCACCTATCATGACATGACAGTTTTGTTTTGTTCTATCCTGTTACTATTGTATTTAAAGTTGGGATTCTGTTTTCTTTTTCCAGTGAATGAATCACATTCGATCCAAATTCAGAATCAGAAGCAGAACCTTTCCATTGTCCCAAAGACTTTTTTGGGCAATGAGACATCTGATGGAAAGACGGTAGTTACTCCATTTGATACTATCTTTTTTACTTCTAGTTCGTTCAGAATCAGTAGATTGATGTGGAAAATTTTAACTTTTTTTTTTAGGTTAATGTGGTTGATGGACTGAAATTGTATGAAGATTTTCTCGGTGACGCAGAAGTCTTGAAACTTGTTTCTTTGGTAAATGATTTGAGGGCTGCCGGAAAAAGAAGACAATTGCAAGGCAAGTCTACAAATCCATGATGGCATGGTTTAGAAATAATTTGTATTTCATTCTTAGAAGAGTATTAATTTTACTTCTTTGGAAGCCTTCAAGTTGTCAATACTTGTGATCTGAGAAAGGGTTTTTCCTCTTAAAATTAATAGTTGTCAATAATATCTTTATCTCTTTGTGATGAGAAACAGGTCAGACATATGTGGTCTCAAAGAGGCCCATGAAGGGACATGGAAGAGAAATGATTCAGTTGGGCATCCCTATTGCAGATGCTCCACCTGAAGATGAAATTTCTGCAGGGACCTCCAAAGGCATGTTGCAATTTACTATGATCTTTTGATAAAAGATTTGGAATTTTGTTTTATCTTTTGTCAATGTAGGGAAAGGCTACTCACATTTTACTCAAACTCCATCTGTTGAATTTTCTTTTTAATGAAATATGTAGATCGGAAGATAGAACCCATCCCTTCCTTGCTGCAGGATGTTATCGATCGCTTAGTTGGGATGCATGTTATGACTGTGAAGCCAGACTCTTGTATCATTGATGTCTATAATGAGGTTGCTAACAGTGCACAATTTGTTTGTAGGATTGAATAAATGCACAGTTCTCTAAGATATTGTAATTTTTGTGATTATTATTTGTAGGGTGATCATTCGCAACCTCACACATGGCCGTCTTGGTTTGGAAGGCCTGTTTGCGCGCTCTACCTGACAGAATGTGACATGACTTTTGGGAGAGTATTATTAATGGACCATCCTGGGGATTATAAAGGCTCCCTCAGGCTTTCTCTTACCCCTGGGTACCCTTTCTGACTACTCTCAATTGATACCATTTTTTAAAAGTTTTCTTTTTGTTGGTTGCTACTTTTGAGTTCTGATATATAACTGTTGTCATCTTTCCAGAATAAAGTAAGCTTGAATACTATTGTTTTAAAAAGATTGGAATCAAGTTAGGGTTACTTGCTAGAGAAAAAGTTGCACTAAGATGATCTTGTAACCCTTGTATTCCGGAAGACATCCACTAGAAATCATTACATTAGTCATACTAACTATAACACATTTTTCCTTCTTGCTTTTGGATGCTGCAAGAATATGAGTTGCATAATTCAGATCAAAACATCGTTATTTCATCGTCTCTCTTATCTTACAATGTCTGGTGGGCTCTAATTGGTGCGTCCATTAGTTCAGGAAGAAACCATGGTCATTGTTGTGCTTCTTATGTAGGAAGCTACAACAGCTGACTTTATTGGTGCTTGCAGGTTTCTTAAAGACAAATGAAATTTTCTACTCTTCCAGGCTGCTTAGTTTCATTTGAGATTCAACTGTAATTTATTTGTGCCATATTCCTGACTTAAGGTGTTCCACCATGACCCTGCAGATCCATCCTGTTGATGCAAGGGAAATCCGCAGACTTTGCAAAACATGCAATACCTTCCATTCGCAAGCAACGGATACTTGTTACTTTTACAAAGTCACAACCAAAAAAATCCACAACGAGCGATGGTCAACGTTTTCCTGCACCTGCTCCAGCCCAGTCATCTTACTGGGGTCCACCACCCAGTAGATCTCCGAATCACATTCGCCATCCTACTGGTCCCAAGCACTATGCAGCAGTTCCAACTACTGGTGTATTGCCAGCCCCACCAATACGTTCTCAACTTCCACCTCAAAATGGCATCCAGCCATTGTTTGTGCCTGCCCCGGTAGGACCAGCCATACCTTTTGCTGCAGCAGTTCCTATCCCACCTGGTTCGGCTGGATGGCCAGCAGCTCCCAGGCATCCTCCACCTCGCATCCCTCTACCTGGCACCGGAGTTTTCCTTCCTCCCCCAGGTTCAGGTAACTCATCAGCTCCTCAACAGTTGCCTGGTACTGCAACTGAAATGAGCCCTACTGTTGAGACTCCTTCCCCGAGAGATAAAGACAATGGATCTGGAAAATCCAACCACAGTACAAGTGCTTCTCCGAAAGGAAAATCGGATGGGAAAGCTCAAAGACAAGACTGCAATGGAAGTGCAGAGGGGACTGGCAGCGGAAGAACAGCCGTTAAGGAAGAAGAACAGCAGACCTCTGACAAGACGGCAGCAAGCAATCAGGCTGGAGCAGTTTAGGAGAGTGAGAGAGAGAGGTTCTTAAGAAGAAACAGGGTAGGCTGCAAACTGCAATGAGTTGGAAACAAATGTAAAGAGCGGCAAGAGTGAAACCAAAAATCATACTAGCGAGAGGAACAGGCGGAAGAACTTTTTCAGTTCTCTCTGAGAATTGAGATCCCTTGTCCTCTTCTTTTTTCCCCCTTATTATATGAACTCTTAAAGTAGGTGAAAAGCACTCTTAATCTATATTTGGCCCTTTTTCCTTATCTAGTTCGGAAATTTTGATGTGTGTGTGGATCTTATTTGATTGTTTGAGATATATAACGCCATGCAGTGCAACAAATTTGTTTCCTCCTAACCTGATTATGGATTAGCAGAAAAAATTGTCATGGAAGATGAAGTAGAAAGGTTTTGGGAGTAGAAAACTTTAATCTAATTTGAGTTGAAAATTAACTAATACCTAATACTACTCCTTTTAAAGTTTGCAAATTGCAAATGTTAATCAAGAACTTCATCTTTGGACCGAAAAAACAGTTTGCAAATTGCAACCCATAAAATAAAGTTAGTGAAAATAACAAATCACGAGTCTCATAGCACTGGTGAACTCAGCACAGCATAAAACTGTGGGTTTATATTTTTCCCTTTCCTTTTGATTAATTTCTGTCTAATACAAGTCCCAACTCACGGGTCGGGTCAGTGCAATACAGAAGATGAAAATGGGAGACCCAGAAGAAGCAGAAGAACATGGTCGTCGCCTCATCCTCCACAACTTCCTTTCCTTCCAAGAATGCAAGGAACTGGAGTTTATCCACAAGAGCAATTGTACGGTTGGGTACAGACCCCATGTGTTCTCAACCACTCTTTCACATCTCATAGCCACCAATTCTGCCCACCTCATCATGCCCTTCGTCCCCATCAGAGGTATTTATAACTGAAACAAACCCTCACCACTATTAGCTGGTTCGCTACCTTCCTGCCCTTTTTTTTGTTTTCATTTTTCTTTCTTTCCTTTTGATTATAGTTTTGAATTTGGGTATGTTATATCATATGTGACTGAATAACTGGCAGAGAGGTTGAAGGAGAAGGTAGAGGAATTCTTTGGGTGCCATTATGAACTCTTTGTTGAATTCACCGGTTTGATCAGGTAGGCACCTCCCTTAACTCTTATTCTTCCTTCTTAGATTTTTCAAAGAAAAGATAAGAATGTCCTCAGATAGGTAATATTAATAATGGAACAAATTAATTTTGAGGAAAAACTGCCCAGTCTGTTTCTGTTGAAGTATGGAACAGATTTATTTTCCTCATAACCCTTTGGTAATAAACGTATTTCTAACTCAATTTGTTAGAATAACTTTGCAATATAAATATAACATTGCTCTATAATCGGGAAGAGAGTGAGTCTGAATTTTTATTTAGATGTCTTTGGAACTCCTTTATATTTCCAACATTGTATTTTGCTACTTGATTCTCTAGAGTGTCTATGGATGCTTTCTCATTTATCTTTTCAACTCTCTTTATCTGATAATACTATTCATCGTCCTTCAGCTGGAGTAGAGGATCGAGCATTGGGTGGCATAGTGATGACAACAGGCCCTATCTTAAGCAGCGTGACTTTGCGGTGTGTATGCGACTTGCTGAAGATATTAATGTTAGGGATATATAGTGTTTCCTTGGTCAAGTGCCCTCTGATGATAACTTTCATTTACCTATTTTAATTGGAAGTTGGTTGTGATTCTCGTCTTTTAATTATTGATGTCGAGCTATCTTTTGAATGGTTTATTTGATCTTTTTTCAATTTGGCAGTTGCAAATACCATGGCTTTAATCTCCCCTTGTCCACATACAACGCTTTTGTTACTGTCGCATTTTTTTTAATGTCTTGTTTAGTCTTTCTGCTGATGGTTTTCCTAATTCCTTTTGTAAAAGGCAGTCTGTTATTTGAATAGTTACGGGAATGATTTCAAAGGTGGACTTTTTCACTTCCAGGATGGGGATCCAGCAACTATCGTTCCATCAGGTGGGGTAAGTGACTGAAGCTTATATGAGGAGGTTTTCCAGTTTCTTTAAACAGTACATACATGGGAATTGAAAATGTGAGTCTCTTAAACAACAAGAGTCTTAAAGTCGTAAGATTAGGAATATATATAATGAGAAAACAACAATGTGATAGAGGTGTATTAAATGCCTTATTGTCCAGTCTATTTCAACATGTGATTGATTGCCTTACTCATCAAAATATTGTATTTGTCAGGATGTTGTGATATACACAGCTGACAGCCGCAACATTCATTCTGTTGATGAGGTACATTCAACTGTGTGTGTGTGTCTGTTTATAGTGGCGCAACAGATCAATTCTCCCATTATAAATAAAGTGAAAGATTTAAGTTTTTATTTTGGTTGTGCCTTGTTTTGTATATGCTACTGGTACAACTAAATCTCATGGTCTTCCATCCTGTTTGGTGAAAATTGGGGATGTTAATCGTTCTCTTTTGTCTTCTTTTTGGGTCTTTAGATGCAGAGTTGCTGTCTGATATGACTGTATCTAAATTGCATTGTTTTCTTATGCTTAAGTATCATTTGACAGATTACTGATGGGGAAAGACTCACACTGGCATTATGGTTTAGTCGTGATGCTACCTATGATGAGGATGCTAAACTTATAACCCTTCTGTCACAGAATTTTTTGCATGATAATGCTCCTGAATTATGCCTGCCTTTGCCAGCATCCAGTAATATGTACTGGTTTTCACCAGACCAAGCTTCTTCTGATCAGCAGTTGGGTTTTGATATATGCTGGGCAAGATTGCATGTTCTTGGATACGATCTACTTTTCCATCAAGACAAGAGCTACTGTTCAAATATGTCTGAGTTACTGATGGAGCCACTGCGATTAACAAGGGGAGATGAGTTGTTTGAGCATGAGTTCATCAACATCTTGCATGCACTTCAGGTATTCAACCGAATGCCCACTCTCATTTGCTGTTCATGTTAAGGTGAAGATGAATGCATGCTCGGTAAATACATTTTCAAACTCAAGCAATAGTGAAAATCTCGAATAAACGGAGAATGTTGAATCCCTTGATCATGTGAGAATATAGACGTTCTTCTTACCAGCATAGTTTGAGATTTCTCTGTGCAGTACTTCTTAAACTTATAATTTCCCTAAGGTTAAGTCTGTTATTAAACCTGCTTTGCTCATGATATGCCTCAGGTTGTACAATTCTACTGTTGGAAAGCTCCTGATTTCAAATCTGCCAAAGTAGAAGAAACTACCTCGGTGGTATTCTTGTCACAATCACAGAGGGAGAGATTTGTTTGCCTCAAATCTTTATTTGCAAAGGATGTTCGTCTAGTAGACTCTGTATTTAGCAATGCGACATTCGTTGAGAGTGCACGACATTCCTTTAATTGGGTTGATTTTACGATTGCAATCGCTATGTGGGAAGATTATGCCCGCAAGTTACATAGAGAACTGGTAATGAGCTTACCACACTGGAGAACACAGCAATCTATATTTAATGTATCATTGGATGAAAAGTAGTTTATTTTTTGCCCAATATGACTAGGAAGAATTTATGTTCCAACTATTTGAGTAACATTTTAATGTAAAAGATAATTTGACGATGCCTTATTATTTATTATTTATGGTAATGAGCTTACAGTAAATAATTAGAATGAGTGAGTATTTTAAGCTTAGGAGAAAGTTCTGTCCGTGGCTGAGCGAAGGTATTTGGAGAGGCTACATTTATGCAAAACATTGCCAAAGACATCGTAGAATGCTATATCAGCAGAGGCTATGGTCATTTGGATTGACATGAAACCTTGGCCGTCGTAATACAACTTGAGTTCCTCTGGACTCCACCGCTTTATATCACCTCTCCATGCCTTGGAGCCACCTCCACTTGTGAAGAAATTAATTTCACTGCATTCACAACCAAATCAATTGGTGTTTACATACATTAACCCAAGTTTGTTTTTATTTGTTAATTACCTGTGAGTATCAGAGATGTGCTCCAAGCAATGGTCATGTCCATTCACATAAAAATCGATATTATTTGCCTGATGAAAAGTGGAAACAATTCGTATAATAAATTAAAATATTATTTTACAGTTACTCAAAAGGAAATCTTTTGTTTTGGTTCTTCTTATATATATATACATATAATATAGTTGAAATTTATTTATTTATCAGGAACATTCGTACGTACCTTGAGGATTGGGAGAAGTTGGGTTACAAGCTCTTGGGTGACACCATGATGTCCTGCACTTTTAATTGTATGGTGACCCACTACAATTTTCCATTTTGCACTCGAATCTTTTAGTGCTGAATCCACATCCTATATATATATATATATATATATATATATATATATATATATATATATATATATATATATATATATATATATATATATATATATATATATATATATATATATATATATATATATATATATATATATATATATATATATATATATATATATATATATATATATATATATATATATATATATATATATATATATATATATATATATATATATATATATATATATATATATATATATATATATATATATATATATATATATATATATATATATATATATATATATATATATATATATATATATATATATATATATATATATATATATATATATATATATATATATATATATATATATATATATATATATATATATATATATATATATATATATATATATATATATATATATATATATATATATATATATATATATATATATATATATATATATATATATATATATATATATATATATATATATATATATATATATATATATATATATATATATATATATATATATATATATATATATAAATTGAGATATGCCCCAAATGAAAAAAATAAATAAATAAATTGAGTGGCAATTGGCAAAGATAATAAGAATAAGAATAATGTGTAACGTTACCTTCAAGAGATTGGAAAGATAATCCTCCCGAGGAGTGACGCCCCTCCAATCATAGGTATGGTTCTTTGGATTTGTAAAGTAATCATCCACAAATGGGGTTGTGTCCACAAAGAAAAAGTCTACGATTTCTGCTACCAAAATATATTAATTAGTTTTATTAATGCTGAGCTTGCATTTTGTTGCATTTTGTTTTTGTGTTCATGAATGTGACATAACATATATTATAACACAAGTAAGTAAGTAAGTAAGTAGGGTTGGCTAAGGCTTACCTGCATTTACAATGAATGATCTTAAGCAAAGCCATCTGCTATCAATTTTTCTGAGGACGGGACTCAGTTGTGCCTCAGCATCACCCCGATAGTCATGGTTGCCCAAGACTGCATTAATCATGTAATTATACTACCAGTTAACGAAATAGTTCATGACGTTAATTAACTCAACATGGTGATGGGGTGCATGTATTTTACCATTGTACCATTGCTTATTTAGGCTAGGGGCAGTATAGATGTTGGAAAATGACTCATTGAATGCTGGATCATCCACGCCTGTTAAACCATCCTCATAGAAATTATCACCGGTAGAGATGACAAAGTCTATGTCTGCTGTCTCTCCAATTAGACCCATCTGCAATTCAAATTAAGGATTAAAGTTTGCTAATAAAAAATCACCAACCAGAATATATCTAGCTACCAGTCAATTTCAAAACAACCAACCAGAACCAGTCTTGTTTTCTTGTTTTAATTATTGATGATGGGGGATGGTTGCTACTTAAATTCGTATACGGCAATTGCTAAACCAAATTGACAGAGATAAGGACCCTTTTAGAATATGCATCGAATATTTAATACTGGCTCTTGAGAGCATAATAGAATATGCCCTCCCTAGCCCTAGCTAACACTCTTTATGTAGATTGGAATTTGGAACCATACATAATACATTCATTCATGATCAAATTATATGGTCCTACCAGATGGTGAAATTTTGAACTCGGATTGATGACGACCAAAAAAAAGACGGTGAAATTTGGTAACCATGGCAGCATGAAATATAGAAATCTAGACATGCAATGCAAACATATATATCGTTCATATAATCACAAACATGCAAACATATACGCGTATACAAATTGTCAATCAAGTACAGAGATCATGACCCTGAAAAAAATGATATGTAGAAACCTGGAGGGCAACTTGAGATTGGTTGTAGAGTCCCCGTCTTCCCCAATCTCCAACAACCAAGAAGCTAAGAGATCCATCTGCTTTTGGTGGGTGCTGAAAACGTTGAAGCTCAGCCACAGAACCAACCGAACAAAGTGACAGGCATGCTGCTGTCAAGCCAAAGAAGAAAAATATGGTTTTGGAATCACAAGTAGAAAAAGAAGCCATGTTTGAGTTTTTAGCAGAAAATATGAGAGAACTGACTTCGGTGGATAGCGTTGTGATGTGAGCCTATATATATAGATATAGTGAGTAGCTCCCCATTAGTATTTATAAATAAGCTCTCATTTTATTTCTACTAGAATTTAATTTGCATGCATTATTAACCGAATTAATTGCATATGATGACCTGGCCTCTCTCTTTTTTGTTTTTTTTATTCTCCCTTTTAAAAGCCGGTGATAAAATCTCTTTTTGGAAGAAACAAATATGGTGGCATTTAGAAAACTTACACCTTTTTTCCTGGTCCCTTTGTCTCTATCAATTTATCTCCACGTCATTCTCACTCACCTTACTTATTTAGAAATAAACAATTAAGTTTGAAATTAATCCCTAAGATTGATTACTTGGGGACACCACCAAACATCAAAGCTTCCTTTTCCTGTTTTCCGTCCGTGTTAAGCGTAAGCTAAAATTAAATTATGGTAAACTCTTTGCCTTCAATTGCTAATAATTCGTTGCTTTCCCAGTTGTTTTAGTTTTGTGGCCCTTTCAATTCAAAGATAATGACTTTCCGCAAAGAAGATGAATTAGCCGAGACGGAAAGACAAGAAAACTAGTTTCCATTAATCACATGCGTATAGCCCTGGCAAAGGCAATGGCATTTATGTTGCATTAATTAATAATTTGACAGGAATTAATCTTAAATATGACCAATGCAGGTGCATGTCGAGTCGACGCTCTCCTCCTCCTCCTCCTCCTCCTCCTCTGCATTACATGGATGGTAGGGTAAAGCTGGTTTGACGTGGCCCATTTATGCAAGACATTGCCAAAAATATCATAGAAGGCAATATCTACTTGGCTTTCAGTGATTTGCACTGACATGAAACCCTGCCCATCGTAATACAACTTCATTTCGCTTGGATTGTACCGGCTAACTTCACCTTTCCATGCCTTTGACCCACCACCACTTGTTACAAATTGAAGTGGGCTGCAAATATGTAAAATTATTGTTATTTTCCCACAAAAACAAAAGCAAAAATGCAGTGGCTAATAATAAATTATATAAAAGATTAATTGAATTCTAGTACCTGTCGGGACTACTTATATGTTCTAAGCAATGGTCGTGCCCATTCATGTAAAGATCAACATTGTTCTCCTGAAAGTTTAAGACATGCATGCATGATCATCGTTGATTAAAAACAAAAACAAAAAGGAAAAGGTGAGTGTGTTTTTAGTATGAAATGAAGTACCAGAAGAATTGGGAGAAGCTGTGTTACAAGCTCCTTTGTTTCACCATGATATCCAGCGCTTCTAATCGTGTGGTGGCCAATCACGATCTTCCACTTTGCAGTAGATTCTTTTAATGCTGAATCCAAATCCTTTGCCAAAACCAAAACCAAAACCAAAAGTATATTAATTCTAGCTAGTATTCTAATTAAATTAGTTTGGAAAATTTGGAAAGATGATTAAGCTAAATTTGAGGAGAAATGAAGTATACCTTGAGGAGATTTGATAAGTAATCATTTCGGGGAAATATGCCACTCCAGTCATAGACAGCCTCCTCTGGATGAGTGAAATATTTATCAACAAAGGGAGTTGTATCCACAAAGAAAAGCTCTGCAATTTCTGCCGATATAGAAAAATAACAATAATGTGATTAATAAAACTATTTCCTCTGTTTTAGAACATAAATATTTTGAGATGTACACTCTAGCCTTACCGGTATCAACTATGAAGGATCTCAAGCAAAGCCATTTGGGATCCAATTCTCTGAGAACAGGACTCAGTTGTGCTTCAACATCACCTCTATAATCATGATTACCCAGAACTGCAATATTACCAAAAACATTATTATATATATATATATTGCTTTTAAAACTAGTGTGGATTTAATTGTCCAAGAGTTTGAGGATTGGGATATGTATATGTACCATTGTACCATTGCTTTTGCAGGCTCGGTGCTGTGTAGATTTTGGTAAATGAGTCTTCAAAATTTGGATCGTCGATGCCCGTCAATCCATTATCGTAAAAATTATCCCCGGTGGATATTACAAAGTCAATATCCAACTTCTCTCCAATTATCCCCATCTAGAAATTTGAAGTATATATTTTCTGTTAATATTTACATAACTTCAAACCAAAAAACTAGTGATAGTATCTAAGTCAATGCCGTTTTTCACTGGGCAATTGACCCCGTTGGCGAAAAACTATACTATTATTTATGGTAAAGGTGAAATCTTTTTCTGGATGAAATTTGAAGTTGCAATTCACACCTACCAGTCCCAGATGATTGAAGTTTAGTAGCTGAACAACCCATTTGAAATAAAGCGTTATTTTCCAGAAACCAATAATTTCCATGTACATGTAGACTTAGCGCAAGAAAAAGAAATATGCGCTATGAACAGTACATACTCCAATAATACTATTGTATATAGTCAAATAAACACCCAATCCATACTTTGTGTTGTGTCAGAAGCTGATTGGATCCAAAGAAGACAAATAATGGTGTTCAGTTCAGACATAAAAAAGGTGTCCTAGTTGTTTGGAAATGGGCCATTCCTACATCATGCATGCACAGCAGCTATTTGACCAAGAATGGAACCATCTAGACTGGATAGATAGAGAGTATAAAGAATATAAACGGAATTATTCCCCAAACGGAGGAGCAAAAGAACAAAATAGATTAGAAGATTATTATGAAAATTAAAATTTGAGAAGAGGAGGAAAGGAAAACAATCAAGTGTTAGATGGGATGGAAGTACCTGAAGAGCAACTTGAGATTGATTGAAGGCTCCTCTTCTTCCCCAATCTCCAAGAACCAAAAAGCTAAGAGATCCATCGGCTTTGGGTGCGTGCAGGAATCGTGGTAGCTCTGCTGCATAAGACAAGCTGCACACAACTAGAACAGAGATCAAAACATTTGCAATAGTCATCGTGGTCTTGATTTCCATAGCTACCTTGGCTTAGCTAATTAAGAACGAGGGAAGAGTAGAGAAATGGGAAAAAAGAAGCTTAAAATGGTATTGAGGGTCTCTCCAAGGCAAAACCTGTCTTTTTATACAAACATATAGATTAAACAAACAGATATGGATGCGTATGATTTGGGCACTTATTGGATTGGATAGGGTGACAATAGTTTGCTTCGCAAGAAGAATACAATATTACATATATATCAAAAGGGCAAAATGGAATCGGTGACAACATGGCAAGGGCTAAGGCTAACAAAATGAATAATGGAGCATGGGGTACGCGAGGCCACACATGTCGTTTACGATTAATTATACACAAATCGACAAGAAATTTCTCCACTAATAACGCACTGTGCCAGGAGTAGTCACTCAACTGATGGAAAAACCGCCACCGAAAGAATACCTTTTATCACATGCATTTGTCTGTTCAGTAGTCACTACATATATAAAGTGTCATGGTTAGGTGCAGGCCTTTCATTTTAGTATTTTTAAATAGACTGCTTCAAACTACCACTCCGGTCCAGTTGTTACCTCTCTCAGAGTGCACATATATCTATATATATCATGGGGCCTTCTCCAATGCGAACTCTAAGATGCGAACTCGTTGCGAACTTTTGTTTTTAACCGTTGGATGGCTTGTGTGGCTTTATTTTCTTTCTTTTCGCTCTTCTTCCAACGGTTAAAAACAAAAGTTCGCAACGAGTTCACATCTTAGAGTTCGCATTGGAGAAGCCCCCTATATATCATATATATGGGTTTATTTTGGATTATTATATGAAAGTGAATTTAGTTTATTTGTTTATTTAGAAATTCTATGATTGCATTCATAATTCAGCTAAAAAAGCCACTAGCCACAAAATGCCAATACAAATTAACCACAAAGGGCCATTACAATAACAAAACGGTCTAACATCAAAATTAAGACAATCTGATGCGCCTTCACTAACGATCATTCATGATCGAAGAAACTCTAGTATAGACATCCCAACTAAGATTATAATTCAGAATAATCAAAAGGCATCTCAACTAAGATTATAACTCTTAGTTTCTTCGATTTCTAAGAAGATTATAACGATCATTCCACCGTGCTATTGGTGAAGCCAATTAAGGCCCACAAGGGTCACTTGACCCTTCTCAATATTTTGAAAACCTTATATTTATCTATGTTATCCAAGTTGTTTTATAACTATACTTACTGCTGACCATTCTCGTAAATGTAAATTGTCTACAATGAATATGAATATGATCTATTTTTGTTTGCATGTCTTCATATGTCATTTATATGTGTGCGCCATGGATTTTATTTGATTTTCTCATTTTATCTAAAATCAACTTTTGATACTCTTTTATTATTTTTAGGTTGCTAGAATTTAGGTTATGCTTACTAAGATATTAAATTTGTGATATTGAAATATAATCATTATAATGAATTCGTAAATATATTTTCTTATAAAAACTAAGTTTAATGTAATTATAAAGTTATTTAAAGTTGACCATCCTTGATAGAATTTGTAGCTCCGCCATTGCCCAACCAAATAAACAACCACATGTTCCATTATTCCATACCCAAGGTCCCCGACTCCCCGACACAGAATCATACCCGCTTAGCAAATGAATCAGAATGAATTATTACCTTTTTTATTTTATTTTTAAAGAACACATGCACTTGACAAAATCAATAACTATGAATATGAGGCTGCTGTTCTCTGGGGATCTAAGTAAAATCAAGGACTACTTGGAAATCATGTGGACCGATCAGAGAAGAATAAAATATTGTGTTATTAATACACATATATATAGCTAGAGAACCCGTATGTACACGAAGCCTAGAAATCAGTAATGATATGTACACAGAGTACGTATCCCCAACTACTAATTTAATTTACAAAACTGATCAACTAGCTGTGTTGTAATTTTCCTTTCCTGACATGTTGTTGGCCTCTCTGCCATGGGGAGGCGAGCACTTCATAATTACATGGTAGAGTGAAGCGGCTTAGACATCTTCCAGGTGTGCAAAAGCCTGCCTAAAACATCATAGAATGCAATCTTAGCATCCGATCCGGTCAGTTTCACAGACATGAAACCTTGGCCATCATAGAAGAACTTCATGGCTCGATTGTTATAACTCTTAACATCTCCTCTCCATGCTTTTGAACCTGCCCCGCTTGTTAAATACTGAATCGGACTGCAATTCATCAAGTAATTAAAATTGGCTTAGACCCATCATTAATATACAGACACATGTTTCCTTCAAGAAATTAATTAATTAGGGTTCTTGTTGTTCTACCTGTCGAGGCTACTAATGTGCTCCAAACAGTGGTCATGTCCATTCATGTACATATCAACATTGTGAGCCTGAAAGTCATCACAATAAAATCAAACCCTAATCATAATTTCATATATCTCCGGAGCCTTTTGATTAACGAATATATAATAATGATGGGCAAATTATTACCTTAAGTATTGGTAAGAGGAGACTTATGAGCTCCGGAGTGTCGCCGTGATGTCCAACACTTCTGATCGCATGGTGACCAACGACTATCTTCCACTTTGCAGTTGACTTGTTCAATGCCACTTTCAAATCCTTGTTACAGTGATCAACATAATCATCGTCAAAATTTTGTGATCTTGTTGTGTTTCATAAATAAATGAATAAAAACCAATGTAACAGGCAGTAGTAGTTACCTGCAGAAGGTTAGCGATGTAAGTCCCACGGGGAGACACTGCTCGCCAATCATAATTATGATCTTTGTCAACCAAGTATTTGTTCACAAATGGAGTGGTGTCCACGAAAAAGAACTCCGCAATTCCTACCAAAATTGTATGCAAAATTAAATAAGAACATATAATTTTGAAAGTAAAAATTCATTAAGATGGTTGATTTTCAGTGTTTTATTTATTTATATACAAGCGATATAAAGAAGGGGGATTCAAACACAAAACCTTGAGCTACAAGCAAAATATAAATAAATAAAAAAAGTGATTTTACCTGTATTAAGAATAAAGGATCTCTGGCAAAGCCATCGGCTATCAATCTTTCGGAGGGCAGGGCTTAATTGTGCCTCAGTATCACCCCTATAGTCATGGTTTCCTAAAACTGCACAAATACGATCGATATATGCATAAATCCTTAATTGATACAAATGTGATAAAATTACAGAGAATGAGGGGGATTTTGTTAATAAACTTACCACTATACCACTGTTTTTGCAAGCTAGTAGCTGTGTAAATGTCCTTAAAGGACTCCAAAAATGCTGGATCGTTTACATCCCTTAATCCATCGCCGTAGAAATTATCTCCGGTGGATACAACAAAATCTATATCTAATTGCTCTCCAATCCTTCCCATCTGTCTTGCATGTCAATAGATATAATTAATTAGTCGTAAAAACAACAGAAACAGAGGGAAAAAGGTAAATTAGTCCCAAATGTTATAAAAGTGAATTAATCAAGGACCTGTAAAGCAACTGCGGATTGGTTATAGAACCCTCTTCTGCCCCAATCTCCAACCACCAAAAAGCTAAGCGACCCATCATCTTTTGTTGCGTGTTGAAACCTCTGAAGCTCTGCAAAGCCGGAAACGACCAAAGAAATGCAAAACACCAACACCAGATGAAGGCGTGAAGCTACGTTTTTTTCATAAAGGCAAGCCATGGCTGAGTTGCTAACCATGGCTTTTCTAGGAGACTGAGGTTAATTAGGATATAATAAATAAGAGACAGTTTCAAAAGGGGAGGGAAATTAAGAGCAGGAAGGTATATATGGATTAAATGAAGAGAAATACTAGGGAAAGATAATTATGTCAGATATGCAAAATTTAATCAAGTAATGGGATTGTATTTAAAGCTGCCGTTCACCACTATCATGATCACTAAGTTTGGGGTGGCTCCTTGTTTGGTTAGGTGCATAACAAATATAATGTGGCTTGCCACTTTTCAAGGAATTCAACTATTTGAGGGAGCAAATGATTGACAATCGTTTAGGTTCAAATTTTGGAATATACATATCCATCGCTAGTAAATATATATATGCTATGCCTAATTATTTAACTTGCTAAACCGATCGAGAAGGCTAACCATAGCAGAAAACTACTGCATAATTAGGCAGGAAGCCTTCTATTTGTCGCATTGGTTTAGGACTATGTGCTAGATGTCCCAAAGGTAAAAATGGAAAGGGAAAAAACAGGGGAGAGGGGTAGCCCATGTAGACTGGTTAATTTCATCACAAACATATGATGATTATAATTTTCATGTACATATTATTACACGAGTTTGAACCTAAACCACACCTGCAAAACAAAATTCAGAGCTCTAGTCTATACATTCAAGTATGACCAGCCAGGCAGGAGACAGTCTGCATTTCAAGCTGATTAAGAAACAACTTGCAGCTTAGGCCATAGCTTTTGACCTTGTTTAACATCCACCGATCAAGCTTTGTCTAATTAATTTCAAGCCTCTTAGATTGCTTAAAAGAGAGAATTTGAAGCCTGATACTTGGCAGAGTGATTTTGGCTAAGGGTTGGTGCCTAAAAGAGAGAGAAGAAAGGCCTTGTAATGTCCAGAGGTATCTGATTGAACTGCATCATGCAATGATTTTCCATATTGATTCCGATATTCTGCCTTTATGTACTGCATATCAATCTCAGTCCTTGTCACGATTACCCTTATCAGTGTTGGGTCATCCGTACCCAAACCCTTCATTGCCTTGTGTAAAACCTGCAATTAACGAATTCCAGATTATAATAAATCAATATAATGTTAAACTAATCTTCTTCTTTCCTTTCCTCCAACCTTACCAAAGTCTAATTAATTTAAGACAGTAAGTACCCTTGCAAAATACTTGCCAGGATGGTCAGCACACTGCAAAATTGTCAAAAGTGCATTAAAAAAATACCCAGATGTTTCCTTGGTTACTGCCTGCAATAGAAGTGATCACAGAGTTAAGTAGATTTAGTTTAGGCAAATGATATATATATATAGGTTGAAGAAGAGACAGAACTCAGAGTCAGAGGTACCTTTTCCAATGAATGACCGTACAAACTTTGGTAAGAAGCGCCAACAGCAACCAAATGTGCCCTGCTTCTTTCACTGAAAATTTGGATGAAAACCTTCTCATCCGTTCCCAATTTCTTCTCCCCTGCCTTATAGAGAGCTTCTGCATCCTTCTGCACCATCGCTTGATCATATTCTGGACCTTCGTACCGTGGCACACTAATGTATGCTACCAGCAACTTTACAACACATGCGGCAATGTTTCAATTTTTTTTGGTTTTTTTTATAGAAGTAATATACTGAAATATTTGGTAAACAAAATATTGTAAAGTGACCTTTTTGTGATCTCCAGAGGATAATTTAGTAGCAAGGTCATCCACAAGGTCGACGTCAAAGTTGGAGAAATAGATTTGTTTGAATTGTCGCATCTGGGAAGGAGTTCGAGAACATATGACTTCAGTGGCAGCTTTGAGATCAACATCTCCCTCCAAAGCATGCCGTACGATGTTCGCGTCCCGCGTTGCCGGATCAGGAATCCACATTATCACTGCTCTCTGCATGCACATCATCAAATTATTAAGCCATGATCATGAAATTATGGTTGATTATACTCGATGAATATAATTAGTTACCTTGAGTTGTCCACTAAGCTCGGAGGACAAACGCTTGTTGAGGTCTTCGGAGTAGGTGGCGTGGTATTCTTTTTGGATGGCAGCACGCTGTGTTGCATTTCTGTGCCCTAGAATATTGATCACTGCTGCCGTGTCGCATCCAAATCCTTGTCATGAATTCATCAGTTTATTAGTTTACCAAAAGCAATGGCATTCCCAAATTAAAGAAGAACAATATATACGTTACATGCATAGAGAGGGAAAAAAGAAACAGAAAAGAACGATCACCTTTGAAGGCACGGTAGAGATGGAGAGCATCATCACGGGCCGAAGGTGGCATCGGTGGTATAATCACAGATGCCATTCTTTCTTCTTTCTGTTTATGATCTTAACTAATTAAGTATTGATTATTAGTTAATTGAATGCATTATAGGGGAAGTAATGTTAGATCATGTACGTACGTAGCTCAGTTGAAATATGAAATATACAGAAGAAACTTGTTTTTCAACTGAATTCACAACTCAAAACTTGTCCATGTCTTAGGCAGAAAAAAGAGGAAACTTGTCCATGTGTAATGTATAACTTTCTCCTCAAATCTCCTTAACTTACCAAACGCACCCATTGACCTTTTCCCTTTATATATCTACATTATATTAAAGAATAAGTGGTGATTTTCCCACTCCAATTTTATCCACTTACCTTTTCCCTTTTTTTTCTTTCTTTCTTTCACTCTCCCTTGGACCAAATCTGATATCGATATATTTTTAATATGCATAATTAGCCCATTCAGACTTCAAGCGCTGAGGGCTTACATTAGCCCATTCTGCTCTATCCAGCCAGGATAAATTAATAAACTTACATTTTTAAACACTAGTTGCAATTATATTTTTGTGGGCTGAACAAAACTAATCCATTTGTTTCGTAGAAATTGACATGGCAGCGGAAAGTATTTGACAGGACATGAAGACGTTTAGCACGATCCATCTCATCTCATCAGCCCTAAATTAAGTTGAAAACAAAAAATAAATATATGGATGACTGGTGACTAGACTAGAGTGTGGATTCATTTTGGGTTCTTGATCAGGAATAATAAGGACTCGTCTACCATTAATTTCCTTTTTAAAAAAGAAACTAAACAACAGTGACGTGCTTTTTTCTGGAAAAATAAAGAAATCAAGGTCAAATCTACAGTTGATAAACAGATATATACATAGACCGACGAAAGGAACTGTTACTATTCAATTTGGTTACCCGTGCAGGAACAATTTTCTGGGCGTTTTAAATATTTTTTTAACCCCCTGGTTTGACCTACTGTTTGACAAGGAAAAATGAACCAATATGTCACTTGCATTGTTTTTCTTTTCATCCTTGTAATGAACAGTAATAGCGTATGAAAAACCTGATCACCGATTCCGTGGAAGTTAACTTGAATGAATTTAGTATGATTAAAAGTCACAATCAGAAAACAAACTCGAGCTTTATAATAATTGAGTTGCAGCCAATTAACGATGATGAAAACCAAAGGGATAAAGTGTGACAAATAAGTGGTCCTCTGCCCTCCACTGTTATCTGTAATATGCATCACCAATTTTGCTTTTAGCTTTTAGAAAGTGAATTAACTTAATTATAATTAGTATAGCCAAGATTCAAGGGTAGCTAACCGACACTACATCATCACTTAAGTTACAATCCTTTGCTTAATAGGGACCAATAATCTTCAGTCTGCGGCATTCTTTTTTAATTTGCAAGGTCTTTTACTTCCCCCTTGCAAGTTGCAAAAGTTGCAAGCATTCTTTAAGATATTAAATTTGACCATCACTACTTCATGAACATGTTTGTTAAATTGGATCTTAATCTTCTTTCTTGTTAATCTTAATATATTTATATACATACTTTGTGCACTAATCGCGCAACTAATCTTTATATGCCGTCTATCCAATACCATGCGCATTGCGTCTTTGAATGAATCACATATTAAATATCTTGTTTTCAGTAATTAGTACACGTAATTTATTATGGACTGTCTGTCCTGCAAATTCAGAAACCAACCAACTGTTTGATTGGATTCCTCTAACCCAGTTGATGCCTTAAGATGTTTAGGTAGGCCTATATATAGAATATGTCGGCGCCAACAGTCAAATTGACATGGATTGAATTAAGCAATCGGATCTGACCCGCATCATTTTCAGTTTTGTTGCATTGCATATGCATTTTTAAATTTTGGAAAAAGATCCATGAGCACAACGTGCATCGTTGTATCAACTAGCTCGTGACCTTCACCTTGTTCCGGGACGACACGCTTTTATTGCCACAACAACCCAGTAAGCTGCAGACGATAGTGATACAGTGATGTGATTGCCAAAATAACATGTGTCAAATTCACCATCCCACATGGAAGGGGCAGCTACTAGCTATATATAAAATAGTTTTGCCTTAGTCAATAGGCCAATTTAAGGAGGGAAACTCTCATATAATGGGGATAACATTTTTTGTTATTTTCAGATAATAACACAATGACACGTGATAACTTTTTCTCATGTTATTGTGTTAATATTGGCCGTGAATAGCGAAACAGTGTTATTCCCGTGACAAATAAGTTTTCTTGCAATTTAAAGATTAGGAAATTAATAAAATATTTAATTCGGTTTCCAAGGATTTTTTTTAAATTATAAAAAGGCGATATAATTTTATTATATTAATGGGAATAACAATACAAAGGACATATATGGTAAATGGAGTCATCTCAATAATAATATGGCAGCCACGGGTAAGCTGAAATGATCGGGAGAGAATCACTCTCAAAACTAACATTTTAATAACCCCTCTCAACCGCCATAATTTTCCCAAATCTAGTCCAACGACATTAAAAACAAAAACTAGCCGCTAACCAGCCTGACTCTCCTAGTGAGACTAAGAACATCCAGCAAACTCAACTAAGTTTCTGGAATCATAATAGAAAAAAACATAAAACTCATAGAGTTTCTAGACTTCAGAACAAACTAAAACAACACATGCAAAATGAAAACCAACAACCACTAATCTTTCTTCACGACTTGATATAGAGAGCGTCACCTAGTTATCCAAGGCCTCAACGCACTAATGAGCAGTGGATCTACCATGACCAAGCTGCAACACCTTAAAGAGCAACCTCGCAAGATGAGGCACAACCAAAATCAGCCCATATATGAGACAATAGATTTGCCTAAGTCGAAGAACACCGAAGATTCGACGAGATCCAGAGGAAAACCTCTCAGATCTAACGCTTTCTCCCTTTTTTTTTTTCTTCTCTCTCTCATTAATTTCAAATTACATTTATTTTTAGTTTCCAAGGAAGTTTTAAATTGAAAAACTCAAGGCCTGTTTGGTATCCTACTTGGATCTAATTTTTAAATTCAAAAATATTTTTTCAGTCTAAAGCCCATAATTCGCGTTTGGTAAGGCCAAACTAAAAAACAACTTAAAAAATGCCTAATTTTAAAAATATAAAAGTGAAGTTTTACAGCTCTCTCTCTCTCCTTTTCTTTTGTTAATTTCAATTAGGGTTTATGATTTTATGATTTTAATTTCAATTATTTTTTAATCTTAAAAATAATTTGGAGTTCAATGCCAAACAAGTTTTTTGTCAATATTTAAAAACTCATGCTTCAAAAAAAAAAAAATCATAATTTTTGAATTCATTTTTAATAGTAGAATCCTCGGATACCCTAGTAATATTCTAGTCGAGGCACGCATGTAATTTGCAAATTTTAATTTCAAACTGAGATGTAGCTCAGCTAAGCTAAAAGCCTGCATCAGAGAGATTAACTTGGATCAGGCCGACCGCGACTTGCTTGTTGTTCCCCAAATGCCCAAATCTCTCACCATCAATATATCATAACAATTATTAGGACCTATGCTAATAATTAAATTTTTTATCATTAGGAGATCGTATTAATTAATACGAAGTCGCGAATCTACAAGAACACAAACAAAAACAAATTTAAAATATAGGGTCTATTTTAATTTGCTAAAAAGATGACAGTTTCATTGGTAACGTCGGGCTCCCCATCCAAATCAGAAATTGGATTGGTTCCTGTGGCTGTCGTTTGAGCCTATCAAAACCCTGCAATTTGTATGTATGGTGGTGGGTAAATTAAACTAATTAATATTGTTTGAGTACGATAGTTTAATGACTATATAAATAGTGCTGTTTGTTAGTGTTGAAAATATATAAACTCTGATTTGATTGGCGGTTTTGAAAATGGATTATTATTATTTTCCGGATGAATGAAAATTTGGAATCTTGTAACAAGTTGCAGTGTGATCGCTGGAAAGTATAGTATATATATAATTGGAAACCTTTCAATTTCAAGGTTAGGTTTTGATACTATTCCATGGTCATGTAGCCTTGAATTATAAAATGATATCCATTACACGACAGAATCACACAGTAGATTGTTTAATGCCATGGATTATATTAAACACCAACTTGGTGAAGTTGTGCCGGCGGCTACAAAGAAGTTGCTCCCTCCGAGTGTCTGAGAGAGCCATGACATGATATCCAGCTAGCCGAATGCATCAGACCATACCTTTAAACAGCTTTTGGAAACATGTTTATGTTGTTAATGAGAGAGTCAACAGCACTAAATGCAACTTTTCTGGATGTTCCTTTTTGGTGTCTTTATGTGAAAGAAATATATATTCATTTTCATATGAAACAAACATTAATGCGATTGATCCTCATCTGATCTGATTGTCTGTGCAAAATTAGGAGCCAATAAGTTTTTTCATCTAGTGTCTTGTCAATCAAAGGCTTAAGTTTCTAGTGCCTTGCTCTCCAAGCCTACTAGCTAATAAGCTAGGCATCCACTTCAGCAGTCAATATATACAGTGTCTTGTCAAAGGCTTAAGTTTTCTAGCTAGGCCAACCCAAATCAGTCAGCTGCTTCACCAAATACACTCGCACGTACGTTGACCTGTGCGAGAGATTTACAATTGGAAGATATTCCAAAATTGGGGCAAAGTTGACATGGAGAATTCCATTATGAGTAATAAATGATCTCTTTTCAAGGTTATTACGTGAGCTTTCTGCGGGTAGAGATGAAAAATAGAAAATAAAATACTAGCTAGCTGCTGTGATCGGGAAATAGAGGGATGGTGGGGATTAATTAGAAGCATAAGGGTGTCCACGATGTGGACATTTGGATAGTCAGATAAAAAAGAGAGAGAGAAAGAGAGAGAGAGAGAGTTAATTTTCTGTTGCTCATCTGTTTTCCAATATGTATATCGGCAATATTGGACCACCCCCCACTTGCATGCACCATGGCTTAAACAATTCTGTAAAACATAAGATATCCATGCCTTAAGAAACAGAAATATTCATGCCTGTAGAGACCCGTGTTTCCTCATTAATCTCTCTCTCTCTCTCTCTCCCCAATATAAAGCTATAACTAGCTCTTATATATTTATATATATATTTATATTATATGTTCGTCGACAAGCAATGTAGCCTTCTTTTTATCGGTTGTTGCATTATCTACCCTTGAAACCATCCACGTCGCTTTAGTTAAGAGCAACTCCTCCAGCCCAACTTGCAGTGTTCTCACAGCATGCATGATTATCTCTGCATTTTCTTTTTATCTGTTTTGGCGTTCTCTATCCGACCTTTTCTTCTACCTTCCGTAGCACCTCTCTTGTCCAATTCGATCTTGTCCTCCCATCTACTACTTCAATTTAAAACTAGCCTTCCTCTCTCTCTCTCTCTTTTGCATCTCTCTCTCTCTCTGTCTATACATGGCGAGAAAGCAAGGAGAAGTGAGCACTCCTACTCTCTATCTCTTAGGCGCCGGGTTGATTAATTTCCTCATCCACCTGCATATATATACAAAGATAATTAACATAGGTTTGTTTTCCTTAATTAGGTGATGTGGCCAAGATTAGTGGCAAACAAGATTCTACGAAAGCCATTGGGAAGCAACAACTTTGTGACAGATTTTCCAGGAAACGACGGTCCGGATGGATTAGTGCTGGAAGCACCAAGTTTTGATCAACCGTCTTCCAACTCTACGTCCCCCATCTTCAATCATCACAAGGACACTAACACACACAAGTACAAGTATGTAATTACCAATTCGATATTTCTTTCCCCAGGTCCACCATGAATACTTAAATTTGTACGTTTCTTGTTAATTAATGTATTCTTATCTCATTCGTATAATTTGGTTTTCTCTTCATGAAGGGTTTTTGTTAGTACATGGAATGTTGGCGGGGAGGAACCACAACAAGATTTGAACATCAAGGATTGGATTGACACATCCTGTGACATCTATGTTTTCGGGTACGTACGAAATTTCCAAAGTTGGATATATATATAGAGACACACAATTAGTTGTTATGTTAAGAAGACCTTTCAATGTGTTCAGGTTTCAAGAAATTGTTCCTTTGAAAGCCTCCAACGTTCTGGGATCTGAGAATAGTAGCATCTGCATGAAATGGAATTCCTTGATCAGAGAAGCTTTGAACAAGAAAACACACTACTACTCTCAAGACAATTTGAAGCACGACAAACATGATCATGATGGAAACCCAAATATTATCGAAAGCAGCAATAATCCACGGGAATTCGAATTCCACTGTATCATAAGTAAGCAAATGGTGGGGATATTAATATCAGTTTGGGTTCGAAGTAATATTCGTCCCTTTATTCGGCATCCAAATGTCTCTTGCGTTGGCTGTGGCATCATGGGATGCCTTGGAAATAAGGTACGTAAATTTATATATACACGTATTTCATTCATGGTGATATTCAAGTTCAAGTTCTGGCATATAACTACTTTACTTGAGAAATCAATAAAGTATATTATGATCCGATATATTGATTCAATATTACAGTACTTAAATCTTAGTTTATCTTAATTACTAATAATTTTCCTCTGGTGTGCTTGCAGGGTTCTGTCTCAGTCAGATTTCGGTTGCATGAAACAAGTTTCTGCTTTGTGTGCACTCATCTAGCTTCAGGAAGCAGAGAAGGAGATGAGAAACTGAGAAATTCTAACGTCGCCGATATATTGTCCCGAACAAGTTTTCCTAGAGGCCCTTTGCTTGATTTGCCACGAAAGATCCTAGATCACGAGTATGTTTGCTAAACTTTTGAAACGGTCCAAACAAATTCGTTATGTGTGGTTAGTTTATTTATACATATATGTAATATTAGTCTCCTGAATCAACGTAGGTACATGAAAATAAGACAAGAATGTACAAGTAAGCTGAAGCACCATTATTGTTTCTTTTCAACTTTGAATTTGTCGTGACAAATTAAGAGCAGCCAAACCCTAAGTCTTAATTAAACAGTAAACTATCTATATTGTCATTAACATTATGATTTTTTATTTTAAAGTAGTTGACTTAATATGTAATTAGAAAGTTAATATTATACAAACCCTAGCTAGCAAGCTAAACTAGTTACTTATATATATATTCTCAACTAGGCGACTAATTATGCGTGGTTCAATATTAATATTGCAGTCGAGTAATTTTCCTGGGAGATTTGAATTATAGAATTTCCCTTCCAGAAGCAATGACGCGATCATTAGTGGAGAGAAGAGAATGGAATGCCTTACTAAAACACGATCAGGTAGTCAAACAATTACTTAATTATACTATATTCTTAATTACAATATTAATGCTAATTTACTTAATTGATCTCACACCCAAGATTTGACATGAATAATTAATTTTGATTGGGATTATTAATGAAGCTGATGATGGAGCTGAAAGAGGGTCAAGTACTTGAAGGTTGGCATGAAGGGGCGATTCAATTTGCTCCCACTTACAAATATTGTCCAAATTCTAATGTATACTACGGATGTCGTCCTGGAAACAAAGGTGAAAAGAGGCGCGCTCCTGCATGGTAATTTTCAGTGCTCAATTAATTATTAGATATAATTAATCTGCAAGTCACTAATTAAATTCATGATTATTAATTAATGAACATATATATTAATTCATTCTTGGTGTCTTTTAGGTGTGATCGGATAATTTGGTGCGGAAAAGGATTGAAGCAACATGAATATGGTAGAGGTACATCAAAATTGTCAGACCACAGGCCTGTGAAGGCAATATTTACAGCTGAAGTTGGGGTTTTGCGAACATTGAGAGGATACCACAGCTTTTTTCTATCACAAAGGTTAGACAAAATTTCAAGCCAGTTTCAAGTATCCTCCGCCGATGATTTTCTATGTAAAGGTAGCACCAGATCATCAAGCTTCAAAATTTGAGTTATTATATACATAAACAAGCACTTAATTATTTTGGTTGTATAACTCGGCGGATGAATGTACAGTGAAAGTTGGTTTTGTGAAAAGCTGTCTGAGGCATCCTTTCGCTTTCGCTCGAATTTTATATAAATGAATGAAGGTTTTGTTTTGGTTCAACAAGCAGTATAACTAATCTAATAATACAGATGCTGATACAAATGTAATTGCAGATATCAATATACGATGCTCGTGCTCCCCACCAGGGACCAGGGTGTTGTAAGCTAACCCCCATGCACCCATGTATCGCATGCCCTATATTTTTAATCCAACTTTCCCAATGTTTAGTGCAACCCAGGAATCAAAGTGCATCAAAATTATTTTTAGGTCTCATTTTTTTTTTAATTATAAAAATAAAAAAAAATAAAAAAAGAAAAGAAAAGAAAGTGATCGAACCATATGAATATGATGATGGTATATGATTGGGCAGTTTGGATATATGAACAAAGTGGTGAGGCCATGGTTTCTAGTGGGACAGTGGGAAAATCATTCTCTCAGCCATTTTCTAAGTGGAAGATCCATCATCCATCTGATCTTCGTTTCAATATAGCAGATATACCAAAGATATGATTTAATAACCACAACTTGTTCCGAAATAAATTATGTGGTTCTTTGTTTGTGGTCTACCAACTCCACACATGCGCATGCGATTTATTTTGGAACACAAATAATGCACTTAAATAAGAGAACTAGAAAAACACAGATACGTATCGCCATAATAATTCATTTCTAAATTAACTGAAGCATTGCAACTAGCTAATCTATCCAATTGTATAGAATTCAACTTTCATGATTCCCAAAATAACCCTCACCCATTCTCCGTTGATATTCACTTAACAATGTTAGTTTACGTCAAACGTGAGTTAGGTCAGTTTTCCAAAGTAGTGAGCTTGTCCTCTTACACCCAAGTTCGAGTTCCCCCTTTCCGTACCTCCAATCCAAGGTAGTGAGCTTACACTTAAATTTTAGATTATTGCTTATATAAAATTTTTTAATGAAAAAAATCTTAGTTACGATCACTTTGGGCCACAATTTTTGTTGCGGTTTGCACCTTTTTGAAACTCCTTGCGCGTGCTATGTGAGTTTGTCTTTTGCTTATTTGGGCTTCGGCCCGCCGTTCAACCCAAAGAAAAAGGCTCAAACCAAAATAAAAAAAATAAAAAAAATACTAAATTTTGGCTTTTACGACGTCGTCTCTTCTGTTAGTGTATTCAAGGGAAAAAAAAAAGACAAGATAAAAGCAATCTTTGACCGTTCAATATGATGGGAACGGTCATGATTAAGAGGTTCCAGTTAGGATCCAGAATAAAAATGTCCCAATTTCAAAAAATGGCGCTTTGATTGATTCAGCAAAGCCAAAGCCAAAGCCAAATTCCAAATTCCAAATTCCAGAGGCGTAGAGATGCAGAGAGGGTGCGCTTCGTCGGCTCTGCCTCTGCGAGCCCGCCTCGTAGACTTGCTCATCCAATCTGCTCACGTACGTCAGTCTTTTATCTGAATTTATCTGAATTTGCTTTATTTTTATACATGAATTGATTTTATCCTCTTAATTCCTCAAATTATCATCGGAAATGTAAAATTTAGAAACTCCAAGTTGCTCCGACCGTGAAATATACCGCATTGTCAATTTTTGCTCATAGATTCTACCCTCGTTGTTTTTCCAGGTAACTTCATCTTAATTTGTTTCATTTTTTGTTTTTTTAGTAAAATTAATCATTTTTTGGTTTATTATTATTACTTTTTCACTTCGCTTGACTTGCTTGTATATATAAAGATTGGAGGAACAAGGCAATGACGTGGAAAACTGGCTTTTACAACCCCTGAGAGAGAGCAATTTGCAGTTGTTTGCGCTTGTTTCTCTATGGATTTCAACCAAAGTAGGTTCTGAATCATACTAGTGTCTCCTGCAATTTTTTTTTTCTTTTTTATAAACTTGACATTCTAATCTCTGTGTCCATATTGCCATGTTTTATATTATTTATAGATACACACTTCTCCTTGTTTGTCTGTGAAAATATTCAAGTCTTTGGGGGACAACATTATCAAGGAACAACACTACACCATTCGAGATTACTTGGAAGCAGTAAGCCAATTCTTATAATTATGAGGTTGATGTAATTTGTAAATGGCTCTTTGCCAATTCTTATATTAAGATTCCAATAACTGCTTTACATTTCCGTTTTTCATGTCACACTGTGATTGATCAAGTTGTTTTGTAGGAGGTGGTCTTAATGCAGGTACACTCATAAGCTCTGGAATTTCTTTTCTTTTCGTTCATTTTAATTATTTACTATTGCACTAAGAGCTACCTATTCTTAATCCAAGGTAGTGAATTTTGAGATTGGTATGAACAATAGTGTTTTTGTATACTTTGAGGAGCTTTTACTTCAATTCAAGTAAGTTTTCATTACTGTTAGTTCCATCCATTCATGATCTGCTTGTTTTCAGGTTTACTAGCTTCATTCCAAACTCCAATACATCTTTCCTGGATTTTTGAGTTCAGGGGAGTGGCAAAGGTTGGGGAACTTGTGAACTTTGAAGCAGGCATGGACATCATGGATCTGATTTATGAAAAGGAGACATCCATGCTCTATACTAATCCTCATTCTCTTGCTGCATCAATCTTGGCATGTTAAATAAGATTGAACCTTAATACTAGTAAATATAGCCAATTCTGATTTTTGTTATCTTATTTTGATTTTATATTGTTTTGCAGGTTGCTTCATATGTCATCACCGTTCCTAAACAGACGTGGGAATTTCCTGTTGTTCCCTGGGGTAAGTTTTCTTGTGTTCTTGATGTGCTTTTTAGTGTTTTTTTTTCTTCAAATCCATTGGTTCAAATCTACACATAATTGCTAGAACTGCTTGACATATTCATTGTTTATCTTCTGCCCACAAACTATCTAGCAGATACTAACAAGTTTGTAAAATATGATTGAAAATTCTAAAGTTACCATGATGCGTGCATACAGTATAATAGTATTAACTAGTGGCATGTTAAGGACTGCTGATTTGGGAATCTATGGTATATTTGTAGACAAGGCTATACAGTTCTTCCAGTTCCACCAGAACACTCAGTTTGCTGCTTTTGTGTATTTCAGACTTGTAACAAATGCCCTGTCGTGAGATATATCCTTGGTAATAGCTAATTCATGTGAAATATACAACCCATCGTTATCTCAGTTAGAAACTGATACGTTGCACTCTTCTTTTCTTCCTTTTTCTATACCTAAGTTTTCGGTCTCCCTTCTCCTACTTAAGTCGTGGCAATTGGGCATGAGATTTTATTGGCCATACATCTCAAGTAGGTTGTAAGTTTAGAGTGCTTGCTCTTGCTGGTGTTGAGCCCCCAAGTAGTCACTTTATCCCCTAGTTCTTACGAGAGAAGAAATGGATGTAAAGATTGAGATTGACACCCTCTTTGGTCTTTTGCCTTTGTACACTGACTATTTGTCCCTCAGCAGTCCAGCCATCTCCCATTCCACAGCCTTGTTTGATCTTTTGACCACCGGCCATATCTATCATCAATTTAGTGGGCCTTTGCTCATATGGTTAAGTGTAGACAAGGTATTAGGTAGGTGGAATGCTATAATGAGGGGGTTGTGGGAGGGGTTCAATCCCACTAATCCAATAAGAGAGAAAATATTGGACTTAAACCTTTTTAATGATTGGATGGTTGGATTGAACCCCTCACCAAAATCCCCCTCATTGTAGCATAGCATCCCCCGTTAGGTAGGTAGGCAGCGGGCTGTGTTTACTTCTTGACATTTGACAAGTGCTAGGACTGTTCTAGCATTGCACAGATGTTGTTAAACCTTCCATCAAGTTGTCACCTCCCTTTTATTGGTGCTTTGATCAACGATGGGTGGAACATTTTGCAAGCTCTCTACGGTCTGATTTCAAAGTGGCAAACAAATGTTAAACAGGGGATTGGGATTTGTCATTTTAGGTTTCTGTCTGGATTGCTTGGTTGGTTGACAGCTTGACACAGAGTAGTGTACTAATTGAAATAATTTTTCTTATGCAGTCAAGTTCGTAACAGGTTGCGAAGAAGAGGATATTCTAGAGATAGTCAGAGACATTCTTAAGCATGTATTGGATGTTTCTTGCTAGATATAAGTTTCTCTCTCAATCTCAAGGCTGAGAACAGGGCAACGTGTCTGGTTTTGTACATCAAATAGGATTTCACTTGCTTGTCTTGGAGATATTGCATTGAAATTTTGGTTGATGAACAAAACGACACACAAGAAAAGAAAGTGCTTGTGTTGGAATCCAATACGAATATAGGTCGATAAAGGGATAGGAAAAGTTGAAATGATGTAAAGAAAGAGGGGCCTTTTCTTTTCTTCTTCATATTAGCACACAAGAAAGTACTTTTAGACGCACACGGCCATTTGATTGATTTCAGTCGATGCCCCTACTTTCTCTTTGTTGGGGTGGGGTGGGGTCCCATTTGAAAACAAGAGAGATGCTAAAATAGTGCTTCAAGTTGTCCCCTTGTGGATTTGCTCGTCCATATTGAATTGAACTATCGGTATGCTGTTTTCTATTGTAATATTGAGTTTGGTGGAGTCTTTGATTAAATACTTGAATATAAATAATTTGTTGGAATATTTATGTATAATTTGGTTTTGTGAAAATTAGCAAACCGTAAAGAATACCGTTAGGTCAAGTGGGCTTGGACTTAAATACGAATAATTCATGTGATTATAGCTAATTGGACTTAATACGAACCAATCATATTATATTACATTAAAACACTTCATAATTTCAGTATAATATATTAAGGTTACAGTCAACATATGATTTTTTGTTGTTTATCATTTTGTATTCTGAGTCTTGCAAATTTAGACCATTTTATTGATGCAATAGCAGTATAATAATGTCCTTCATCTCTGCCCTCTTCTCTTTTCGTTTATTTTTAGGTTATGAACTTATGATGCATGCAGATGCAGTTATATATAACAGCTTCCCCGCAGCCAAATTCGAATAATGACAATAATTTCCACTTCGAGGTTGACATTATGAAACATTGGATGTCATATATACCTATTCATGATCGAAATTACCACAATTAACAATCATGCTTGTACGAATCTCAACCTTAAATGATGGTTCACTTTAATGTCTTTGTTTCAGGAAGGAACAAGTAATTATGAATTTCTGCTATTGCATGTGCTAGGTGAATGGCTACCAAAAACCAATACAGAGACTATTAAATATGCTACATTATTCCCTATGAAATAAACAAACGAAGTTATTTCATAAAGAAAATAAAAATTAAAAAAAGGAGTTTATTGGTTTTCAACCTTGATTTCATGCCATGTAAACCATTGCTTCAACATGAATTGATAAAAAAAAAAATAGCTACAAAACAAAACACAACTACGAGCAGTGAGAGCACACATTTTGTTTTATAAGAAATGCTAACAACCTTTTTTCTAACTCCACGGTTAGAGAAATTGATTGTATTGTATGTGCTTGAGTTATATCATAATGATGGATGGATGATAATTGAGTCATGTTAATCCTTAATTAAACAAGTATGGGGCATCGCCCTCAAGGCTGTTTAAGGCCACATTCCCATTAATTGTGTCGGCTAATAAATCCAAGCAACTAACCCCACAGTCACATTCATTTAGGGCATAATCGTACTAGTATTCCCCACCCAACAACCATATAATCTATCAATTCTCTTTCTTTTTTCTCCTTTATTTCCTTCAAGGGTAGGCACTAGCTCTGATTTTTATCAACTTTTTTTGTGGACAAGGAAGGCGCTAGCAATTGGCTTTTGTAATGACTTTCATCTTTTTCTCCTTTTTCAATCTCCCTTTCCTTTATATTTTACCTAATAATAATATATATGTCTCCATGTGGCTCGTGGTTAGTAACTTTGTACATAGCAGGAAAGTTGCAGAGAAAATGCCCAAGACTTGTTTGGTAGCCTAATTACCGTCATCATCATTCGGCAGTGTACTAGTGTACCTCTTTACCAACTTCAGCACTACAGTCTGTCTGTTGAAGAATATGAATCTCACGTAGAAAATATAATTAAATAAAATATAAAATATATTGAATGGTTCTATTATTAATATCACTGAGTCTTTTTATAAAACCCCACATATATTAAGTTTGATAGGTAATTAAATTGAAAACAATATTAGTGTTGTTAGCAGTGAGCCGCTGGTCCATCTCTATACATGTATTACAAGTATGTAGTTTTTATTCTTGTTGCCTAATTAACGAAAGTGGTAGAACTAATATTTTTTTAAAAGATGGGATGTATGAAAATAACAAGATTCCACACAGAGATCGATTTTCATGTTATTTTTTAGGCACTTTTTCCTCACTTATCCATCTATCTGACGTGAAAAGCTTTTATTTGGGCAGCAGCAGAGTCGCTTGGATTATATTATTCCTACTTATCGTACCTTTACGAAATGACAAACCTTTTTTTTCTTTGGTAGGTGGGGTGCGCTTTCGTTCTTATAATTTATTTTATTCAAGGACTCCTCCAGCGTTGAAATCAACAACTAGACTAGACAATTGTTATGGATAGATAGAACAGGGCTGGCTGTAGGAGCACTGCAAAAGGAAATGCGTAGGTCACTCAACACAAGAACTAGATATATTATCCCAAAATGGGATAGTTTTTGAGATAATTCTTACTTTAATGATTTTTCTATGCATTCAAAAATGATGCAATTATGCAGGGTAGCTCGCGCTCGCTTCATATATAAACACGTTAAATATTATATCATCTTGGCAGACCAAATGATGGAAATAATTATTTTTTTCTTTTTGTCATTTCAAAACAAAGACAAAAGCGTAAGCAGGGGTTGGGTGATTGAGTGGTATAAAGAAAGAATAGAAATTAATCAGTGTTAGTGTTGGAAAAGTAATTGATCAAGTTGCTAGCTGTGATGGAGAAATGAAAAACAAGTAGGAGCTGAGGGACCAGTAAGTAAGGTAACATGAGAAATTTGGTGGTGAAAGAGATAAACAAGATGGCATGGCAAATTGGCAATGGCATTTTCTTTCTATCATTGTTATGATCAATCACTCCAATCCATTTTGAAAAACAGTGTTGGGTTGGGTCCATTGTCATACAATTTTTAATTTTCATGTCCAGCTATAGTTTCTTTGTCACTGTTCTGTTGCCTTGTTTGACGGTCGCTGGTGGTAGGTACCCAGTACCAACTACTATACTCTTTCTTTATCTCTCAGCATCCATCACAGGATAGCACAACACTTTGAGTTTGAGCTATTAATTAAAATCGATTCATTTAAATTATAAATTATTGGAACCTAATCCACCAAACTGACTAATAATTCTTAGCCATATGTGATAATTTTGTTTAATGACATATATAACTGGTAATTATGCAGGTAGATCAGACGTCAATCATTTTTGGTTTGTTAGATTAGATATGCAGATCTGGTGATAATATATTAGATCCCTACTCTACTACGCAGGTACTTTCTGGGTTTCATACATTAGAACTTTCCTATGCATGCAGTTCCTGTTGTTTTTATTACTAATAAAATATGGCTCTTGCTCTTGGGGAAAAACGTATTCTTTATCTTCTGAACAAAGTTATTTTGTAGACCCAAATCTAATCTAAGAACCCTGAACCAAAACACAGCAAAGCAGCCACAACACAAGCATAATACACATGCAAAGCCCCAACCAATCTTACGTTTTCCGCACTCGTGCGTGCGCATGGACTTTAATTATTTATATATGTTATGTCATTTAATTATGTACAGAGAAACGCTGAATTTTTATTTATATTTTTGGAGTTTGGAGCTAGTCCATGTCAAAGGTTGCATTCATAATTTATGAACTTAGTTCAAGTGTGTCCATCTCAATGATAATGTAATAACTCATACCAATCAATCAGCCGAGTACATAAAGGCTGTCGTTGGAAGTATTTCTGTGTTTCTGTGTTTCTGAGTTTCTGACAGACATACCAACCATATCGATGTATTGTTTTTCCTATAAGCAAAAGCAACCAAACCATTTGATTTGGTGCAATGCAAGGCACATAGGTTAATTATAAATTACCTTCAGGTGCATATTGTATGTACAACAAGCTAGTACGATGTAAATATTTGCAAATTCGGGGGTGAATGTCTTACTCGACGACAGTGACCCACTGGTCTGGAGTATGTAAAGCTTACCACATTATAAACATTTTTAAGATAAGGTGTGCTAGTTCAAATATCTTGCTTGCTTACCTTCTTCTTTGCCTGTAATTCAAGCAATATTCTGAAACCATTTCTGGAAGTCCGGAAACCATCAATTTATAAGCTAAATATATATCAAAGGAAGCAGTTTCCAACAGCAATTTTGCATCTTTTTTGTTGCTTCTGCTTTATTTTATTTGAAAGAAAAGAAATTACCATGGTGCTGACCAGCTGCAGAACACAATATACAAGTACATATCATTTTCATGTGTATAAGGAAAGTTCAAAAGTTATATAGGTCTGTATTTCATAAATAAATACAGAGGAGGGAATTAAAATGTCAAATATCAGCATCTTTTAGATTCTTTTTATTTTATTTTTATGGATTAAAACTTAACATCACACACAGCTGTTATGATCTGAGTTGAGTCACTGTGGAGTTTGCACTCATCCCGCCACCACGCGCCTGTGCCCCATGAATTTCCAATTCCTATTTCTGTCTGGAAACTAAACTCCACGCGCAAAAACAGATGCAGTGCTTTCTCCCTCCTACTGTCTCACACGAGTCAATTCCAGAGAGAAAGAGAGAGAGACAGAGAGAAGAATTAAAGTACATATTTAAAAAAAAAAAGAGAGAAACACAAGAAATAATTTAGGCTAATGTGGCGCGCGCAGGATCAGATCCACCTGCAATACACTTGCGCATTCTAGCCTAACCTCAAGCCCATAGATGGTCATCTTCTTTATTATTTAATAATTGCTTTTGGTTTTCTTTTTTGCTTATTACTAAATAGTAAGTCCATTGCCAATAATTTTCTCTTTCTTTCACTAAAGTCTGAATCTTTACCCTAATCATTTCTCCCTCTTTCTGTTGTTTATTTTTTCTTTTCTTTTTTGTTCCGTTCCGTTCAAAGCCCATCTCCGAGATCCTTTGCTTCTTCTCATTATTTCACATTTTCTTGAAAATTTTGATAAAGAAAAAAAAAAGAGCTAAAGGAACTAGCTTGGTAGTAAAGACTGAAGGGAAGGCTTCAGATCTAGGAGAGCTAAGGTTGTTTGAGGCAATGGAGACATGCCCAAGTCTGTCTTGGTCTCTTGGTCTCTCTTTGACTTGAGAAACACTTATTAATACACTCTCTCTTTTACTCTCTTCCTTCTTGCTTTTCTTTTCTGTAAGCCTTTTCATTTGACCTCTGCATCTTCCAACCTCTGCTTCATTTTTGTTGGGTTCTCTTGGTTTATTGGGTACTTCAAAGCCCACCAAGAAACTTGCTTCTACTTCAATTTCTAGAGAGAGAAACAGAAACTAAGTGAGAGAGATCTGTGGAAAATGCTGGCTCTTGGAAGTCCTACCATCAGAGTCCGTACAAGCACCAACTGCAATGTTTTACTCAAAGAGCTTCAGGTCTTTCTCTATTTTGGTTTCTTGTTCCTTCTAAAGAGTAAAAGCTTGAACTTTTTTTTTTTCTCTAGGAAGATAACGTGTGGGTTCTTCTTCTTCTTCTCTTCTTCTTCTGCTGTTGTATGGAAATTTGCTTTTTTCATCATGGGGTTTTCAGCAACTTTAAGTTGTGTTGCTCTATAAAAAAGAAAGCACTGATTATTTCTCTAAAATGTGTCATAATGAGTCTAAGTGGAGCTATAAATTAGGCTCTTTTTTGGTTATTTGAAGTAGAAAAGAAAGTACATGTCTTTGTACCTTTTTTAAGTTAAAAAGTTCCGTAGGAGGTGATCTGTTCACCATAGTTTTCAAACTCAGTTTCTCTTTTTTCGTTACTGTGGTAGATTGAGCATGGTTTCTATAAAACATTTGTTTGAATAATTTTGTGGCTTCTTATGTTATATATATATATATATTTTTTTTTTTTCTTCAACTGGATTTCTCCAATTTCTTGATTTTTCTTGAATTTCTTTGTAAAATCATGCCAATTTTGATGGGTTATCTGTTTTGTACTGATTGTCTTGTTTCTTTTGTGCGTTTGAAAAACGGGGTCTTGCTGAATTGTAAAGTTCCAGAACAATGTGTTTGCTTTGCTATCTTTATTTCAATCGGATTTTTGAGACCAGTTTTCTGTTAACTTGTTTCTCTTCCTCTTTTGGTGTTTGGTTTCTCCTAATGCGAAGTGGGGTATGACCGTATGAGATTTGACTTTCGTTTGGTTACTTTGGATTGTTTTAGACTTTTTTTCCTTGCAAAATGTTCAATTCTTATTACCAGTTGATAGAAATTTAGGTTATTGATTTTTATATTCTACCTTCCATAGTTCAGCATTATTTCTTTCTCCATCTCAATTTTTTTTTTTCTTTCGGATCTGTTGCTGCTATGCAATTTTTGATGTTGAATAGTTCATGGGAGGAAAAGAAGAACGCAAGGTGTTTTAAATTCTGATTCAATTTGATTTAGCTGTCAGCATTTGGTTACTCTATGTCAAATAAAATGTTTGTGACCCAATTTATATGTTGCAAGTTTGTCAATCTCTCCCTGTTGCAAAGGAGAAAGATAATTTAATCCACTGATTCACGTTTCAACAATAACTGTTTTTGTGTTTGGCCTTTTCTTATGAGTGCAGCAAATATGGAATGACATTGGTGAGAGCGAAGCAGACCAAGACCGCATGCTGTTGGAGTTGGAGAGGGAATGCTTAGATGTTTACAGGAGGAAGGTTGATGAAGCTGCCAATGCCAAGGCACGCCTTCATCAGTCTGTTGCAGCCAAAGAAGCTGAGCTTGCAACTCTAATGGCTACTTTGGGGGAACTCAATATTGATTCACCGGTAAGGAATCCATTGGAACTTTGTTAAATGATGATTTATTGACCATTGTTCTGATTCCTCCTTGAATTGTGCTCTACCAATTTAAACCTGCATGGCTTCCGTTTAGTAGTGATTCTATATATCAGTCCAGAATTATATGTTTTTAATTCCTAGGTCATCAGACGTAGGCAAGAATGATAACAAGTCATGAATTGGCATGAAATTGGCAGGAAATATCACGTCCTGTTTGGTGCCCAAATAATCATATTCCATCTCTAGTTACTGTTTCAAAATTGGTAGTGATGTAGAATTGATTCCCATCACTTAATGTCATGTATAGACTTTATCTGGTTGATCACACATTTGTTTCTTCCAATTTTTCTGTTTCCATGATGTGTTTCCCAGGCTTTTAGAAGCTTCCATTCTTTGTCTCATACAATTATGTAGATGTGCACATACACATACGTGTTTTCATGTTGGATGTACATACTGCTAGGTTTTCTTACATAAACAAAGTACAAACCAATTTTTTTTAAAGTTGGTCATCCGATTCTTCTTAAATTTTACAGATACAGAGGGAGAAGCGATCAAATTCATTGAAAGAGAAACTTGCATCTGTGGCACCACTTGTGGAAGATCTAAGAGTGAAGAAAGAGGAAAGAATGAAGCAATTTTCAGATATAAAGGCGCAAATTGAGAAGATCAGTGGGGAGATATCCGGATACAACCATCTCAACAATGCTCCAGTCAGTTCGTTAACCCTGGATGAACAAGACCTATCAGTGAGAAAGCTAACTGAATATCAAGCACATCTTCACACTCTTCAAAAAGAGAAGGTAATTATATTATGATATGAATTCGCTCTCCAAGTTACATGTGGCTGCTTGATATATAATGAGTTGTGACACCCTGGTTCAATGGTTACCGTGTAATTGCAGTTATAAGTCTGTGCAAATGAAATTTAGCCAGATTGCTAAAGTTGGGGAATATTGATAAAATTATTAGTCTGAAGTGTCAATAAGAATAGTGACCTCATTCGCAGACATTTCCAGGAGGTTACAGCTCCATTGTTATTAGCTAAGAATCATATTTGGCTTTGAACATAATTGAAGCTGAAGTGACTGTTACTTTCTGATAATACATTGTGGGTTAATTCTGATAAGTTATAACCAAAATTTGTTAGATAAAAAGAAAGTTGTCATAGATAAGAAATTGTTTGCATTACTAGATGCCTTGCACTGATGTGGATCACATTAGTTTCTTATACATTCTGATAAGTTGAGTATACTTCTGTTTTGGCAGTCTGACCGCCTACATAAGGTTTTGGAATGTGTAAATGAGGTTCATTCTCTTTGCGGTGTGCTTGGCTTGGATTTTGGCCAGACTGTAAGTGAAGTGGATCCTAGCTTGCACAGGACAAGCATAGAACAGTCCACAAACATCAGCAATAGCACATTTGAAGGCCTAGAACAGACCATTCAGAAGTTGAAAACAGAAAGGAAAGCTCGAATCCAGAAGGTAAATTGCTGATCCTACTGTAAAAGTCTTTTGATTCTGACTTTGGAATCATAAGTATAACCCTTTTCCAAAATGCAGCTAAAAGATATTGTAGCGTCACTCCTTGAACTTTGGAATTTGATGGACTCATCAAGAGAAGAAAGGAGTAAATTTTCAAGAATTACTTTAATTCTTGGAAATTCAGAACCAGAAATTCAAGAACCAGGCTTTCTTTCAACAGATATTATTGAACAGGTTGGATAGCAATCTCTTTATCTTTTCATTTTAATTCTTTGAAAGTTGAGAGTAAACTTTCTTCTCTTCTCTTTGACAGGCATCGGCAGAAGTGGAGAGACTCACTGAATTGAAAGCAAGCAGAATGAAAGAACTTGTTATGAAAAGGAGGTCAGAATTGGAGGAAATGTGCAGAATGGCTCATATTGAACCTGATACAAGTACATCTGCTGAGAAATCAAATGCATTGATAGATTCTGGTATGAATCTTCACGCAGTCTTAAAGCCAGTTATTTAGATGCTTATATGTTAAAATATATTGGCAAGGAAAATATATGAATTTGTATAAAAAAATCTTGTTTTTGTTCAGGTCTAGTAGATCCATCTGAACTTCTGGCAAACATAGAAGCACAGATAGTCAAAGCTAAAGAAGAGGCTCTGAGCCGGAAAGAAATAATGGATAGGATAGATCGGTGGCTATTTGCATGTGAAGAGGAAAATTGGCTTGAAGACTACAATCAAGTAAGCTTTGAGAAGTTCTGGTAGTTTTCAACATTTCATGATACGAGAAGGGAATCATACTTAGGAATTTATGATTTATTCTCTCTCTGGCTGTTTTTCTTTTTCTACTTCACTTCATCTTGTTTAACATACCTCTGAAGTTAACTTCGATTCTTGTACAATGTACATAAACAAGAATCCATCTTTCAGATGCCATGGTTGATTACTAGGGCTTCTAGTTTGTACACTTTTTTGAAAATTTCTTATTGAATTCCAGGATGAGAACCGGTACAGTGCAGGGAGAGGTGCTCACATTAACCTTAAACGAGCAGAACGAGCTAGAGTGACTGTAAACAAAATTCCAGGTATTGTTTTCTCTAGAAATCACTCCTTTGTCTGAGGATTCAGCACTGGTAGAGCTAACGAGTTCTCTTTCCAGCAATTGTTGACAATTTGATAAACAAAACGCTGGCCTGGGAAGATGAGAAAAAGATGTCATTCCTTTATGATGGGGTGAGTTACTTTGCAACAAAAGTTCTTGGATGTATTTTTCTGTGATGTCCGCTGTCTTGACCTTTAATAGCAATATTTGCAGGCACGACTGGTGTCAATACTGGAGGATTACAAAGTGAGCAGGCAGCAAAAGGAAGAGGAGAAGAAGAGATCTAGGGTAATTTAACTAAACTGTTGTCAACAATGGTATGACATTAAAGTAGACAACAATTACTGGGAGCCCATATTGGCCGGGAGCTAGAACCACAGAAACGGGCGTAGTTTCTTTTGTTTAACTTATGGCCTAACTATGTTTTGAAATGATCTTATGGATGATTTCTTTAACGTTCTTTTCATTTATAGGACCAAAAGAAGCTCCAAGATCTGCTCCTCACAGAGAAAGAAGCCATGTATGGGTCTAGACCTAGTCCTAGAAAAAGTACCAGCTTTAGGAAGCCAAATGGATATCGCTCAAATGGGAATGGATCCATGACTCCTACACCTCGTCGGAATTCAGTTGGCAGTGGAACTCCTGAGCTCTTAACACCCCGATCTTACTCTGGGCGGCAAAATGGATATTTCAAGGAAATGAGAAGATTGTCTACTACACCACTGAACTTTGTGGCCGTATCAAAAGAAGATACAATGTCATATGCGTCTGTTTGTGGTTCTGTGCTGGGATCGCCCCCTCATGATTGATCTTAATTATTGGAAATGGTAATGTTTTGTTTTCAACTTTCCCCATTGTTTATGCTGTTGATATTTTATGCCATCACTCTAGTGAATGTGCTAATAGAAATTCTTGCAATTGCACTCTACATATGCAATCTCAAAAGTTACGTGTTCGCAACAAATATTTTGCTCCCTCTGCAGTCTCCACATTTGCATGAATCTTGTTCTCGAGTTTATCTGATTAGACCTGGAATTTGGTGGTATTCCTGCAGGAACAGGAAGCTGTTACAAGCTAGACGAACTTACACTCACATAAAGCAGCAGAAACCTTGTGAATATGGAGGGGGTTACTAGTTTATGATTGTAATTTGTTAGGATTACATGGAAAGAGAGGTGACGACTCTGCTAGGTAATAGGTCTTGGAATTACTCGTTAACTTTAGGACTTGCAAATCAATATAGAGGAACTAAATATGGAGTGTTATAGTAGTGTTGTTGACCATGTCCTTTGTGGATTTTTCTTGTGTTTCACGGTTTCACGTGTATATATGGAGCTCCGCTTTGGTGGCTACCATTACCATTTCATGTGGGTGAATCTGGTATTTTTGGAAGATATGGATGTTTGCAGAATCTTAGTAGTGATGCTGCTCCTGGAAAAGAAATAGTGAAGAAATCTGTAATCTGTGCAATTTGTTCAATTTGTCTCGCTACTAACCCAAAGCAAAGCAAACCCTTGGAATCTGTATGCAGTGAACATGCTTTTCTGTTTGTTCTTGTTCAACTTTTCGATTGGCCATTATACCAAATCCTTAATTAAACATACGAAACCAAAGCCGCCCATGAAGAATGAGCAAATATCTGCCAAGCGAGCGTTTTCATAAGTAACCGTCTCACAAGGTAGGGTAGGATATAGGATCACGTACAACCTTCGAACCATGTCCTTTAGTGCTTCCCAGCTTACTAGGTTTGAGTTAGGAAATTGTTAACTTGTTTATGAAATAAATAAAATTATTATCTTTTTATGAATATAATTCAACCAAATCAAACACCATCCAGCAACTCACAAGTTGTATTAAAAGACAAAAGAAAAAAAAAAAAGAGTGGAGAGATTCATTTCTGAGAATTACTTGCCTACTGTAGCACACTGAAAACTGAAACGAAATAATCGCAGTAAAAATAAAAGGGTTCGCAACAATGTAATAGGGCAAATAACACGAATATCGCATATGGCAGAAAGTTGTGGACTTGCTTAGGGGCCAATCTAGTAGTAGCAGACAGCAGAGAGTAGAGAGTGCGTGTAGAAGAAGAGAGACTTTCTCGAGGGGAGCGAGTGAGTGAGAACGGCCAGTGGGCTGTCAGAGTCTTCTTTTGGGACTCCGAGAGAACAAAAACGGAAAATAGAAAAGATAGAGAAATAAAAGAAATAAAAGTGCGGAATGGATGTGGTGACATTCGGTATTATAATCGGCATAATCTTGCTTTTCTTTGCTGCTGTTTGTTTTATCACCATCGAAGGAACCTGCAAACGCCGTCCTACTTAGTCTCCACTCTCCGCCCAAACAGCTCCTTAAACCCCACAGTCTTTAACGGCAACCTTAAATTTTGATAGGTACAATAAAACCGACCTTAACCGACAACTGGGTTTTCTCAGAAAATGGCGTTTTGTACGAAAGGTATGGTCTTGGTTGTTGCTTTGGTTCTTGGGCTCTGTTTGGATCTGAGTTTTGCTTCTGGGTCTTGTGCATCCGCGGCTTACGAGTCTCCTGCTCACCACCACCACTGCGATCATGGGCATGACCATGACCATGACCACGACCACGACCGCCACCACGACCACGACCACGACCGCCACCACCACCACGACCACCACCACGACCACGACCACCACGGGGAGAGCTTGTTGGGGTCAAAGCTTCCTGAGGAATTGGCCGAGGAGGAGGATATGAAATTGTACGGATTTGGATTTGATCAACATGGCCAGGATCATGGTCATGATCACGAGCATTTTGGTGCTTTGCAGCTCTCAGTTACCGGTATTTCTTTTCATTTTTAATTATGTTAGATGGACTTATATTTATTGTGAATTTTTATTTTGTTTTTATTTTCTGGGTCTTGTTCAGAAACTTGTATAATGTGTGGAAGCACTTGATTGTTTTTGCATTACACTACTGCTTGGTTGCTAAGAAAGTGCATGAAACAAATTGAAATTTTGAAGAAGCCAATTGGTGAGTACAGCAAATTTTCGGTTACATGCACATTGGAGGATAGAGGATGAGATGGTGACAAATTTCCCAAGGGAGTAAGAGTCCATTATTAACATGGAACAAAATGTAACCAGCATAGAGCACAGAGAGAGCTCTTGATTTTTTCTATGTACCACATTGTGTACCACCTCTCTAATAGAAGTAGGTTCCATTGGATAGGTGAACTCTACCTCTATACCTCTATTAGAGAGGTGGTACACAATATGGTCTCCCTAGCATTACTCGTAACCATAATACATGCTTCAGTTCTTTCTTATGTATTGTGTCACACCAAAGGAACTGATTTCAAATGTGTGAGCCTGAAACCTTATTCTTATTTCTTCTTTATTTTTGCAGGTCTCTGGTTTCATTCCTTGGGCTGCTCGCTTTTGGTGAGTATGGCTTCCCTTATTTGCCTGATTATCTTGCCAGTAATATTCGGTAAGTGACTTATTTGTTACTTATAAATTCTTATTGACTTCAGCATTGACTTTTCCCTAATTAAGTGATACATTTTGCTTCAAGTAGCCTGTCCCAATGACCAACACTGAATTTATTGCATTATTGCAGTACAGGGGAAACCATCCAAGGCAGTTGTTGATTCGTTGGCTTTATTTGGGGTCAGATTCTTCAGCCCTGTTTATTTAATAGAATTAGTCAAATTTGATATGGTTTACATCTTGAGTACCTATTTAATATGTTTACTCTAAGTTACTTACTGCTTCTCCTGCTTATCTCTTCTTTTCTCTACCGGTGTTTCTGTCCAAACTTTAAATTATGAGTCACATTCAGATTTGCACAACTTTCTATTTCAAATTTTCAATATTTTCCTGTTGACCTTTATAATAATACTTTTGAAGGTTCAAGTGATATTTCTTTCTTCATATCTGCATAATGTTTAATTGGGTGTTGTTATCTGTGTTAAGATTGTCAGCAATTCAAAATCAGAAATTTAGGCTTTGCGAAGTATTTCTCTATAATTTTATAGAACTTTGACCATTGCGTTAGCTCTTGCATTGAAGTAACTGAGTACATATATTGGTGGTTTTTGGAAGTTCGTTCACTGTTTTACCTAGGTCTGAACATAGCATAGAATCTTGAAGTCAATGCCTGGCCTGATTGCTGTCTAAGTTGCCTAAAATGTAGATTGCTAAAGTATGTGAAATGGGAATGGGAATTTGATCATGGAATTTGAATTTCATTTGCAGGCTGGAGCTATGTTAGGAGATGCTTTCCTTCATCAATTACCACATGCTTTTGGTTTGTCATTAATCCAATATGACATTAATCTTTATATTTTGGTTCTGTTACCCAGAATCTAATATTTGTTGCAGGTGGAGGACACTCCAGCTCACATGACGACCATGTAGGCCATTCCCATCATGATCATATTGGACATGAGCATTCAAATTCACATTCACATTCTATGAAAGATCTTTCTGTAGGATTATCCATCCTGGGTTAGTACTGTCTTATCCATGCATCTCTGTGTGTCTGCATGAATACATGTCTGTCGGCGCGCAGATGTGCTAACCTATGCGTCCGTGGCTGTATTTATGATTCTTTGTGCGCAATGTGCCTGCTATATAGTAGTGCTTTCTGACATGATATTTGAAACTGGTCTGCATTCCCATACTAACATAGAAGGTGAAAGAAAAAAAAGAATAAAGGAGATAGCTGGTGATTTCAACACTGGGTTTTATATGATTCTTAATTGGTTCGACTTATTAATTCAGTTTTAAAAATTGAGTTGGCATGTATTCTATAAATTTCTATTTCTGGTTTGTTTGATACTTTTGTTTTTGTAGAATTTCCATCAAAATCTCTACCCCTGCTAGAAAATAAAGGAAATTTTTTGTCTTGTTTGCTGCCATTTCTTTTAACCAGTGAAAAAAAAATGAAGACATGGAAAAATGTTTTCTTTGGACACTATTCAATGCCTTGTTACCATATTTGTTGTTGCAGCGGGAATTGTATTATTTCTTCTGGTAGAAAAGTTGGTGAGGTATGTTGAGGAAAACTCTGGAGGAAGTAGTGCATGGAGTCATGGTCATCATCACCATCATCATAAGACCAACAAGAAATTGAAGGATGATAATGATTCTCATGATGACTTGCATTCAGAATCTTCCAGTGGAAAAGATAGAAGGAAGCTGAAGATGTCATCTGAAGAAGAAGCGGCAGCTGAAGTTTCAAATGATTCTTTGATGGAAAATAATCAACATGACTCTCATATTCGTAAGGTGAGTTAGTTCGCATATTGATTTAGCTTCCAACTTCATAAATTTTGTGTTCCACCTTCGTTTATATGCATCTTGTACAGAAGTATCTGAATAAGTTTTGTGTTGGATAATAAAAATAAAGAAATATCTGAATTCTGTGGCCAATCTAATTTTGTTAATAAAGTTTAATTACTGGACTGCAATTGAAGTATTGGCATATTTCCATCCTGCAGAGAAACATTACGACTGGTGATAAACAAGATGTAGCTGCTGCAGATGACTCCAACCGTGATGCTAAGTCCTCAGATGGAGAACCTACTCGATCACCATCAAATCTTGTGTTTGGTTATCTCAATCTCTTCTCTGATGGTGTTGTATGTTTTTCTTCTTATTTGCAATCAAGCTTGTATTTTAAACAAAACAGGGTTCATGATAAGCCTTATCATCTTATTGAAAGATTTGTTGCCACTACAGCACAATTTTACGGATGGGATGGCTTTAGGAAGTGCTTTTCTGCTTCATGGATCTGTCGGTGGGTGGTCTAGAACTCTATTCTTGCTTGCGCACGAGATTCCTCAAGAGGTTTGAGCTCTCTTTTTTCGTTCATTTAATACAAGGCATCAACATCTCCCTATGTCAAAGAGGCAGTGCTAATACTGTATCGAGACATGGTAATCAATTATGTTATGGAAAATAAACATAAGCACTCTTCATGCAGGAAATGTTATCTTTGTCTAGTAAGAGAGTGTGTTCCTTTAGGAGTTAATTCAGCAATGTTATTTGTTACTGACTTTTAAGTTTCTCTCAAAGTCTGAATTTCGCTATAGGAGTATGGGTGGCAACTTTTTTGGTAGAAGTTTGGTGATCTTTGGATTGGCAGTAATGAGCATAGTATCTTGCGCTAAGCATTTAATCCCCATGATGCAAAGTGTCCTCTCCTCCCTAGTCCCCCCAATATGTTGCCGAAAAAGTGTATTAGTAGGATTAGGGCTCATATTATGGTGGACTGGCTAATATTATAGCGTGATTTACCTTTGTTTCAGGTTGGCGATTTTGGTATTCTTGTAAGGTCTGGTTTCAGTGTCTCCAAAGCTCTGTTTTTCAACTTTCTCTCAGCACTTGTGGCACTAGTTGGAACCGCAATGGTAGATTATTATCTCTGCAGCAGGGTTATTCCATTTTAATTAGTATCTTCAGTGATTGAAAAAAGAGATTAATCTGTTGCTATTGATGCAGGCTCTGCTTTTGGGCAAGAATCCAGGACAGTCATCTTTGATTGAGGTGACAAGAATCTAGCCCAAGAATGTGTTGTTTGAACATTTGGTTTTCATGATCTCAAGTAAATATATTTTAATTTGTTGAATCTGTTTTCAGGGTTTTACAGCTGGTGGATTTATATACATTGCTGTTGCTGGAGTGCTTGCAGAAATGAACAGCAATGGCAGCTCATCATTGAAAAGCACGGCATTCCAATTAACTGCATTGATACTCGGCATGGGAGTTGCCCTATGTATTTCTCTTTTTGAATGAAAGTTGATTACAAATTGGGACGTGAAAATCAATCCAAATGTACTGCACAGGTATAATAGTCAAATTGCAATTATCTCCTTGTCCACCTAATGCCACGGCTGTTGTACGGTGAATGTGGAAAAGGGACAGGTAGATAAAGGAAAGAAGAATGTGGTTAACCTTGCCTCTGTTCGTTCTGGGTAATGTCAGAGGGTGAATTCATGATCTTTACGGACAGTGATCCATACAAGGTGGTGAACGTGCTCTTTTTTCCTCCCCTGTATTGGAGAATCAACATGCTTTTGTTAACTGCCTATTATGAGATTACAGTTGCTCAATATCTTTTGCTTTTCCTGATTTGGATTAGCTGGTTTTAGAACTGCACAAATATAAAGCTTGATATTAAAATGACTTTATATATGCCGTGAATCGAAGGATGCGTTCTTTAATGACAGAGAGGAAACTGACCACTGTTTATGCTAATTCGTCCTTCAATTAGGGGGGCGGTGCTTTTTCCTGAGGCTCTGTTGTACAGCTTGAAAGGTCTTTTTGTTCTTGATTGGCGGCATAGGAATGCGTGGTTTGAATATAGCTTTTCTTTGTTCTTGATTTAAGTTCCGGTTCTGGACATGTTTCCAATTTTTTGCATTCTCTTATGTGCCTTGTCTTGGAGATAGACTTTTATTCAACGGGTATAGCACTTTTTGTTATCCCAGCCGCGTAATGACAAGTGGAAAAACTTTTTCATGTGCCATTGCATTATTGGCCAGGAATAGCAAAATAGTGCTATCCCCGTTACAAGAAAGTTTTTCTGCTTGTGTTGACATTGCCAAAGGGACTTACTGAGCAGAGGTCCCGGTGAAGCAATTGCTCAGTGTAATTGCCTAAGTAACAAGAAATAGAATCTGAACATACGCCAATGAAAGTAGAAAAGGTCCCTGCTACATTTCAGCTTTCTATATCAGCTACAATATATGTGATCAAGATTCAGGACCATTTTCTCATCACCCAGTAATCAAGACTCGAACTTGTCTAACTGCTGAAGCATTTGAAAGATGGTAATGCTCTGGGTTGGGAGAGAAGGAATGGGTGGCATTCGCCTTAGCGGTGATATCATATGGTCACCGCGGGTGAGAGTGTTGTGATGCCTCTTACGCACTGCTCGAACAGCAGGAGGCGGCTCTGCCACTGCCACCACCATCTGATCCATTCTTGGTTTGCTATAAGTTGCTGCAGCAGCAGATGATACTTCTGTTCTCTTACGCATGGCGCTGCTCTCTGACGACCTTTTCTCCTGCCTTCCTCCATCCTGTAAATGCATTTTACATGAGACAATATCAATCTGCATATGTAACACTACCAAGGGTTACATATATGCCTCATAATTTTTGTACAAAGTCCATGCATGTAGTTCATCAGTATATCATAACAAACTCGAAAGATCGACCTATTATCTCATATTGGAACAACAAAATAACAAATTTCCTTGCAAATTTCCTACAAAATGTTGAAATGCAATGCTGCTTACATATGTTATTTATATATACATGCAATTCAAAAGCTCATTAAGGTGCTTATTTTCTTACATCAAGATCTACACTAACTAAACGAAAAATATATGGAAAAACTAGTATGAGAAAACGTTCATCATAAAATTGTACACATATGTAGTAAGAAATGCATATATATATATATAAGATGAACATTTGATGCTGCATGTGCCACTATACATTTGAAACATTCTCTGGTTTAAGCAAATATGTGTATGTAAGGTGAAATAAATGAATAATGAAACTTGCTTACATTGATAACAGAAGAGTCGGGCATGGGGCATTTGACAGGGCGATCTTCATCAGGTGGCTCCAAAGGATGTTCTACTGGCCAGAACTGGAAGTCGACTTCAAGCTGCACATGATTATGAGGAGCTTCCATACCACACCCCCAGCTGCTGTGTTGCTGCTTCTCCCTCGTTTCATCTAAAAGCGCAACTTCACTTTCCTCTCCTTCCTAATTAAAATGGAACAAGATTAAATAAAATTAAATAACAAGATTAATGGATGTTACCCCACAAACAGGCACACTCACACACCAAATACATTATTCACAGTGTATGGAATGGAAATCTTTCAGAGAGAGAGAGAGAGAGAGAGAGAGATAAAGCGAGGGCACTTACAAAATCATCCCCACATGAAAATCCCATAGAGATGTTGTTCATAGTAGTGTTGTTCTTGCATATGCCAGAAAGAGGCAGAGAAATTTTGTGTGTGTGTGTGTGTGTCTGAGAGAGAGAGAGAGAGAAGGGAAAGATAGAAAAGAGAGCTGAGGGAATGAAAAGTAGGAGTAGGAGTAGGAGTAGTAAGTAGCCTTGTATTGTAGGGGGAGAGAGAGAGAGAGAGACAGAGAGAGGTGGCAGTGTGGGATGGTTTGCACAGTAGAAAGAAAGATTCCCACCATTTTCGTCTTTTTGGATTTCCTCAACGTCCTAACTTTATTTTAACCCTTTTCTTTTCTTTTCTTTATTGGGGGTGGTTTGGGCCCTCCCCTCTCCCCTTCCCCTTAATTGCTGCTCTTTCTCTCTCTCTTTCACTTTGTTGCTTTAAAGCAACAGTACGTTCTTTCGACGGGAAAAAAAAAAAAAAAAAAAACCAACAGTACGTTCTACCTCTGGTTAGTTAAATCCTTTTTTTTAAAATTAAAAAAAACCCTTACAATCTCCTACTTTGTGCTTTTCATGGGTTTGCAGAACATGAGCAGAGGAAACGTGAGAGAGAGAGAGAGAGAGAGAGAGAGAGAGAATGAGCTATGTTGCTTTATTTGCCAAGATCCGTATACTATACTAGCAGAAAGTAAAAACATTCACACAGAGACTCACAGGTAGAAAGCACGAGATGCACACTTTAATTAATTTACTAGTAGCTGGCTACTTAGCCGCTTCATTTGTTCATTCATTTCGATGCAAACTGCAAATTGCAAATTGCTTGTTTTCTAAAAGAAACAAAAAAGCAATTTGCTCCCTCGCTGACTCACAATCTCATCATTTCAAGATTTTGTTGTCTCATCTACTTCTGTTCTGTGACTGTGTCACTGTCACTGTCACTGTCTTATGCCTGCATGTTAGTAATAGTACTACATGTTTCTTGATATCATAATTTCTGAATTTGAAATATGAATTAGCAGTAATGACCAACTTCATGAATTTTTTCTTTAATTAATCCTTTCAACTTCATCAACTTTTTTCTTCAATTTAAGGGAGCTCCAATTAGCCATAATATTTGGGCTTTTACATCCTCTCACTTTACCCAAAACAAATAATAGGATTTGACCTTTTGCCTCAAATTTGGGCCGAAAGTAAGCCCAATGCTTTCTTAAGCTGGATCATATCTTCTTCAGGCTTAAAAAAACAGAGGGCTTGGAGTTGAGTCGAGGGTCAAAGCTCACCTCATTTATTTTCTTTTTAATTTAGGGATTATATATGAATTGTCTATCGATCCTGAACCTCATCCACTGCACTCCGTTTAACTTTAATATTTGATTTCAATCATTATAAATTTAAAATTATCATCATATCTCCCTCACTGGCCATTGCTGTAAATGTCCTTTCCTTTGGCTACAAATAAAATAAAAGCGCGTTAAGAAGCTGCTTCATGGTCATAGACATAGAGAGAGAGATAGAGGCTAACCAACCTTTGAACAAGTCCAATCCAACAACGCATCAGTAAAAAGAATTTCTAGATGTTTCTTATTCTGGTCTCAATAACAGCTGCTACAGCCTTGGTGCTCTTCTGTTCTTGAGATTCCATCACTCATTTCTTTTTAGGAAAATCACTCAAAAAAGATTTTCATTTCTAATTTTCGCACACGTACGTACGTGCACCCAATTATAGCTAAAATAGGGAAAATTAAAAGAAGAAGAAAAAACTAAAAGAATGTAAGAAAGGACACACACAAACAGAGAGCTAAAATAGGGGATTGATTTGCTTGAGAATCTGCCGGGAACCGACCATTTAGAATAGAGTAGGCAAAAACAGAGAGAGAGAGAGAGAGAGGGGGAAATGAAAATGAAACTGTGGAAAAAAGCTGCCGGGCTTATCAAAGACCGGAACAGCATATGGGTGGCCAGCATCTCCAGACGGACCTCGTACCGGAACCCGGATCTCGAGGCCATCATCATCAAGGCCACCAGCCACGACGAAACCCACGTCGATTACAAGAACTTCCACAGAGTCTACCAATGGGTGCGCACATCTCCTCTCTACCTCAAGCCCCTCCTTTGGGCTCTCTCTACCCGCATGGACAAGACTCGCTCTTGGGTTGTCGCTCTCAAAGGCCTCATGCTCATGCACGGCGTTTTCTGTTGCAAAATCCCATCCGTTCAGAAGATTGGCAGGCTGCCTTTTGATTTCTCCAATTTCTCCGACGGCCATTCCAAGTCCGCCAAAACATGGGCTTGTGATGCCCTGGTTCGCTCCTATTTTACGTATTTGGACCAAAGATCCGCCTTTTTTAGTACGTTGGTGATCAAGAAGAACAAGGGCGATCAGGAGGAGCCTGCATTGTTGGAAGAGCTCGGGAGATTGCAAAAGTGGCAATCTTTGCTTGACATCCTTCTTCAGATCAAACCAGAGCTGAACTTGACGATCAGCACTCATAACAACAACAACAGCAGCAACACCACCGCCAACAACAAGGTTTATCTTATTTCCGAAGCCATGATTTGTTTGCTCACAGAGATCTTCGACGTGTATAGCAGGGTTTGCAAAGGGATCGCCCAAACGCTTTTGAAGATATACGCGGCTCCTGGCAAGCAAGAGGCACAGCTGGCGCTTGGGGTTGTTCAGAAGGCAGCAGTTCAAGGAGAAGATCTCTCCTTGTACCTTGAATTTTGCAAGGAAATGGGCATCCTCAGCGCCACGGATTGTCCTAAAGTTGAGCAGATTCCGGAAGAAGATATTAGAGACCTCCAACGGATAATCAATGAAGCTTCAGTGAGAAACGAAAACAGAGACGTGAAAAATGGTGTTGTCGATCATGCACAGGAGGAGGACAAGGCCATTGTGATGATGAGACAAAGAGAAAGCAGCAGGGGTAGAAATAAAATAATGGTTTATGATCAGCAGCAAACGGCATCAAAGAGGGCCTTCCAGACAATCATCACAGACAAATGGGAGGTGTTTGAAGAAGATTTGATCAGCTGGGTCAGCGCAGATACGACTGGTTTCTCTGATGTGAGCAGCAATACCACTATTACAACAAGTACACCGAGTAGTGCTGTGGGTACACAATACAGAAACCCTTTTGCTTCAGCCTCTTCAAATATGATGATACCTTATAATGCACCTGCACATAACCAAGTTCTTCCAGATTTGATTAGTTTCTGACGATTTGCTGTTGTTGGATTAATATTGAAAAGTTTCATTCCCTTGTTCCCCAGCAGCAGCTTCGTCAATACCTGCAGCTCAATCTCTCCCAATTTTTGTGGATCTTATATCCTCCCCCTTGGGCCTCTTACTTATTAATTAATTATCAATAGATGAATTCTTAACTTGATTTCTTCCTGACCCTTTTTTCTTCATTCTCCATTCTTCCTTTTCTGTTTTATCTCAAGTCTTAAGTTAATCATCATATTGATATATTATCTGCAGACTGCAGGTAAGGTAACATACATACACAAAGTCATGTAGATCAAATATAATAGTATTTTCATAACACAACAGGAATCACTCTGCCAGAGAATTGTTTAATCGGACAGACATTACAAATTTGTAACAATTAGACCCAATGAACTAGTGTTTTTTTTTTCTTGTCTTGGGCCCTCGACAGCTTTTCTCTCTCATCGTGGAAGTCTTATGTCCTCTGTAACTCAAAATTTGCTAAAAGTTGCCTTCAAAAGTAACAAATGGCCACCATGTAGTTTTTGCATTATTTTCATATTTCCCCACTATACTAAACCGTATTCACTCCATCTCATCTCTTGCCAATATTCTGAATACATTTCCGAGACAATTATCCACTCCCCTTGGAATTTGGAATGTACACTTTCTATTTTAGTAACACGAAAGTATGTAGATAACTTTGAGCTGTCTCTTGTCTTGCCTAAGCTTTTGGCTCAAGTTATGGCCGTTAAACTTTTCCCGTCTAAACAACAGATCTTCCTACATTCGCCGGTTTATCAAGAGTACGCCGGTTTACCTTCACCAACTGTCAAGTTGTTAATCACCACCACCATTTTTCACAGACTTTGCATCCATCATCTGGATCACAACACTGACCCCAGATTCAGCTTAAAGTACAATGGGTAGATTTTGGTTCTGGACATTAAAAAGAGAGAGAATCGCTGGAGAAAACTTTGCATCTTAAGTTCACAGAATTTCTTTCGTTTCCATTTCATTTGTTTTGAAACATTCTTAAATGTAGAAGTAGGTTACATCGTTTGCTTATATCAGTATTAAAGGGAAACTAACAAAACTATCAAATTACAACATGCTCTCTTTGTTGCGCGTTATACAATTGAGACCATCTAACCATCAGCAAACAATGTGTAATAAGTTACATATTCTGAAGGTTTTTCTTTTCAACAAATCCATAACAAATGCACTACTAACCTAACTACTAAAACCCTGCTATGAAGGGGCTGCTCTTGTGTAATTTTCACTTGTGTCCCTTTAAACATGTTAACTAATTATCCTATCAACTATGTCCTTGATCACATTAACAAGTTCACTTTAAAGACATGTTCCACACAAAAAACCTACTACTGATAAACCTCTAACTGAAACTATCAGTTTCCTTCCAGAGACACCAGTCAATCAATGTTTGAAACAAAAGTAAAAAGATTTGCAAGACACACAGCAAAGTCCACATAATATTAGAGTCTTAAACCCCTTTCCTCAACCTTGTCACTTCTCTAATGCCCTATTTCTCTTGCATACACCTATATCACAGCCCTCCACTAATTTCCCTCTCCATTAGTATCACCTTCTATATCATCATGTTCCTCTCCAAGCCCCTATAGACAAGAGTTTCCAGGTTCTTCTATGCCCGACACTGTATCAGTACAACACTAAGAGACATGACACGAATAGGTAGAGCATCCTACATGAAATCGAATTTAGTAGTTCTAAGCCAGAGATGCAATCCACATACAACATAATACTACAACAGAACTAGTCAAATACTTGGGAATATAGGCAATCATCTCAGACTCCCCTTTGATCAGTTCAAGTATTTTGCTAAAAGTTGTGGGGGAATAAGGTAACATTGCATTCCAGTAAAAAGATAAATGGGTAAAGGAGTTTCAGTGCAAAATATTAAGAGCATTAGATTAAACGGAGATTGTATACTATCCAGAAACAATTCAATAAATGAGAACTCATCCGCACAATCCTGGTGGCCAGAAAATTCAGCCCTTATCACATAAGCCGAAAGGAAAAATAAACAAAAGAACAATTCCAAATTTTAGAAACAAGTATCATCCGTCATGACTGAAAATTGAATGACTACAAAGTATCTGATAGATCTCTGCAAAAGGTCACAGAAATATATACAGGTGAAATAGACCAAATGCAACTGAAGTCCCACTAATGGTACCAACATAGCAACTCTACCTGATTGTGACGAACTTGTTGGTACCATGTCTTGCCCAATGACCCCTCAGATCAATTGGGTTAGCAAAATTATAACCTTCAGCTGCAAGCTTCTCCAACACCTTCTTGAAAGCACCCTGACTCATTTTTCTTCCAGCTATCCTTGCCCCACGTCGCTTAGTACTCATTGGCAAAGGGTACATAGATACGTTTGTGGTGCAACAAGCAGATTGCCAACCACCACAGCCCCACCTATAACACTGTTGTGGAGCTCCAGTGCATGAGCAGACGGGAATTGGAATACCTGAAATATCCATATTAATCCCGTTTATCACAACATCCAAACTCTTCTTTGCTGGCTTCACACGAGGAACTGATGGATTGTTATTATCTTTTGGCTTCCTCGGCTTTTTCACTTTTGGAGTTTTTGGTGCGCCCCCGCCGCCTCTTTTCTTTGATGGGCCACCTTCCTTATTGGCAACTGGCTCTTCTATTCTCGCCACCCTCTCATCCCTTGACGAATCAGGTGGCTGTAAGATCTGCAAGGAGTGAGCTCCTGAAGTTTCTGGCAGAACAGCATAGTTAGGATTGGCAGGCATCATATTGAGGAATTTATCTCTCTGGTTTACCCAACTGTCCCTCATATAGTTCAGTGGAACAGGAGCATCTGATACAACACAATCCCGAGGATGAAAGGCTCCATTGGAGCTAACCATGACTGCGGGATCACGCCCTGGGACAAAAGCTTTTGTATCGCGCTCTGCCATGCTTGACATGAGCTGCAGGCCAAGATGGCCTTTAAAAGACGGCTCATAATAGCCCCAATTGCGCATGTTCAATGCATCATCATCCATGAGAGCTAGAGATTGAGCAGACAAACAAGCATCGTTATGTTTTGAATTGGCCCATTAATGAAAGTTTTTGAATAACAATAAAAGTGGCCATCGAATAGCCCCCTGAGGCCATGGAAACAAGAAACAAAAGGAAAGAAAGAAAAACAAAAGAGATAGGGAGATAGAAACAGAGCATAGCTCAACCAAATCACAAAATTAGGACCTAAAAGGCAGATGTAAACACAAAATCATCAGCAAAAAATGGATCTTCCTATTAAATTAAATATCAAGCATTTGGTTGGCAGCTGATAAAATGAAGGATAACACAAATACTATCGATCCTTCCTAAATCCCCAAGTTTCATTCAGATCCAAAAGAACAAAAATTTAAAATGAACAAAGACCAATTGTGATGAGCATGCAAATATTTTCATCTAATGGCTTATTTCTGAAAAATGAAGATCCTTCCCTATCCAATAAATAAATATGCGAATTCCAGGATCAAAACTTCTGTGCATTTCCTACACTTTCTCAGCAGCCAAACAGAACCCAAGTAAAAAGACCAACACCCAGATCTATATTTCCATCTTAAAGCAAACATAACAGATTAGGGTTTCGAATCTGATAAATTGGGATCTGAGATCTGTGCACAATAAGGAGAAAAAAATAACAAATTCATAATAATTTTGAAGCTTTCAAATATATAAATATGCACAAGAATGTAAATGGCAGGTTAATAGTACAAGGACCCATATATTCAAATTTTAGAAAGAGAGAGAGATAGTGAGAGAAGAGAGAGGAGAGAGAAAACTTACTTAGGTGGGTGTAAACGGCTCTTTAGGGTTTTGCCCTTCTGGAGAGAGAGAGAGAGAGAGGTGAGAGGAGAGAGGAGAGAGGAGAGAGGAGAGAGAAACCTGAGAGAGAAAGAGAGAGAAACTTATGAGATAGAGAGAGGAAAGAGGAGAGAGGAGAGAGGAGAGAGGAAAGAGGAGAGAGAAAGCCCTAAAAATGAGAAAGAGAGAGAGAGAGAGAGAAACCTAAATTGGGGTATCTATCAAACTTATAGCTGTCACTTTAAAATAAGGAAAATCTAAAAGGCTGATGGATAAATATATTGATATATCTTATGCTATTTTTATTTTTATTTTTTCGGTCAAAAAAATACACGATGCATCATATGTTGAACAGCCGAAGTTTGTAAGGGCAAGTGCCATGTGACTTAGACAAATATTTTGGAGTCTTTTTTTTTTCTAAATAAATATTTGAAACTCAAAAATAGTAATTGAGACTTGAGATTGAGTGGAGTCACCACCACTTCCCTTTATTCTATAACTTTCTTTCTTTTTCTTTCTAAGTAGTGACTTTGTGATTTCATTAATCTATAATTAGACACCCCCTCAATGATTTATAGAACATATGTGGTATTTTAGCTTTGGTAATGTTTACAAATATGGAATTGAAGGTTTATATGGGAAAAAAGATTTCTATGTTTGCTTAAAAAATTCAACGAAATAATATCTATAAATCTTAGAAGTAGACATAAGTTTGTTGTGCAACCATTATTTTCTCTCATTGATGCAATCTAGCACAGTTGGAAATGACCTTAATTTGTAAACCAATAGTCGAACTCCTATGACACATTGGCAGTGTGGGTGAGAAAACCTCATCCTCTAATATCTCTTGTATTAAAAAATAAAAAGGGTCTTACTAAAATCCAATTCACCATGAAATATACAAGGATGTCAAGCCCAAAACTAAAAAACAACTAACTCAAATCAGACTTGGGCCTCACAACCCAAAGGAGGATCCTTAAAAAAGAAAAAACTGAAGACTGCAAGGGAGGAGCTCAAAGTGAAGACAAAGCTCGTAACCGATCTTTTAATCCAAAGACCATGAATATTTCTTAAGGTAGGAGGGCTGTGCATTGTAGCTCATGAAGCATGGGAAAAAAGCTTGCAAATTAATTATGTTGACACCATAACTGACCAAGCAACTAGAAGAAACTCTAAGCAAAGCAAGAGGAGTCCCACATCGGAAATCTACAAGAAGTGAAGACTCCCTCTCACCTATAAAAGCATACCACTCTCCACTTAAGAGGGGATTGGAAACTGAGCTGGGCTCCCTCTTCAGGACTCTCCTGTTAGTCTGGCCTTCGAGTCCTGGGTCTCCAGACCCGGGGACTTGACCCCTGGGCTCCAGACTCCAAACTTTGTACCTTAGACCCTAGGCCTTCTTCCATTTATCTTTGGGTCTAATCCCCTTGTACAAATGTAAACAATATCATAATGAGAACATCTTCTCTGTGGACGTAGCCCATTCATTAAGGGTGAACCACATATATCTTGTCTTTTGTATATTCATAAACTGGCTAAGTCCTCACATACACGCAGAAGGTCCAAACCTTCACTCATCATCCATCACACCTCATCACTAAGTTGGACTCAATCTTGGCCCAACCATTTTGAGCATCAACAAAAGGAATGCCTGAATTCTTCTACAATAAACAGAGGTAAGGGAGATGTGTAATTCTAAAATGCGAATACAACGGGCAATATACATATGAAAGTTCAAATGAAGAGAAGGAATGTCTTCATTCTTCTGCCTGGGGAACTAGGGCTATAAACAAGACCCTTCTCATATTGTTTATGTTTGTGAAACAAATCTCTCTGTAGTTTGTACAGAGACTTGTCAGTTGGTTTTGGCAGGTTGCTTACTATGGTGTATAAGTGATGAGAGTTTGAGTACTCTAGAAAATAAAGATCATATGTACAATGTTCTCCAAAAATTTTGTACTGTTGAATAAACAGCTTGTAGATCAAGTATTGTGAGCGCACTAGTAAAGTATATAAGTTTTAGACTATGGTCTATGCGGAACAAGATTCAATTTATAATTCTGGTGACAGAGTACTTATTTTCGTACTCACGATAAGAGTTCGACTCTCGTTCTTCTTTTTCTTTCTACATCAAAATGAATCTTTAAACTGAAGAGATTAGTAAGGAGGATTATTTCTCTGCATTTAAAAACATGGATTTTGTTGCATTTCAAGTTACTATTTGTGCTCAGTTAATTTCCAATGGAGAATTTAAATAATAGCCGTTGAAGATTTGCAAAAGCCAAGGTAAAAAAAAGAGCAAAGGCGCCTGGATAACATTTGACCGCTACCAAACACACCCAAATTGCTCATCCCCTCTTCAACTTAAGTCCCCAACTTTCACCGCCACGCGCGCTTCAACTTTCCCTCTCTTTTCTTCCTCACAAACCCTCCCAAAACCCTAACCCCACTCACTCTCCACTCAGATTTCCCGGTCGAAATGCCCGGCGTCGCCTCTGGCTCCGGTGATACTTGCGGCGCCTCAGGCTCCAACGACAGTGCTCTGGTCCCATACTCGCCGGAGCTCCGGCATCCCGTCGTCTATTCACTTCACCACGGCCTCAAGCCTCCGATCGGTCGCCTTTCAATCTCGTGGTCCCGGGGCAACACTCTGCGCGTGTCGGTTCTCCGGCCACCGTCCGCAGAAGACTCTGAGGACGCCGAAGTTGGCGGGAGAGTTGTGGAGGTGAGGCTCAGTAATGGAGACGGCGAAACTGGTGATGCGAAGTGGCGGAGGATCGCGTACGGTTCCGTTCCACCATTCGCACTTCTCCAGAGCCGGAGGAGCTCTGTCGCGAGCTTATCGAAGATGTCAATGAGTCCGTCGCCGTATAACATCGATTGGTAAGTAATTTTGTAGACACTTTGGATTAGTCTGTTTGGCTGCCGAGAAAGCTGAGGAAAAAGTTTAGAAAAGTTACAAATATCTAACTTTGTTTTTAATTTTTTAAAAATTAGGTGGGAGTATGTGATGGAGTACAGCAAGGACATAAATTCACTTCTTGGTGTCTCCAAGGCGCCTCCTAATCCAGTGATTGACGACCCGAAGACTGTTTTAAGGGTGAATTTGCGTTATTTCATGTAGTTTTGATTGTTCAAATGTCTTTCCTTTTCCAAATTACAAATACAGTTGATATGTCTAATTTAAAAAGATTAATGTAGAACGTTGAGGAGCCTACCTCTTTAAAAGCTGCGTGGGAGCTAATGGAGATGTTTTATGCTGACAAACAATGCCAATCATGGCTACCGGAAAGGCTTGTTGATTGGTTGGCCGTAATGATCTTATTCTCTTCCCTTTATTTGTTTCATATATTGAACTTTTCAGTTGTTGCTTTATGACGGTCACGACTCATGAGTACTATGCTTGTGTTTCCTGGCAGGATTATGATAGTCTACTTTCGAGTACACAGCCAACTGTCCATTCGAAGCTTGTGGATTTTCAAAATGAACTTGTCGGGTTACAGGTTTGACCTGTCTTGTTCCAGTTTCAATCTTATTTTTCTATTTTCATTGGGATTTCATTAAGGTTCATGCGTCATTAGCTGGGTTTGAGAACATCTCTTGGAATTCTACTGTGGTCTATAGCAGGACTGCAGCATAACTCAACCTAAATGAATTTGTTAACTAATGCCCATTTGTAACTACTTTTCTGGATTTTTTTTTTTTTTGTTACCTTGACTGTTCTCACCATCCGTAAAACACTAGTAGTTAATTTATGGATTCTTTCTATCATTACACTGGCTTGTATTGCGAGGCTGTCAATTAAAATTATTGTGTGTGAGTGGGATTTCTGGTTGATATAACTAAGCATAGTAATCCTTATGGTAGCCTTCTTTTCATTTTAATCATTGAAATATTTGTTGGGGTTAATGTTGATTAAGTTTAGCCTCTGATAGCAAGTTTGTCACTTTTTGGTTCATAAAGATGGTGGAGAATTTTATTAGATTGTTTTCCACAGGTTATTGAGGACAATCCTAAATATTGGGAAGTGTTATCATCAGCACTGGCAGTTGGCTGGATTGAGATTGTGGTTTGTAGTTTTAAAGACCCTGTCCCTTTTCTTTCTAAATTTCTTTTCCTTCTATGTCCAGAGGTTTCTGTCTTCTGAATAGTTAAGTAGTTATAGTTTCCAGTTATGAAAAGACTAATAGGTGCCGTTTGTTTTCATGCAGGTGAAAATGTTGCGGTTACATGGATCTTATCAATTCCATCAGCTTGGCAACCGTGAGGTTGGTGAGAAATAGATTGAACATGGAATAGATGGTTTAGAATATCTTATGATGACTGCTACCGCCGTTTACCTTTTCATATGCTCATGTTCTAAGAATATTTTTCTTTGTGGCTGGTCACCAATTGCAACATACATATTTCAATATTCCATGTAACAATTCCAATTATATACCTTCTTGAAGTTAGTGCTAAAATAACTGATATATTGATCAATTGTATTTTATCTGATGCCTGTCCTGTGTGTAACTGGATAGATAGAGAATGGACTTGTAGAGACAATTTCTTTTCTTATTTCAAAGATGCCACGCATGCGTCCTGAAGTAGAAGATGGAAGGTTAGGTGAATGCTACAAAGCAAAGCCCGATTTTATCAAGGTATGTTTGAGCCTGTGAGGAAACGAGTGCTTCTTCTATATTCTGGCTTTTTCTACTATAATTTGCAACTTCAAGTGTTCTTGTTGCCTAGGCATGGGAGAAATGGAGAGGGAAAATTACTAAACTTGACTGCAGTGCATTCTGGCTTCAATGTGATCACCGTCAAACCCGGGAGGGATTGAAAAATATGATACAAATTATGCTTGGAAACACTGACGATATCTGCAATGTAACTTGCCATTGGATAGAGCTGTTTATTTCTCACTTTCTCTTTGTCAGGCCATTCACAGTGGTAATGCCTAATTACATTATCCTAATATTAGTTATTTTGCAGCTTTGGGCATAGATACGATATGAACTTATGTACTTGTCATCTCTTTGTAATACATTATCATGTGTAGCAGCTGGACTCTGAAGTAGACAACTAATTTCTTTTCTTAAATCAGGGTCTTGAAAGCATGTATAGCCTAGCCCAGAAATGCATGCAGTTGAAACCAATGTCTAGTGCCCATGGGTTGATAGCAATTATTCTTGGAATCCTTGGGGAAAATACCGAGGTAAACAGTTTGGGTTAGACACTGACAGTATACAAATCTATTTATTTTGTCCATGTTTTTCTTCTATAAAAATCTTTTGGGTGCTTGCAAATGGTACAGGTTATCTTAGCGGAATGCTCAAGAGCATTTGGGCCTTGGTGAGCTTCTATGTTCTCTTGTAACTGCATGTATTTCAGCATTTGGTCTTTCAAAAAGCTGTATAATGTTTCCCCACCTTCCATCCCCCATTTTCCCCAAACCCACCAATTGTTGTAGAAGTTTAAGTGGCTTTTGAGATTGAAAAAGCTTGAATGTGCGACTGCTTTTCTATTGAAATGTAACTCTTCATTGCTTGCAATAGGATGGTTGCCCATGCCATTGAGTTGTTGAACACTGGGAGTGATGAAGCAGAAATTCTTCTACAGGAAGAACGCCATAGCTTGGGGGGAATTAGTATAGCAGAGTTACATCGACTTGTTTATGCTCAAGTTCTATCATCACATCCATTGACTTGGCAAGTGAGTGCAATTTAGATAGTTCTAGATTGTTTTTGTTATGATTGTTACAGTAGATTCATGATCTTGTGGCTTTCAGCTTTTCATGTTTGGTGTTATTGTACTCCTGAGTCTTCATAATCAAATATAAACTTGTAGGCATTTAAAATTTCTAGCCTCGCACACTGTGACATCAATTTTATATTCTATATTTTTAGTGTTGATGATTCTTGGTGGCTGTCAGCTGAAATGCCTATCAATTTTCTGTTTCAAGTGCTCTTTGTTTCTTTTGATATTGAGCTGGTAAAACTCACAGTGCACGCACTAAAGATGCTGACAGTTTGATGCTCTCTATGTTTGCAGATTGCTCCAATTTATTTGACATCGTGCATGAAACAGGGAATGGGTTTGTTAGAGATTCTATTGTATAAGCTGCCTATTCAACACAATGAAACACTTCTTAAGGTTAGAGGTCCATATTTTAGTGCCAAAGTTTGTTGTTACTAACCATTGCACAGGTTCTTTTTTCATGAATCTTAGTTTCTGCTCTTTATGTGTATATTTGTGGCTGATAGAAAATAACTTTGTTTTGAACTTTTTGTGCAGAATTTAGAGATATGCCGACTTTATGAACTTGATACTGTTAGTTCAAACATTATGAAGGTATGTGTAAATTTGAAAGGATCATCGTTTCTGTTCATACAAAATTATCATCAATTTATGTACTAGACTTGTTATTTCATTTTTCTCATAATTATTCAAGGTTGAGTTTGCAATACATTTAGGATTTGTGTTAAAAGGTTTTCAGTTTTTAGATTGCTGGCGTGTACCATTGGAAGCATGGTAGGAAAGGTTCTGGAGTTTTTTGGCTACAGCAAGCCCGAGATGAAATTCGTCTTAGCAGGATTGCTCAGCATTTGTTTGATTCAGTTGGAAAGTCAATCTCTGATGAAAGTTTTAAGGTAAAATGTTATTGGTTTGCACACGTCAAATCTTGATACTAGAAAGAAAAAAAAAAATTCAGTTTCATTTTTGGAATGACACATTGTTTATCGTTTGTACATACAGCAATGGGAAGGCTTGATTGAATTGTTGGGTTCAGAATCCAAGACTACGGGGGGTCTTGAATTTTTGCACAAGTATGAGTTTGTGTGACCTTTTCTCTTTGTATTTTCGTGAGCAATATCATTATCCTCATCAACTTTTTATTGAGATCTTTTCTCACTTAAACTTTTCATGTGTTCTAGGTATCGGGACTTCAAAAAGTCCCTTAAGCAAGTTTATGGTGGAAAAACTACTGACACTGCTCGGCAAGCTGTAGAATCTTTGATATCGGTTAGTGTATAACTTTTATGTGACTGGTGCAGCTATCATCCTACATAAACATACTGCTTTACATGACGATCTAAATAATACTGCACCTTGTTTATGAAAGAGTCTATTCCAACGAGTCAATGGTCATATATTTGAGGGTTCGCCTATTTTAATTGGCTAAAAGAAAGGGTAGTTGGGCAAGAAATTTTGCGTTTATGTTTGTCCCTCCCTAGGCACATAAGAAAAATCAACATGCAAATCCCAGCTGACCATAGAAATTGGCGGAGCATAAAGTCATACCAATGGTGAAACTGAAACACTTGCCTTATCGAAAGCATGGTGCCTTTAATTTACTCCGCAGCTGCTTTATTCCATTGCCGCGATAGAATTGCAAGGCCTGTTTTTGAAATAAATCATGCACATAGCACTCAGCTATAAGCCTATAACCTGATGAAGAGGCCCTTTTGGGTGCTCACTGCTCCCCAATTTTATTTCCAGGCACAAATTGCGTGCGTGATCTAGCTAGCAGTAGTACTATATCTAAGGCTGGGGTTGGTTCCTCAAACCATGACCTTCAAATAATATTATTTGTTTTTGGTCCAGACATATATATGTTATAATCAGATTGCTTGATCATGCTTCTTCTTCTTCTTCTTCTTCTTATTTCTATATTACTCCATGCCCCTATATAAACTACCTTCCTCTCTGTCCTGGCCGATCCTTGCTAACACCCAACACACAATGACGTCCCATTTAGACTTTAGTGGGTGCAAGAAGAGGAAGAGAGGTGAGAGGGTATTTAGGTTCAAGAGCTTCGGAGAAAATGGGTACCCAGTTGGGTTTGTTGGGTCGTCATTTAGGGAAAATGTAAAGGCCCTCCTTGAATACGGGCATGTGGAGGGTGGTAGCCTATGCAGCACTAGTTCTACTGGAATGAAGTGTTGGTCATTTCAGCTTCAAGTCCATCGCCATGCTCCTGCCCATGTCGTGCTCTTTGTCGTTGAAGAACCTATCGAGGCATCGCTCAATCGCCATTGCAAGCAATGCCAATATGTCGGTAAAGTTCTAATTCCTTCCATCGATCTAGCTCTATTTAATTTAATTTGAAAGAGAGTCAAGCCTAATAATCATATGGTGGTAGCTAGCTAGCTATATATAATATATGATGGCCCGCCGGCTAATTAATTCCATGATATGTATATAGCTCAGGCTGGGGGCAGCATATGGTTTGCAATAAGAAGTACCACTTTGTGTTGCCTTCCGCGGACACAATGGTGGCAGCGGCAGCTTGCTTGAATTGCAAAGGTGGCAAAGTCTCCTCCTCCGTTGGCAATGGGGGCAAACTAGTAGACACGGCAGCAATTAATGGTAATGGGGCTAATTCATCCAATAGTTTAGTGGAATTAGAGGGTCATACGATGCACGGTGTGTTTCACTCTAACGGCTTCGGGCATTTGCTGTGTGTCAATGGGCTGGAAACCGGTTCTGACTTGGCTGGACACCAGATCCTTGAATTTTGGGATCGTTTATGCACCGGATTGCGAGCAAGGTACGTAATAATATTAAATCTGAAATTCTTTTTGATGTTTTACCTAAACAAAGAATGAACAAAAGTACTGTATTATATTTGGTACGTAGGAAAGTGAGTTTGAATGACGTTTCACAGAAGAGAGGCATGGAGTTGAGGCTAATCCATGGAGTAGCATACAGCGAGCCATGGTTTGGTCGTTGGGGTTACAAATTCGGACGTGCAAGTTTTTGTGTCACTCAGCAAATGTACCAAAAAGCCATTGAAGCATTACAAGGCATGCCCTTATGCTTGCTTATCCACGACCATCTTGCCACTTCCAACCATGACATTCCTCTCATCTTCTCAAGGTATCACACACTGTCAGACAATTCTTTGGTCACTCTTGGTGACCTTTTCCATTTCATGCTAGAGCTCAAGTCCCGGTTGCCGCCCACAGACCAAAATTCATGCATTGATTCCTCCTATAACCCGGCAATGTTGGTGGAAACAAATTGTAGATGGTCCCCGAAAAGAGTTGAAATGGCGACTCGGGTGATTGTGGAGGCCTTGAAGAGGGTTCAGTTTAGGTGGGTGTCTAGGCAAGAAGTTAGGGACGCCGCTCGTGCCTACATAGGCGACACGGGGTTGCTAGATTTCGTGTTGAAGTCGTTGGGGAACCACATTGTGGGAAATTACCTGGTTCGCCGCACCTTAAACCCGGTGACTAAAGTTCTTGAGTATTGCTTGGAAGATATCTCCAATCATGTGTCCCCTAATAACCAAGATGGCTTGCTCAGGAACAATCCGAAAATGAAAGCTTCGTGGTACAAGATTTCGAAATTCCAGTTGATGAAGGACATGTTCTACTTGTACAAGCACATCCTCAAAGACCAGAAGCTGAGCAGCACAGGGATCTTTTCAGCCATACCAATGGCTGTAAGAATCATTATTGACTCCAAGTACCTTGTGAAGGATTATTGTGGTGGTGAGGTGCCTTTGGGGGTTGAACTAGGCCTTCAAGGCAAGTCAAACATCTACTGCACCGTGATGCTAACAAACACCGATCACGAAGAGCTTGATCATGATCAAAACTATAATAAGATTACAAGCAACAATGCAACATTGCCACCCTACGAGTGCCTCACGCTGAAGAACAATGCGACAGTTGACGAGCTCAAGAAAGAAGTGGAAAGGAATTTCAGGGAGATTTACTGGGGATTGAGGGGGTTTGTGGTGGAAACAATTGGAAATTTGAAGAATGCGAAGGGGACAGATATGGTTTTTGGGTTGGTTGAGGCGGGTCAGAAGATTGTGGTTGAAGGAAGCAACAAAGATATGAGAGGGCTTGTAAAACAGGAGATGTATGAATGTGGGCGGAGGGAGTATGTTGTGGATTGCCCTTGTGGTGCCAAGGAAGATGATGGGGAGAGAATGGTGGGGTGTGATATATGTGAAGTCAGGCAGCATACGCTTTGTGTTCGAATACCAAACAATGAACAAGTGCCTCATATATTTCTCTGCAATCGATGTGAACGAGAAATCATACTTTTGCCTTCTCCATAGCTCTGCAGCAGTAGCAAGTAGCAACCAATATTACTTTTATTTATTATGATCCATCCCTTTAATTTCTGGTGTCATTAATTTATGTCATTTTAATTTTGGGAAGATGTTATGTAATCTGTCAAGAACAACATCAGATCAGTCAAGTAATTTCGCAAGTATACGTTAGTTGCAGCATCATTCATGCTTGAGCTTTTACCATTTATTTATTTATTTTCATGATTTCATGGCCCAAATCCAATATATCATCTTTTATCTATTCTGGGCCTTCGGATTTAACGTTGAGCTGCTCGAAGACACCCACACTACTGGGCCTTTACATAACAACTATACTAATTTTCTTTTGGGCCGATTGCGATTATACACAAAATGAATTGATTTATGAGAGGACAACACACCAAAAACGACCATCTCATTAAACTGAAATGAAAAACTTATCTCAAGCGTGATTGTTCGTAAAGGATCCTTTAGTGTAGTGGTTTGAAGCAATTACTCCTCTAGTCCTAGCATACATATAGTGTGTGTGAATTTAGTATATTATCGTCCCTCTCAATAAGAAAGGTGTTTAAAAAAAACTAATTAAAGCTTATTTTAACTGGGTACTTAGGGCAATTTATTAAATTTCATTTCTATATCGACAAAGAAAAAGGAAAGAGAAGTGTTAGACCCCATTACAATTTGTAACGAAGGTTTTTGGAACAAGTGTTATCGATATATATTAATTAAACATCCAACCATTTCGTTTAATTAGGGCTAAATAAAACGAGAAACTTGATGAGCACCCAATTTATGCTTGTGGTTGGTTGTTGGAGTGTTGCACGCCTAAAAAGAGAAACATTTCCTTCAACTGCAAGGATCAATTTTTTTTTTCCCCTATCATCTTTCAAACGGCAACAACTTTTTATTGACTTGTATCCCCTAACAAAAATAAAAATAAAAACAAAGGAAAGGTCTACACCACCAAATTTATTTTTAACATTAATTTTTTTGGGGTAAGATCATGATATGAACGTTTTCCTTGTGAATATAAGGAGAGAGTAGAGAGGCGGGTAGAAAGATTCAAATAAATGCACTATTTACTGCACTATGATAATTGCTATATTTGACGTTTGACCACCATGATCATTCCAACTGAAAACCTTCTTTTTAAAGCAGATATGTAAGTATAGAAATCAAACAAAGTTTGAAGTTGGAATCAAAGATCAAAGAAAGCATCCCCTGATCCACAGTGTATTGTTGGAACCCAAATCATTGCTTCATTTTCCCTGTAGAGACTAGAGAGAGAAAGAGAAACGAAAGTGGTGCGGTGTAAAAAGTAAATGGTTAAATGTTGAAGCGGTTAAAACTTAAACTGGATGAGTTTCTGTTCATGGGTATATTTGTCCCTGCGTACTAGTTTGGGTTAAGCTTCCAAGACCGCTTCACTTTCTGGAAATTACTCAGTCCGTAGTCATTTTCTTTATTTTTCTAATTATTATTGTACATTTCCTTTTGGCTAACTTTTCTTCCCCTCCCCGTATGAATCTGTTTTTATTATTACGTAGGGCAGGTAACTTGTCAGACTCTGACATTACCCACTACATCTCTCTCTCTCTCTCTGTATCTCGTTGCATTGCATATACTGTACACAGAACACAAAAATACAGATTTATCCGAAAAATAAAAAATGAAAGTTCCATGAAGGTGGAGAAAACAAACAAACAAATGTTCTCTTCTGTATGGTCTATGCCTTGAGTGCGAAGAAATGATGGATATGCATGGGCATGTTAATCATAGCTAACACTGTGGGTTCTAAAATGTTCGATTTGAAACTAAATACTTTTTATTTTGTCTCCTTTTTGGTTTTCAGTGTGACAGTAAAGAATGGAATAGATGCCAACTTTGGTTCACTTCTCGGGATACCAACACAGCTGAACCAGACAAACGCCTCACTCAGCGCAATAACACAAAGGTTTTTTGGCCCCTACCCATCGTCAATTTCAAATTATTGAAGCACCTCCCTCGTATACTTACTCAAATATTTTTGTTGGATTAATGTTTGTAGTACATTGCTTAATTTGAAGTTGCAAGTGAATTAAATACACAATTCCTGACCAAATCTCATTAAGAGCGAATGAATTTACAAATTACAAATTCATTTCTTGAAAGAGACATGGAAGCAGAACTCCGCCTTATATATGTTAATTAAATTAATTAATGGATCTCAAAAAAGTAAAGTTAAAGCTATATATACATAATTAATTGGACTTTAGGGCTAAGTCAACATAATTTTTTAAAGCTTGGGTTGCCACGTGAGAGAAGGGATTAGTTTTAAGAAAAGGTGATTAGATTTGGAATCCAGAACACTTGGGAGGGAGGGATGATTGCTTTTTTTGATGCAGCAATGCATGCCAGCATGTGATAAGAATCCTTCTCCCATCATCCTACCATTCTTTCCAACTCAACAAGTATAATAAAGTAGGGCAAGCATCTTCTCCTTTTTTCTAATTATTCATTCTTAAAAACCCTACCCTTCATCACCTCCATCCATCATATTCATATTCATATACATATATATAAGAGATTTTCTATTTAAACCTCGTACTTCTCTTTGTTCACCTCAATACTTAAATTATTAAGCTGTAAGTTTTATTATTGTGTAAAAAGACAAAAAAGGTCATCCAACTTAATAATTAACCATAGTACATCTATACAGACACCCCACCACTCATCATATTAAGTTTTAGAAAAATACAAACTTCTCTACATCCTATTGCCATATTACTCTTCTCTTTTAAAGACGTAGAACATTGACGAGCTTACCTCTTTAAATATGTGTGGGAGTTGATGGAAGGGCTTATTGATTGTCAACTCAATAATACCCAAGTGTTAGAATTCCAGTTACAGTTCTTGGAGAGAGGTAAAGCTGTTCTCTTTCTCTAGAAAGTATTAAATTTCGGGTTTGGGGTTCCATTTGTCTGTGTTTTTTTTTTCTGTTGGGAACAAAGAAAATTGTGGTGTTTAAATAGAAAATCTCTTTTATTTCTTATTTTTTTCAATTTGGGGTGTATTTAAGGGTAGTTTAGAAAGATAGTGGGGTTTGCTTAGAAATTGTGAAAATTTAAATTAAAAGATGGGGTGAACTAAGAGAAGTATGGAGTTTATCTCTGTGAACACATTAATTATATTTTGACATGTGTGTTCTGAACATTTGTCAAAAAGTAATATCTTTTTTTTTTATAAAAAAGATTCACATTGTTGTATGTTTTCACTTTTGTTGTTGTTCTTGTGTATTTACTGTTCTTGGGATAGAAACCAAACAAGCCCTTAATTCTTGAGTAACTTTTTGGTATGAGAAGATGCTCTAACTATGGAGAATGAAATCTCAGTTTCTGGCTAGGCAATCATACATTAAGGAGAAAGTTCAACTCTCATTTGCTAGATTTGTAAACCAAGGATAATATATATATATATATATATATATATATATAAAGCTAATTTAATTATAAATATATGTCGCACATGTGTTTTGGTGTCATAAAGATGTAGGGTGATGATGATGATATACATTCAACTTCCATCAATTATTAATTTGATATCAGAGTTATCCCTAAAATAATGGACAATTCTTTGTATTCTATAAAGTTGAAATTCGACCTCTCTCTTGACCGGTAAGAGCTAAT
>NW_018921964.1:518318-535987 GCF_002207925.1 Prunus avium
TCTCTCTCTCTCTCTCTCTCTCTCTCTCTCTCTCTACATATGAAATGGAGAGATTAGAGTAAAGCTGAAACCCACTAGTCCAACTTCACCTGCAGCGCCCTGTACATGTGTGTGTAAGGATTGATTGATTCTAGTGCTCTCTCTACTTAATTCCCCCAACATATAGTCTTGAAAAATTCACCCATGTTGGACAACCACACTGCTTCTTCCTCTGCTGCTCCATCTTCTTCCTCTCATGATGCCTTAGAAAATGGAGGAGCCACTCACAAAAGAAAAAGAAGACCAGCAGGCACACCAGGTAATTTATTTATTTAAAACTTCATTAACAACTCCAATATCCCACAAACCCTCTTCTGATTTTTAATCTTCCTCTTGTTTTTATTTTTTGGGGTTTTGATCGTTTGATTCACACATGTCTGTTTATAGATCCGGATGCAGAAGTTGTGTCTCTGTCTCCCAAGACCTTGCTGGAATCAGACCGGTACGTATGCGAGATCTGCAACCAAGGATTTCAGAGAGATCAGAACCTGCAGATGCACAGGCGACGGCACAAGGTGCCGTGGAAATTGCTAAAGAGAGAAATTGCTCAAGATCAGGTCATCAAGAAAAGGGTGTTTGTCTGCCCGGAGCCCAGCTGTCTGCACCATGACCCTTGCCACGCCCTGGGCGATCTTGTTGGGATTAAGAAGCACTTCAGAAGAAAACACAGCAATCACAAGCAGTGGGTGTGCGACAAGTGCTCCAAAGGCTATGCGGTTCAATCTGATTACAAAGCCCATCTCAAAACCTGTGGCACCAGAGGACATTCTTGTGACTGTGGCCGTGTGTTTTCCAGGTTTGTTCAATTTACCATCATCATTATGCTTTTTTCAAAAGCGCCTAGCTTTTTCAACTAGCCAGGCCAAAATCATCATCTGAAATCTGAACATGGTCGGTCAGGCTTTCTGTTGTGAATCATTTATTGCAAGAGGCCATTATAATTTATAGTACCATATACAGTGTACTGGTTGATAGCTAGCCATAGCCTAGCTAGCTCCATTCAAATGTTATGGCCTTTCTTCCATTTTCGTTCAAACCCTAAAAGCTCATCCCGTAAAAAGCATGTTAATTACCTGTCACAGATAAGAACAAATCTTGAAATCCTACAATCTACCTTTTTTCTTAAAATAATGATTTATCTTTCTTGTTCTTGATGGCATCGGTTTCTGACCATCATGCTTCTCATGTATGCATTCTTCTGTTCCACTCCCTCTTTCGAATACTGTATAAATCAGTTTCCTAACAGTAGCACATGACCTCATCGATCCTCATGCTTGCTAATTGCCTTTTTTTGTGTTCTTCTACTGCAGCTTACTGTTCCCAATAACATACAGTTTCCGGCAATATTTACCTATCTTTGATAAAAAAACTGCCATACTATATTTTACTTAATTATTTCTTTATATATATATATATAGGTACCCCACATGATTTCTTTTACTTACTTTTTAAACTCGTATTCTGTTTTAATTTATGGAACCTAATCATATAATCCATACTACAGATACTCCCAGTCTATCAATTTAATATTCATTTGCTTCTTGGTAACCCTACATATATATATATATATCAAGGGCTTATGGCTAACGATCTTGTGATAATGTGTGTGTGTGTATATATAGAATTATAGATCTATATATTCAGTTTGAATCATTCTACCTTATCGTGATTTCAGAGTGGAAAGTTTCATAGAGCACCAAGACACTTGCACAGTCCGACATGTCGTCAGGCCAGAATTCCAGGTGGCACTGCAGCCGGCCTGCTCGTCTCGAACCGCATCGAGCACCAGCCCCTCCAGCGACACCAATTTCAGCATCAACAACAACAATAATAATAATGTCCCTCAAGCCTTGCCTGGTCTACCAATGCGGCCAAACCCAACTCACCATCACGATCATCAGCGTGCGCATGCTCTTAATAATCCTCACAGTTCTTGTAACCAGCAGCAGCAGCAGCAGCAGCAACAAGTCCATAATAATAATATTCTGGAACTTCAGCTCCTTCCATCCTCCAACACCCGCACTATCTCCCCACCAAATTTAGACGAAAACCACGCGACCCATTTGAAGCTTTCTATTGGCTCATCGTCATGTGATCAGCGCGGAGATGAAAAGAAGGATCAAACAAGGCAGCCCAGTTCATCAGGTATAAGAAGAAGCTGTTCAAATGCTGAGAAGATGGACGGTGCTGGGCGCACGTTGGAAGTGGCAAGGTTGAAAGAGTTCGCGAGCGAAGAGTTAAAGCTGGCCATGGCTGAAAAGGCGTACGCCGAAGACGCTAGGCGAGAAGCCAAAAGGCAAATAGAGATGGCTGAGCTGGAGTTTGCCAACGCCAAGAGAATGAGGCAACAAGCCCTGGCTGAAATGGAGAAGGCTCAGTTCCTCAAAGAGCAGGCCATGAAGAAAATAAGCTCTGCCATTTTGCAAATCACTTGTCAAGCTTGCAAGCAACACTTCCATGCTTCTGCAACAACCGCCGTGGGACCCTCTGATGAGACCTCTCTTGCGATGAGTTACATGTCCTCCGCCACAACCGAAGGAGAAGGAGATCACGATCAATGACCCCACCGGGCACATGATTATGATTGATGATCATGCAACATCAGCTAGCAAACGATACTGTTAATTAAACCATATTTTGTAATTGGTTTGGTAACTCTTTTTTTACGTTTTTATTGTTTTCACATGCAATGCTTATCTTGTAAACAGACAGACGTCTCACAATCTTTTTTCAGTTTTCATCAGTTTATTATTGCTTTATGAGAGTAGGGATCTTTATTTCTGACCATTGTTGGGGTATTGGTTGAAGAGTGTTGTAATTGGGTTCTTGTATTTAATATTTTGATCTATTAAAAATATATGTATATCTTCATTTGTTACAACTTACGAGAGAGAGAAGAAGGAAAAAAGAGAAAGTGACTTTTCTGGGTTTGCTTTATACATTCAATTCAGTGGTGCATTAATATTTAATAGTACCTTCATATGCATTACTCGTAATTTAAAAAAAAAAATACTTTGTTGTGTTTGTATTATTGTATATAGCGCTTAATCAAAAGAGCTAAAGTCGCTTTATTCGTTGGAAGTCATAATTTGAGTCCTAACTTTATCAGCACTTGCACTACACACACTACTCAGTACTCAGTACTCAGTACACAGTACACAGTACACACTACATGCTATGACAGAAAAAGACAAAAAGAAAAAAGCACCCCTCTTTTTCTTAGAAGCTTACCCTTAATTTGTCTTGGTTCTGAGAGAGAGTGATTTATAAGCATGCATGATTTGGTTAAAACTAAGTTTAGATGGCATGGCAGCCTTGATTGGGTTATAGCTAGCGACCCATAGTTAACAAGAGTAAATTAATTAATTAATTAATCATGGACAGGACAGTGTTGGATTCCATACGTAGAGAAAGGCAAGTTAATTTGGTGGATTAAGTTTATGTAATGTCGGGGTTGGGACCCTGTTGCTAAATGATAGGAAAGCTCCTTTCAGTTTCAGAGATGCTGACCTACATATACTTGAAACCAAATTGAATTAATGGGGAGAGAAAAAGAGGGTACTGTCAACTGTGTGAGAAAGATGGGAGGTCGTTTTCAATGCATTTGTAATCCTTTTAAAGGCTATTTAAAATAAATAAATAAATAAAAAACCAAGAGAGAGAAAAAGAGAAGACCATGTTTTTCAGTGCCACTGTTGGAATTGTTACGCTCAGGCACTCGTCCCTGTCAAACATAAACAACACACACAATTCAATCACTCATGTGTCTGTGTGTGTATGTGGTTATATTTATATTTACACACACATACATACACATACATATATAACTTTATCAGAGTCAGCCTGCGCAGCAGCAGAACTGCACAGTGCCTTTTCATTAATTTTATAGGCCCAATAACAAGGAGATGAGAGCTGAAGGAACACCCAAATTTAATGTTAAAGATTTTCAGAAAAAGTGCGTGTGGTTGCTGATTTTCTTACACCATTCAAACCAAAGCAAAAAGCCAACTTCAAACCAAAGCTGCTCCAAAAGGATTTCCATTTCTCACTCTTCTCTTCTTACCTTTGCTTTTCCTTGTCTCTTTCTCTCTCTCTCTCTCTCTCTATTTCTCTCTCGGGGCCACGTGCACCTCTTTCCCACCTTTTAATGTTTGCCTTACTTTTCATGGATGTCTAGTGGATTGGCTAGCTACCGTATCCATCCGCATATGGTTAGCAGAGACAAGGAAGGGAGGCATTCTTTTCAAAATTTACCTCTTGCGTGTTACGGGCATCTTCCATTTTCAATTTGCTTTTTATCCTTTCACAGTTCACCCGCTAACACTATGAATATCAACTCTCATTCTTTATCTTTGGTGTTCAGATCAAAATCTCTAATGAAAATTTAAAATATATATATATATATATATATAAATTATGACTAGTCAAAGTTTTATACGCTCGCGAGAGAGAGAGAGAGCGCCCTTGAATTGAAATGAAAGGAATTATACCTAAAATTTGAATAAAGATATTTGTATATTACAAAGGAAGAGAGCACTGTATCTGTATATGAAGAAGAGAGGTGGCATCTTTTAGATAAATAGAGACAAAACCTTTTTCCGACATCAACCGTAGGGTAGCGAGTGGATGGAACTTTCCATTTCGCCTTACAGCAAGTCAGATATTAAAGAAAGAAAAAGAAGAAGAAAAAAAGTAATTACAAAAAATTTCGAAAAGTAGCTAAAGTCACTGTTCGTTTGCCTTTGCCCACTCAAAAAGTAAAACTAAAACTTAATGTAGGACGAATATGTATATTCCCTCCCTACTTACAAAAGTTGGGGGGAAATAAATATCTTTCTTCAGGCTCTGCTGTCCCATGTCTTAATTAGTTTATATCTTCATCCATATATGATATATATCCCCAACCCCCAACAAGAGATGAAAAATCAAAACCACCCTACTCTGGAGATTCCAGGAGATTCCATTACACAAGGCACAGCTTCCCTGGATATTTAAACTAATTGTTCAAGACATACTTGAATTACTTCAACAAGTTCGGATCCGTCATACCTATCGAGAAGCAAATATGGTAGCATCTAGCATATGCACTGTCAAATAAAGGACATGAGGTCTCTTCTAGTTGTATATGGCTCGGTAAGTGATGAAATTAGCTTCAGTAAACCACTAAATTTGAATAGCGCAGTGTGGACCATCCTCTGCTATATATGCATATTGGTGATGGGGGCAGGAAAATAATATCATGAGTGATTGGGTTAATGTATTGTAGCAGTGTAGGCATGGCATGGCATGCAGGGACGGATTTATATTTATGTAGATGGGGTCTAGTCTTCGTCTTGATCTATCACTCAGTGCTAGCTGCAGGGCACCAGCATTATAATCTTGCATCTCAATAAATTATCATCATTCATTGTACAGTACCTACAGTTTCTTTTTTCAAATCTTATAATTTTTTTGGCATCAAATCTGTGCAAAATTGTATCCATAAATACTTGATGATATGATACACTGCTCTCAGCCTCTCAAAAACCCAAGTTGGAGCTGGGTCAGATTCTAAATCAATTTAGACCCAACCCAAGTTACAAATATCACAACTTTAGCTCAAGCTAGCCCAAGTTTTCTAATAAACCACTCAGAAGCCCAACAAGATTTTCAGCTTGGCCAAGTGCTTCTGCTGCGTGGACTGGACTTCCGGAATTTGATTGAAAGTTTGACATACGTACATACAGGGATATGTGACTCAAAACTTTATTGAATAAATAAAGGGGGATTTATAGATGAATTAAGATCAAGTTCCTCTCAGATCCCTTGGAAAATTTTATTTGTGTTCATCTGCTGGCACATATGGAAATGGAGGAATGAGTTTATCTTTAAAAATGAAGCACCGCTACCTTATAATATGCGAGAAATAATTTTGTCTGATGCTAAGGAATGGATTAAAGCTACTGCTGCCATCCAGAATAATATTGATAGGGTGCATGTCATGCTGGCTTGGATTCCCCCTGTTTTGGGGGTGGTTAAACTAAATGTGGACGGATCCCGCAAAGAAAGTACTGGAGCTATTGGTGCTGGAGGAGTTCTCAGAGACCACCTAGGACAATGGCTTGGTGGGTTTGCTGTCAATTTAGGGAAAGGAAAAATTCTTGAAGCTGAGTTATGGGGCTTGTTTTTTGGCCTAAAGCTTGCTATGGAAAAACATGTTGATGATGTTGTTATTGAAATGGACTCAGCTATTGCTGTGAAACTCATACAGAATGCTGAGGTGGATAATTTTCATCCTACTGCTGGCCTGGTTAGTAATTGCAAGAGGATCATGAACCAGTTTAGAAGGGTTGACATTCAACATATTTATAGAGAGAGGAATTCTGTTGCAGATGGTTTAGCTACTTGGAGTCACAACCTTGACATGGGGTATTGGTACCTTGATGATAGCCCTGTTTGGATTGGCAACCTGTTGACTGATGATTCGCTGGGGGTTGCTAAGACCCGTTTGATAAATGTTGTGTAATCTGTGTGTTTTTTCCTTTGGGGTTCTTTAACCCCCTTTTCTCATCAAAAAAAAAAAGATCAAGTTCCGGTTTCAGTCTGATTGACGGTCACAATGGTGTTGCCATGAGTAGGAAGCTTGCGGAGAGATTTGCCAAGTTGAGGAAGTTGTCAACTTTTGATAGATAGTCATCTAACGAAAGATGCGCAAAACTGTTATTGCGTGACTGGGAGTGTTCCATTTCTCATATCTATAGAGAACAAAACATTGATGCTGACCATATGGCACATATTGGTCAAAGTTCCAATTTGGGTTATCATGTTGTTGACCTTCCCCTTCCTTCTATTGTAAGCCTCTTGGCAAATGACTCTGTTAGGATGACCACTGCTAGGCTTGTCCCAGTGTAGTTTTCTCTTTGGTTTTCTTTCTTGGGCTTCGGCCCTCCTTGTAACTGGAAAAAAAAAAAGATGCGCACAACTAGTATCCATGATATGCTTAATATAAGAACTAGCACCAAATCTTGCACCTACTCCCGTTGCTAGCAGGGATGATATAACCTGCATGCAAGTGCAACCAATCAAACAATATAGGTAGAATATTTTTCAGGTTGTATTTCATTCTTCGAAAGAAGTTATTTATAATACAAGGTTATAAATCCTAATAGGGTTATACTAGAAAATAAGATAAAGTTCTAATTACATAAGATTTATACAAAAGGGAAATAAATAGAATCCTAATATACTAGGAAGTAAATCTCCTAATTACACTAGGATCTCGGCAACACTCCCCTTCAAGTTGGAGCAAAGATGTCGCGCATGCCCCCTACAAGCCGTTGATAACGCTTCTTATCAGTCGGAACTTGATTAGGATATAACCCCAATTTATGATTCTGCTCACTAGGGGTATCAATCGGTTTACAATACAACATCCCAGTTTCTGCAAGTAAATCAAAAACATACTTTCTTTGTGATAAAAAGATACCATGTTTAGACGTGGCAACTTCAATCCTAAGAAAGTACTTTAAATCACCCAATGATTTCATCTCAAACTCAGAAGCCAGATACTTCTGAAGACTATGTATTTATATATGATAATCTCCAGTCACAATCATATCATCAACATAAATAATTAAAGCCGTCAATTTCATCTTTATGACGCTTTAGAAACAAAGTATGATTTAAGTTACTTTGCACATACCCAAATTTCTTCATAAATGTAGCAAATCCTCCAAACCACACTCTTGGAGATTGTTTTAACCCATACAAGGACTTCCGCAGCCTACACACAACACCCTCCTTAGAGGTTACAGGAATACCAGGAGAAAGATCCATGTAAATCTCTTCATGAAGGTCACCATGTAGGAATGCATTTTTGACATCAAACTGCAATAACTGCTCTGATACCATGTTAAATTCAGAGGGACGGGCCAGCGGCCCACTAATAACAACACCGATATTGTCCCCAACTTAACCACCTACAAAGTGCAGTAGATGTGGGGTTTTATCACAAAATGCCTTGGTATTATTAGTACTAGAACCATTTATTATATTTATTATTTTATTTAGTCAAATTTCCGATGTAGGACTCATATTCTTCAACACGCCTCCTCACGTGGGACCATCACATAGTGGGCCACACGTGGAGCCAAGTCCACATCAAAGTCAATCATTTAAGCCCAACACGTGAGCACCACATATTGGGTAAAGAGTAAGAGGTAAATATTCAAGCCCAACATATGAACACCACATATTGGGTAAGGATACATGCCCAATTCATGCCCAGTCAATCAACTTGGCTCTGATACAAAGTCAAACAATATGGGTAGAATATTTTTCAGGTTGTATTTCATTCTCCGAAAGGAGGTATTTATAATACAATGTTACAAACCCTAATAGGATTATATTAGGAAATAAAATAAAGTCATAATTACATAAGATCTATATAAAAGGAAAATAAATAGAATCCTAATATACTAGGAAGTAAATCTCTTAATTACACTAGGATCTCGCTAACACAACCATCCAACAATTAATATTAATTATAAAACTCAGAGAGAGATGATGGAGAGCTTAATTTCTTCCAAAAAATGAAGAAGATGGAGAGCTTAATTAACCAACCTTGTCACCATAAAATTCAAACAGAACAAGACCATGATGGTCTACTAGGCGTTTCCCCGAACTTACATAGCGGATTGCAAACGGAATTTGCAACAATGTGTAGGCCAGTCCAATCACAACTGTACTCATCATGTACCTGCAGCATATTATATATATGTTAATCAGAATCAGACAGACGAACACAATTATTATAATAAAAATAATAATCCCGAAAGGAAAGGGTAATTAATTGAGAGAAAGAGATCAAAGAGATGGAGATACTGCTAGGAGTTGAAGTCCTTGACCCAATCTTGACATGCAATGCAAGGCATGGTCAGTATTTGAGTCAGCTGCAAGGACGATGAGAGAAGTTAAGAGGAAAATCAGGCACAGGACTCTCAGAACAAGCGCTGTGATTGCCTTCAAATTCAATGCCATGGAATTTAACTTTTTTGCGTTGGAAATATGAACACACTATTAATTGTGGCGTCCGATATTTTATTTTAAAAAAAGAGCAGTCAACTCATGTTGTCTATTGTCTCTTCATTGTGGCGTATGGACACAACTCATGTTGTTTTTGGTTTTGTAATCAAATGGGATAATAAATCCATTAATCAAGGAAATATGAGGAGGTGATGCTCCGCTAACTAAGGTACTTAATTTTTTACTTTAGGCAGTAAATATATTGGCTTCAACCAAGAGTTACATTACCTTTTACAGTGACTAAAAAGACAGCCACTATTTATAAATAATAATAAATAAAAAACAAAAAAAGGCCGTCCCCTAATTACATTTGTCAATAGAGAAATACGATAGATTGCATTCATAATTCAAGCCTGTATTCAAGCCTAAAGACCATTAACCACAATGACCAATACAAATAAAACATAATAACCATAAAGGGTTAATAATAATATATAAAAACTTGTACACGGAGTATATAATTAGGAATGAACCATTAATATTCATTTTAATTAAAAAAGTTTAAAATCCTAAGTAGAAATATCGGCTTGAAATAGGCCCAGGACATGGCGGGCCTACACCTTGACCTTTTACCAAACCCGAATACCCGACTTAATTTACTGACTTTTATGATCAAAGTTCTTATTAGCCCCAGTAAGTAAGTTTTGGAAATTCTAAGCCGCTATGCTCTGTTGCTTGCTTCCAATTAGCCAGTGGTCAACATGTATAGCTAAAGAAGAAAATAACGATTTGCAGAGTAGGTACAAGAAAATCATTAATATCCATCTGAGCAACAAATCTTACAAACATTATATTCTTACAATGATGATGATGATGATGATGATACTGATAAACGTACAAGAAACATACTCCCCTCCCTCCCCTGTTTCAACTTTCAAGCACTATTGCTGCTTCCATTTGTTGATCCAGGCATCAGCTCTCTCAGCATGGCCACCACCTGCAACATGTTAGGCCTCTTGGATGGGAAGTCATCTACACACTGCAGTGTTATCTCCAAATACCTCACCATCTCTTTCACTTCTTCAGCTTCTGCTTCATCAGTTCCTTTGGTTACTGAAAGCAACTCTACGTCTATCACTTCCATCTGTTTCCCTTCTCTCACCTTCATCTTCGCCCATCCCACCAAGTTTGTGTCCCCAAAATCCTCCTTGTCTGTTGGGCGTTTTCCAGTCACAAGCTCCAACAGGACAACCCCAAATGAGTAAACGTCGCCTTTTGCAGTGCACCGGAAACTTTGGTAGTATTCAGGTGGAACATAACCAGGAGTGCCTGCTAGAGTGCTTACGCTTAAGTGGGTGTCAAGAGCACTTATGAGCCTTGCCATCCCAAAATCAGAAACTCTTGCTTCCATTTCATTGTCCAACAACACATTGCTTGACTTCATGTCTCTGTGTATAATGTGAGGGATGCAATTGTGGTGGAGGAAACAGAGTCCTTTTGCTGCACCTCTTGCAATCTTTTTCCTTTCCTCCCATGTTAGAATCCGCCTGTCACGTGTCTTTGTTCTTCCATGGAGCATTTCCTCAAGGCTTCCATACTCCATGTACTCGTATACTAGCAGCCTCTCTTCACCAATTTTGCAATAACCCAATAAGGGCACAAGATTCCTGTGCTTGATCTTACCCAGAGTTTCCATCTCGGCCATGAATTCGCGGTCACCTTGGCAGCTTAACCGTATAAGTTTCTTGATTGCAACACTTGTCCCGTCTTTCAGCGTTGCCTTGAACACTTCCCCAAAACCTCCGCACCCTATAAGACTATCTGCTGAGAAGCCATTGGTTGCCTCAATGAGTTGGGAGAACTTGAGCTTCCTCAGCTGTCTTTGGAAAGTTGCAACATTAATGCTCAAGGGTTCTTTCTCTTTGTCAATTTTCCATGTGGTGGCTGCATGGGATGCTTGCAAGCGATTAAGCATCTTCACCTCCTTTGCTTCCTTTCGCCTTGTGCGCATGGCAATTGCCCACACAATCAGAACACAGACAGAAGCAAGAGAAATCAGAACCCCCAAGACAATGCTGTTAGCCCATGATGCAACCGATGGCCTTCGTCTTCCTTTGCCTGCATCCTGGTCACTTGGAGTGGTGGCTGGTTGGTCATTGCTGCTCTGGCACTCAGGTAATGGAACCCCACAGAGTCCAGGGTTGTTAGCATACTGGGTAGCAGGAAGTGTACTGAGCTGCCCTCTTGTGGGAATTTCGCCCGTTAATTCATTGCTGGACAGATCAATTTGAACCAAGAAAGATAGGTTGGAGAATGAATCAGGGATATGACCCTGCAGTCTGTTATGGGATGCATCAAACACCCCTAAATCTTTGAGCTTGCCAAGTGATGCAGGAATCTCACCTGATAACTGGTTGTGCGATAACTCAAGAACTTGTAATGCAATCATGTCCCCCATTTCTTCTGGGATTTTCCCACGCAGCTGATTGTAAGAAAGATCAAGATACTCCAGCGTTTGGTACTTCGTAAAGAGACTCAGGACTGCGCCAGAGTACAATCTGGTGAAATCACAAGTCTTCAGTGTTGGGTCCTGCTGAAGCCTTTCAGGTCGGATTCCGGCAAATTCTAATAAACCTCCTACTCCTTTACAAGAATTCCCAATATTCCGTACAAACACCAACGTATTGCCAGAGAGAATTCCGCTCAGGGATTTGGCCCCAAGCTGCCTCCCAAGTCGAGGTGGGATCTCTCCAGTGAGTCTGTTGCTGTTCAAATCCAACCAAACCAAACTGCTGCAATTGGCCAGTTCTCCTGGTATCTGCCCACCCAAGCTATTGTTCCCAAGTTGCAGAACAGCCAGTCTTGTCAAAAGGCCAAATTCTTTCGGGATTTCCCCACTTAGTTTATTGCTTGTGAGTGATATCCATTCGAGATTACTGCATCTGAACAGTTCAACTGGGATCTCACCAGTTAGGCGGTTATTGTTGAGAATAAGATCCTTGAGATTCCTGCAGTTTCCCAAGTCTGGTGGGATTTTTCCCTCTAAGCCATTGTACCATGCTATTAGCTGCTGCAAATTCTCCAGCTTCCCAAGCTCAGCTGGAATTGAGCCATTGAGATAGTTTAAACTGAAATCAATTGTCTTCAGCTGTGAACATTGTGATAGTTGAGCAGGGATTTCTCCAACAATGAGGTTGTCTGGCATTCTCAGCTCCTGGAGTGAGGAGGCTCCTGGGCATATGTCTGGGGGGATGACACCAGATATTTTATTAGAGCTCAAGTCTATAACCTGTAGACTTTTGCAAGCTGATATGGAACCTGGAAGTGATCCAGTGATGATGTTGTTACTCAACAGCAAGCTCTCTAAGGAGCTAAGATTCTGGAAGATAGAATCTGGTAGGGGACCTGTTAAATTGTTGTTAGACAGATCAAGAAGTTCCAGCACAAAACATGAGGAAAAAGTTGCTGGAATTGGACCAGTAAAGTTGTTATATGAAAGCTTAAGTTCGACAAGTGAAGTGCATGCATTTCCCAACTCGGGAGGTATCCAACCAGTGATCTGATTGTGAGAAAGGTCCAATCTCTGTAAACTGGTGAGTTGCCCAAATGATCTTGGGATTTCTCCCGTCACATTGTTGGATGATAAACTCATAGTTTTGAGACTGGTGCAGTTTGCCAAAGACATAGGAATGGAACCCGTTATACGGTTTCCTGACAAATCAAGCTGCAGCAAAGAAGGGCAAGAATATTTCTCAATTTGCAAACCCGAAATTGGCCCGGTTAGATTGTTGTAAGAAAGGTCGAGAGTCTGAAGTTTGTCAGAATTCAATAAGAGATCTTTGGGCAGAAGACCTGTCAAATTGTTGAAAGCAAGGTTTACAAAGACGAGGTTTGGACACTTTGAGAAAAGATTCTCAGGAACAACACCAAAAAGTCCATTGAAAGATAAATCAAGCTGTTTCAAAGCATATGGGAGCTGAAGCAGAGAGGTAGAATTTACACTGAATGAATTTGTTGGCAGTTTTAAGACAGAGAGCATATCTAGAGAAGCCAAGGGATCAAAAGAGATTGTCCCCACAAGGTAACACTCGGTGAGATCGAGCTGAGTTGCTCGGCCCATAGAGCATGTAACTCCATACCAGGTGCATGGATTCCTGCCAAGCTGCCAATCTGTCAAAACTTCATTTGGGTCCTTCTGAATCATCTTTTTGAACGTGAGAAGAGCTTCTGCATCAGTCTTGATCGACGAAACACTTTGTTCAGCTGTAGAAACAGAAACAAGGTCTACCAAGACCAGTATTATAGAAAGATGAAGAAAAAGCTGAACTGGATTAATGCTCTCCATTGATGAAACAAGTTTCAATTCTCAGGAAGGCAATTGAGAGAGAGAGAGAGAGAGAGAGAGAGAGAGAGAAAGAGTGTAATGTGTAGAGTGAGAGAGTGGTGACTATGATGAGAATTTGTTGTGGCAAAGCAAAGGGGAAGCTTAGCTTTAGGAAAAGAAGTTGCTTTTTGTGTTTTATAAAATGAAAAGGATGGAACGTGGGAAGGAATAAGAAAAGAAGGGAATTGGATTGAAGTTGGTGGTGGGTGTATACTTATACGGTTTCTGAGTACCATGAACTGTAGGGAGAGAGACAGAGGGGAATGTAGTGAGGGGTTGATTTGACTTTTGGTCAAAAGGGGTAGGATCCACATACACATTCCACAGACAGGTTCTATCTAAGATCGGCGCTATATTAGTATATATATAGCAAAAAAATAAATAATATTGGGGTGTGCATGATCAAGGGTCACTTTTCTGTCAGTGAGCGTGAGAATGTTCCCTATTAGGAATGTGATAAGATACACTGTGCGGGGATTTTACAACGCGCAAAGAAAAGAAGTCACTTCCCCATTTGAACAACTCATACTTGTCTCTGAGTCACAGTCATGCTGCTGCTGTGCTGCATGCATTTCATCCACCACTTGCTTGGTTTATTAATATTTCTAGGAAGTACGATCTATTGATAATTGTTTAAGAAAACACTTTTAACTTCCAAATGGTTTTTTTTTTGGACGAAAACTTCCAAATGGTTGCTCTATTTGGTTTTGGTTGGTTACATGACCCAATTAAGATTCATTTCATTCCTTGAGTTCACCTCTATTGTATTTGGCTGAAGGGTTCCATTTTCTTTTTTCAGTTCCACTCAAGGTCATCATTTCCTTTATTTTTCTTTATTTATAAATTAAAATTTGAAATCTTGACCCTGCTGTATTTATGGTCGTCTGAACATGATGTAGAATAAATGACTGAAGCGATAGTAGAGGCAAAACTGTCAAGCGCCAACTCCTCTTCTATCGCTTCAGCCATCTGTTCTACATTAGAACAACTGGTAGATCATACCATTTTAAGCCTTCTGCTACATTTCCATGGCAGACATGCACTCTAGTTTGAAGTTTGAACCCATTTTGGCATTCAAATAAACCCAGTTTAAACCCATTTGGTAATATAATCAATATCCAAAACCGACTGAGAGTCAAATTAGGCATAGTTGAGCTTGTATTATGGAAGAGTGAGGAAGTGATACGGTTCAATTGGTGAAACATTGCCCCCAGCCTGAAAAAGATAAAAATAGAGATCGAGGGAGTGAACAAAAAAACAGAGGCCCACATATACAGGGGAAACATCAATGCACTCTGTGGTTAATGGCATTTGGCATGGGAGGTTATGATGTCCCCAGTTGGTTCCTCTTTTGCTTTTCTTTTTTTGTTTTGTTTTTGTTTTTCTGGTTGGCAAGCTGGGCTGAGCTGAACCTGAGCCCCTTATCCTATTCGAAATATTCATCCTTCCAACCCTCGGATTGGTTTAAAGTTTTGAACCAATTAATCTGGACTTAGAAAAGTTATGACTTTATGGCTGGTTTTGGGACCATCCTCTGCTTTTGTTTCACTTTGACAGTTGATGGGATGATGTATTCTTGGATTCTGAAATGTAAAGTCAGCTAGTAGCCTAGTGCTAGCTATATAATGATCTTTGAATGAAGCCTTGATATACACAAGCTAATTTACTTACTGGTAACATTATCTACCGCTTCAACCAAACTCCTCCCCATGGTAAACACATCTTAACCAACAGTAAATCCTCGGTAGTCAAATGGAAATGGACCAAGTGAAGATACAAGATGCTTGTGCTACAAGTTACCCGTTTGTCTAGTCAAATGTAGATGTACTTGCAGTTGCAGAATATGATGGAAACACGATAAAGAAACTTCCCATGCATATCAATGAAATTAATTATTCTTTCTTCCCAATTTGAAATTGGTTTCAGTTAATAATCGCAGATGTGAAGCATTCTGTTAGCCTGTTTTTCAATTATTAGTCTCCCCCGACCCAAATATGCTTTTGAGTTTACACACACTCTCTCTCTCTCTCTCTCTCTCTCTCTCTCTCATCCACAATCTCTCTCTCTCTCTCTCTCTCTCTCTCTCTCTCTCTCTCTCTCTCTCTCTCTCTCTCTCTCTCTCTCTCTCTCTCTCTCTCTCTCTCTCTCTCTCTCTCTCTCTCTCTCTCTCTCTCTCTCTCTCTCTCTCTCTCTCTCTCTCTCTCTCTCTCTCTCTCTCTCTCTCTCTCTCTCTCTCTCTCTCTCTCTCTCTCTCTCTCTCTCTCTCTCTCTCTCTCTCTCTCTCTCTCTCTCTCTCTCTCTCTCTCTCTCTCTCTCTCTCTCTCTCTCTCTCTCTCTCTCTCTCTCTCTCTCTCTCTCTCTCTCTCTCTCTCTCTCTCTCTCTCTCTCTCTCTCTCTCTCTCTCTCTCTCTCTCTCTCTCTCTCTCTCTCTCTCTCTCTCTCTCTCTCTCTCTCTCTCTCTCTCTCTCTCTCTCTCTCTCTCTCTCTCTCTCTCTCTCTCTCTCTCTCTCTCTCATCCACAAAAATGAAATAGGGATTTGAACACAAATATGAAACAGGGAAAGTTTCTTAGTACATAGTTGTATACATGTGAAACTAGAAACAGGGTTTTAACTGCTTCACATCAATCAATCAATCATATGATTAATGATGGTAATATATGTTAGCATATTATGGTGGTGAGGTGGGAGACCGCAGCCGGTGATCCTCCGCAGCATAAAAAGAAATGCCCTTCCTTAAAGTAAAGCCTTAAGGATGTCGACGGATGAGCATATGTATTAATATTAATATTAATTAAGCAGATTAGTGAGTGCCCCCTCAAAATTTTCAACCCAATATTAATTCTTTGTTTCTCATTCTTGAGAGAGAGGCTCAGACCCCTCCAATGAGAGAGACTACTTGTAGTAGAAAGTAACTAGAAGAACCAGGGAAATCCACTCCACTCACTCCAAAGTCCAAGACTGTAGAGACACTGCACAACTTAATGATAAAGCAGGATTGCATCTTGACCGTAATAAAGCTATTAGAATCTGTAATTATTACATTTATAATTAGTGCCCAACTTTGTCCTTGTAACAATCATTTTCGTTTTGGGGCCTGTTTGTTTATACATGAAACTTTGGTGCTGATCTTATCGCTTCACTTCACACTAGAGTTTTCTGTCTTGTTTTCCTTGGTTTCCCTCCTCCATTTTACCATACACATACATGTATAGTTTGTATGTGCCATTTTTGTATCTGGAGTTTCTGTAAGCACACCATCTTTCCTTTTCTGGAGCAATTTGTTTGGAACAAACTAATTCTTTCTTTCTTTCCCTAGTTTGCTTCGAGCAATGGGGGCACTTACTTAGGCAAAGTGGCAAGTGGAAAGGCCATCATATAACTAAAGGCTTTCAACCACTTCTCAGGCTTTCTGCTCAAAGCCTGATCAAAGATAAAAATGTGACTGTTTCTTTTGAGTACGTATAATTAAAAAGAATCATTATCGTCTTCACAGTTTGGTCAACTCTCTCTTAGGAGAAAAAACCCTTCACTTTAAATCTTTCTACTGGATGGATAGATAGATAGAGCCTACCTGACAACTTTTGACGCAGAAAAGAAGCCTATAATTTGTATTTCTTCTATATCTACCAGAAAACAAAAGAAAACAGAAAACGAAAATGAGCCTCACATTTGAAAAATTGAATTTGATATGGTTGATGAATAGGCAATTGAATCATACAAATATGATATGTAAGCCACTCAAGTTTACTGAAAATATGAGACGGACGGTCCCTATACATGATAAAAATCCCATCCCATCCCATCAAAAGCCATGAAACTTGGGAACACCTTTACCCCAACAAATACTTGCACGCCAAGGGAATCATCTTCATCATTTGCAAAGACCTTTTATTTCATTGAGGCCAAGATTTTATACAACACAACACAACACACCACCAAGACAAAGAGGGAGAGAGAGAGAGAGAGAGGAAAGTTTGAAATTGGAGAGACAAGAGGGATGTGGTTTCTTGGGGTCACCACCAATCATTTGGATTTATGTAAAAATGCAATTAGTGGGAAGTGATATATATCAGTCGGGGCCCTTTGGCGTGCCATCAACGACAACTTTGGTCTTACCCCTTGAACATTTGTAAACCCTTTAATTTGCATCAAAAGCCACACCCCAAAACAACGAGAAATACTACTTCCCTTATATATCTTCATTCATCCAAAACTCATCAATCATATCTTTTTTTTTTTTT
>NW_018921964.1:536046-547288 GCF_002207925.1 Prunus avium
TTTTTTTTTTTTTTTTTTTTACGTAGTAATTAGTCATCCCTTATAATAAAGTTATAACTTACAAGTGTTTATCTTAATTATTAGCTAGGTTTAGTGTTAATCTTCTAGTCCTTTGAATTAACTTTGACTAATTAATAGACTTCTTCTAGCTAGGTAATATTATTAAAGATCCTCAGAGAAGGTTTTGGTTTGAAAACAGTTGAGTGGGATTCATTCGATCAGCAAGAAGATCTAGGTAGGGCATACCTTGTAATCATAAGTTATGGGCAGGCTTAATTGTTGGAAATTCTATCTTCCATTCATCGAACGCACAGTATTTATCCATAACATATGTCAATAAAAGTAAAGGGGCATTTCATTTTGTGCTCTCATTCGATATATATTTGACTTTGAAATGTAATGCTAGACCCTAGAGAGATGAGAAATCATTTTGCATGTGATAATTAACAGTAATGCTCTCTTCTCTGACTGAGATTATTACAGTCCAACTAGTCCAACTTTGTCTGTAAACTCCGACTCTTATACAGGGAAAGTTCCTTGTCATTTTAACTTTGACCTGGACTGCATTATACAATCAGGGTGATGGGCCTTTTAAAGTAATGATAACGGCTTGGTTATTGGGCCTTTAATTTTTATTTTTTTATGACACAAGGGTTAAAAACCCCCAAACAAAACCTACACAACGCGAATTAAACGGGCCCTAGAGACCCCAAGCATATTATCAACCAAAGCCACTCCAGCCCAAAGAGGCACTGAATCAAACCAACACAAGCCTATGTCCAGATTATAGCTTCCATTAGCAAGACATTGGGCCTTCAATTTGAGGTAGAAGAATTCCTTTGATCTCCGTTTGAATGAAGGAATTTAAAATTACATAAAATTCTTAAATGACAGAATTTAGATCTCTATCATTAAATTTCTAGTAATTAATAATTTCAGTATTTGGATTTATGTATGTCGAACTTTGTAAATGACCGAAATTACAGTGAAAATGAAGTCCTGCTCAATTAGAATTGTGAAATGACGACTCTTTTGGCGGAAATTAAATTCGGGAATCTCGATCCCCAATTTTCACGATTTTTCCCACGTCATTTAATAAGTTCCATGTTTAAGTTGCCAAACAATGGAAATATCAATTTCTTCTCTTCAATTTTCGACTTTTAGCTAAATCCCGAGTTATTTTCCTCCATCCAAATGGAGGGTTGGTGGTGCTTCTAGGACTAATAAAGAATGTTTAAATGGGGTTGAATTTAAGGAAGCAAGCCTAAGATATCCTAGGTCTGTTTATGAGATTGTGAGAAAGGATTATGACAAAAAAAAAAAAAAAAGATTTTGAGAAAGGAAGAAAGAAAAAGAAAAATCTTTTATGAGATATTGTGCAATGCAATGTCATGCTCATGTAGGTGAGATATTCTAATAATATAAAATACAAAGGAAATGGACATTAAAATCTCTCACCTAACCTATGGCTATAATAAGTTAGAGTCATACTGATCAAATCATCCAGATGACTAGATAATGCATGGATGGTGTACATGTTGCCACATTGTCGTCCATTTTTCTGAAGGGTAATCACCAAACACTAAATATGGACCATTTAAGTTTTAGCTGGTTCCGCAGCGACTACAGAAGAGAACAGCACAAGCCTGTGGAGATCAAAATTGAAAATGGGAAGAAGCAATAGAAATATTCCGGAGTTGCCAGTGCCAGTGCTGAAGCTGATGGTGCCAGATGGTAATAAAAGCATGCCAGTGATAGGGTTAGGGACGGCTTCATATCCTTTTGCTTACAACGAAGCCACAAAAGAAGTCATTCTCAATGCAATCAGAGCAGGCTACAGGCATTTTGACACGGCTGCCGTTTACAGAACAGAGCAGAGTCTTGGGGAAGCCATCTCCCAAGCCCTTTCTCTAGGCCTCATCAAATCCCGGGATGAGCTTTTTATCACTTCCAAGCTTTGGTGCACTGATGCACACCCTGACCGTGTCCTGCCTGCCATTCACAACACACTCAAGTAACTAATTACTTGATCAATTAACATTCACTTTCAATTCATAATACATTTTCATTAATTACAAATTTTGATTCAGTTTGTATATTGTAATTTGTATGTGTGTGTATATAAAATATATTCAGGAATCTAGGATTGGAGTACCTTGATCTGTATCTGATACATTTTCCAGTGGGTTTGAAGAGAGCTGAAAGCTCTGAATATCCTTTTAAGAAAGAGGACCTTGTTGCCATGGATTTCAAGTCGGTGTGGGAAGGCATGGAGGAGTGTCAGAAGCTTGGCCTCACCAAGTCCATAGGTGTCAGCAACTTCTCATGCAAGAAGCTAGAAATCTTGCTTGCTACTGCAAAAATCCCCCCTTCAGTCAACCAAGTAATCACCCAAAAACTATATATATATATATATATACACACGAATGATTCAAGGCAAGAGTACTTAATTATTAATCTGCTGGTTTGATTATAATTTGCAATTAATTTAAATAACTAGGTGGAGATGAACCCGCTGTGGCAGCAGAAAAAGCTAAGAGAGTTTTGTGAGACGAAGGGCATAGTGATCACAGCCTACTCTTCATTGGGGGCAAATGGAACACCTTGGGGGACAAAGGGAGTCATGGAATGCGAGGTGCTCAAACAGATTGCGGATGCAAAACGGAAAACCCTTGCACAGGTACAGGTGCACTCACGCCCTATTTAATTACGAAATAATTACCACGCACAATCCTGCCGGAATGATTGCATTTATTAAATTAATGAATGATTCTGGGTGCTCTTCTTGTGCATGCATAAATCAAAATGAAGGTTTGTCTGAGATGGGTATACGAGCAAGGGGTGAGTTTGGTGGTGAAGAGCTTCAATAAGGACAGGATCCAAGAAAATATTGGCATATTTGATTGGGAGCTGAGTCCTCAGGAAGTGGATAAGATCAATCAAATTCCACAAAACAGAGGATTTACGGCAATCAACTTCATTGCAGATGAAGGTCCTTACAAGTCTGTTCACGAGTTTTGGGATGGAGAGATTTAATCATCAAAATTCACCTATCGAATGTTGAGAGTTAAGCTGCATACTAGCCTCGAATCAAGCTGCAGATGTTAATCCTACAGATTGACAGTGAGGAGGATGAAGAAATCGAAGGAGCTGAAGCAGGCACGGACCTTAGTGTAGCTTCACCTGGGCTACAGCCCGGGGGGCTTTAATTTTTTTACAGTCCAAAGTAAATTTTAGCCCGCCTACTCTTTAAAAAAAATACCCACATGTCTTGGGTTAGGGCATAAATAGATATGATATATAGGTTAAAGGAATAAAAAAATAACAAATGTTTGCCCTGGGCTTGGGTAGTATAAAAATAAACAAACTATATATAATTGTTTGTTGGTAAAGAATACTATATAATTTTATTATAAGAGAGAACTAATGTTTTCGGTCAAAGGGAGAAATAGAGCTGATGAGAGAAAGTGTGTTTTTAATACTTTTTGTTTGTTTGTGTTGTATTTAGGCTTGTTTTTCTTCTTCATTTTTTGAAAAATAAGACGTTGCCTCTTCACAACAAAAAATTTAGTATTTAACATGTAAATTTTGCTTAGTTTAACATAAAATAAAATTCACTTGTACCATTGAGTTGAACATGAAATTTTTTCGTACCTTCGTACCTTGAAGATTTAACCCGCCCCAATTTGGAATCCTGGGTCCGTCCCTGAGCTGAAGAACTTTTCTTTTATAGTAATAGCCGTTATAGGTTATGTCCAACGGCTAGTTTTCTTACTATTTTGGGAAACTCTACAGCTGTCATTCTTAGCTGTCTTAGTCCTTTCTACCGTAACGATTTCTAGCCTAGGTGTAAGAATCGTAGCCTCCAATGACCTTGAATGGCTGGAGATGAGTCCTTGTGTCCTAGTTTTTTAGGATCTGTTTTTGGCAGCTTGTGTCATGCTTATAGTCTGCGTTTTTGGCTCTGATGCATACACAAGAAAATCGACTGAAACATTCTTATTCTCTTTGAATTTTTCTCTCCTCTGCATACGTTATTTACAAAAGGTTTTATTTGTTCTGTAAATCAATCAATAAAACCAGAAAGCTAAATACCAAATTCTAACATGGTATCAGAGCTCCTGGTCTGATTTCACAGAAGGGGCGTGAGCTGTGAGAAAGGGGGTTTTCCTGAAATCTCTAAAAGGGATAAATGTTGCTCTTTTATTGCGTGGTTCACTGAGACTCACATAAAAATGGTGGGATCAGGTTCTGCAGGTGGAGATTTACGAACTCCACAGTTTAATGGTGCAGACTATGATTTTTGGTCAGTAAAAATGGAGACTATTCTCATAGCATATGATCTATGGGATGCAGTGGAGATTGGAGTACAACCACAGCCGATTATTGAGGAGGAAGCAGGCTCTGAAGGAGAAGAAGGTGAGACTGAGCAAATCCCAGTGGAAGCACCTACTATCTCCAGAGAAGATAAGATCAAAAATGCCAAGGCTTTGAGTCTTATTCAAGGAGCACAAACAGATGAACTCTTTCCTCGCATCAGAAATGAGAAGATTGCAAAAGGTGCTTGGGAAATTATGAGAAGAGAGTTCAGAGGAGATAAAAAGGTAAGAGTTGTGAAATTACAAGCTATTAGAGCTGATTTTGAATATTTGAGAATGAATGATGTTGAATCTCTGGATGACTACTTGGCTCAATTTTTTGAAATTGTAAACAACTTGAAGTCTCTAGGCGAAGATGTAACAGAGAAAAGGATTGTCCAAAAATTGTTGATGAGTCTAAGTAGGAGGTACAAGTCCATAGTGTCAATCATTGAAGAAACCAGAGACCTTGACACTATTAGAGTTGAAGAAATTCTTGCATCTATCAAAGTCTATGATAAGAGAGAGGATTTGCATGATGAAAGGGATAAGTTGGCAGGAACTGAGAAAGCTTTTAGCAATCTCAGAGTTGGAAATAATCAAGCTTCTTAAGCTAACAAAAGTTCTCAGGGAAGGCCTAATCAAAAATGGCCAAGGACAAAACAAAAAGGGCTCAAATTGGTCTCAAGGTGGAAACTTTAACAACAATAATGGCTCTAGAGGGAATTGGAACAACAGTTTCAATTCACAAAACACACAAGAAAATAGACTGAAACATTCTTATTCTCTCTGACTTTTTCTCTCCTCTGCATACGTTATTTACAAAAGGTTTTATTTGTTCTGTAAATCAATCAATAAAACCAGAAAGCTAAATACCAAATTCTAACATGGTATCAGAGCATTTGTTGAGCTACAAAGTGGATTCAGTTTAAAGAAACTAAGAAGTGACAGAGGTGGAGAATACACTTCACATGAATTCCTTGAGTATTGCAATGATCTTGGTATGGAAAGACAACTGACTATTGCCTACTCACCTCAGCAAAATGGGGTTGCTGAGAGAAGAAACAGAACCATTTGTGAAATGGCAAGATCAATGATGACTGAGAAGAAAATTCCTGTAAAGTTCTGGGCTGAAGCTGTTGGTACTGCTGTATATCTGCAAAATAGGTGCTATACCACTACAGTTACAGACAAAACACCATTTGAAGCTTTCACAGGAAGAAAACCAGGTGTAAAACACCTAAGAGTGTTTGGAAGCATCTGTTACAGTCACATTCCATCAAATCTTAGACATAAGTTTGATGACAAAGCAAGCAAAGGAATCTTTATGGGTTATGGCAGCTGTGAGAAGGGTTACAGGATCTATAATCTTCAAACTGAGAAGATCCACTACACCAGAACATATCATTTACGGCGCACAAAGCACGCCGTAAAGTGTCATTCACGACGCAAGGCTGCAAGCAGTAAAAGCCCTCGTCGTAAATGATATTCCTCAATTACGACATGTTTTTCCAGTCGCAAATAATCACATGAAAATCACGCCGTAAACCTTATTAAGGCGTACATATAACGTCGTTATAATTACTTTAGACGGCTTGCAATGTGAGCCGTAATTCAGTAGAAGCAATTACGACATGCAGTGTTTGTCGTAAATGAAGACTATTGACTAGCAATTACGGCTTATTATGTATGCCGTGATAGGGTTTTTTTTTCTTCTTTTTTTTCTTTTTTTTTTCTTTTTCTAATAATAAATCTCATGTTGATTGTGTCATGTCATTCAATACCTGTTACCTGTTAAAAAACTCAAAATTTATAAAACCATTGCCATCTAACCCAGTATTAAAGAAATAGATATCGAACGAGATTAATGAAGGCATCCTTGTGCTTGGATTAATCAATAGAAATTTTCAAATACAAAAACATAACATTTGATTGATGAACTGAAGCACCTAATGTCAATAGAGCCATACAAAAAAGACCAAGCAATTTCCATAGATACTAAGCAGCAGCGAGTGTAGTGGCTAACGCTCCAGCCCTAGTGTTGGTAGTTGATCATTTCCTCTCAGCAAACCAGCTTCTTGCTAAAACATCACCCAGAAAAAATAATGAAAATACATGAGTAAATACACTTGAAAATTACTGAGCAATCTGTTAGTTGTTGATCATTTCCTCTCAGCAAACCAGCTTCTTGCTAAAACATCACCCAGAAAAAATAATGAAAATACATGAGTAAATACACTCGAAAATTACTGAGCAATCTGTTAGTAGTTGATCATTACTAAGCAATGTGTTATTCGTAATCCATAAAAAAAGGTAAGCAAATTCATACTCATAAAGATCAGCAAAACATCAACAACAAAATGATTACCTCCATCAACAGCTAGTCGAAGGTGATGAACTTGATTGGCCATGCAGGGTCTTGCATCCATAGCTACTCTTTACTCTTTCAACGGCAGCAAATCCATCTGCCTGTGGAATAGGAAGAAAGAAAGTTTGATAAAACTCGCTTAGATTCAGAAACCACTAGTACTTGCAAATGAAGCTCGGCAAGGAACTATTGGACAGAATATATGTAAAGCCAATACAAGATTGGTTGATGGATAAAAGTAGCAACTGACTTAATCAGAAAGTTAGAGGTGCAAGTAAAGCAGGGCATAAGAGTCGAGGCTTAAAGCATATAATGTGTCAGAAAAAATGGAAACAACAAGAAATAGAAAGTAACTGTGAAAATAAAATAATGTAGACTATAACTCAATTGGAGATGTCTTCGAACCATAGCTGCATCAGTAATGTGCATGTCAGATCCACAAAACATTCATAACCATCTGACTATCCAAACTGAAAGATAATAAAAGCAGCAAGTCTGTGTTAGGCGAGATGCAGTTGAATGACTCGAGGCTAATTTGGGTTTCCTATGCTCATTTTAAAAACAGATATCTTTAAAGAAATCGTGTTGCTCACTTTTTTGCTCTGCTAATCGGCCTTGTTGAATCACCCAAGCATCAAGAGCAAGCTTTTTATAAGCCCTCTCAATCACTTTCTCCTCAATAGTATATATACTGTTTGAAAATGAAAATCATGGTTTGATAAAGAACTACATAATGCCACTATCATAAAGAATGACAATATCTACAGTAGCAAGATTAATACCAAGTCCTCCAGCTCTGATAGAAACACTGGAAGCAATGGCTTAAGTGCTTTTGGTGAACAAAATCCAGGTATGAGAATTGCTCCTCCCTGCAAGGTCACAAACATAACATATTAGGATTAATATAGACCATTCACTGGAAAACATTTAGAATACACAAGATATGGAACTTATTTGGAACAAAAGAATCTGGCCACATTAACAATCTAAACTATTTTCTCACATTCTTCTTCCTACTCTCCTAATCCCTGGAAGTAGATACACCAACTCATACTAATTTAATATATGAAGCAAGGGAACTGAACTTACAAACCATTGAGAAAGCTTCCCAAGAAACCTGTTGAACAGAAGCTAACATACAATGTTATACACTTGGAGTCAATAACAGAACATGAAATACTCGACTATCATTGACAGCTATAACAAGCTCAGATATAAGAGAATCGACATCTTCCTCATCTATGACTAAGACCACAATGTCAGCACTATCACCAAATTTTAATTGTTCATAGGGAGCAACGTTCCTCTTCACAGTACTTCAGTGCTATGTTGTAACCCCTAGCTTCTTTTATCTCTATTTCCATTCAACCAACTTCACTGAAATTGAAACTCAACTTCATTGAATTAGAATCCAAATTCGATCAAACAAAATCAGAAATCCAAGTAGAATCTTGGATTCAATAATAAATCACATACATATAGAATCCAAATTCAATCAATTACAAACAAACTTTCACATAGAATCCACAATAAAAGCAAGCGAAGGACATCTAGAACTGAACGAAAACTCAGTATCAAGCATGGAGGTTAGGGATTTAGAAAATAGAACCTTAGGAACTGTCACGGAGAATTCAGCTTTGCTCGAGCAATTGTCTTCTAGCAAACGGGGAACTGGAGCTCTTGATTAACTGTGAGAGAGAATCCAGAAATTGTGAGAGAGGGAGATGGAGAGAGAAGTGGAGCAATAGTCTTTCAGCTTTGCTTGAACGTTCGTCTGAATGAGAAATAAAACGAGGGAAGTTAAAAAAATATATCTTATATTACAAATATATTGAGTCGTTTTGGGCGAAAAAAAAAAATTTGAATTACAAATTACGGTGTGCTCATCGCACGTCGTAATATATATTTGCATTTACGGCGTGTTTTTATATGCCGCATATATAATTTATTAACGGCATATTTTACTATCTTTTTAAGGCGTTCTTTGTTATATGCCGTAAATATCAGTTATTTACGACACGCACAAAAAACATGCCGTAAATATCAAGTCGTAAAAGCTCTAATTTGGTGTAGTGATCATACTCTCAAGAAATGCTGTTTTTGATGAGAACAAATCTTGGAATTGGGAAAGCAAGCAAGTTGAAACTGTCTCCATGCCTCTCATCTTTGAAAATGGAAATTCTGAGATAACTGAAACAGAAGAAACCTCTCATGAAACTCACAGCTTTGATTCCCCAAATCTAAATAAATTAATCTCAGATGATGAACATGTCCCTGAAAGCAATGGCAGTGGTACCAGTCAAGGTTCAACTCCAAATGATTCACCAGTAAAGCTGAGAAGTTTGGAGGACATCTATGCAAGATGTCACATGACCATTATTGAACCTGAAACTTATTATGAAGCTATTGAAGACAAAGCATGGAAGGAAGCAATGGATGCTGAGATTGAAACTATTGAAAAGAATGGAACATGGGAGCTGGTGGAAAGGCCTACAGATAAACCAGTCATAGGAGTCAAATGGGTGTTTAAAACCAAGCTGAATCTGGATGGAACAGTTCAAAAACACAAGGCTAGGCTTGTAGCTAAAGGGTATGCTCAGAAACTTGGTATTGATTATAATGAAACCTTTGCCCTAGTGGCAAGGTTAGATACAATTAGAACTTTGATTGCACTTGCAGCACAAAAGGGTTGGAAGTTGTTCCAATTAGATGTTAAGTCAGCCTTCTTGAATGGAGTACTTGAGGAGGAGGTTTATACTGAGCAACCAGAGGGGTTTGAAGTGGAAAAAGCAAGTCATAAGGTCTATAAGTTGAAGAAGGCTCTCTATGGTTTGAAGTAGGCTCCCAGAGCCTGGTACAGTGAAATTGACACTTATCTAACTAGCTGTAACTTTAAAAGAAGCACCAGTGAGGCCACCTTATATACCAGAACTGATGAAAAAGGAAAATTGATCATTGTCTCTATATATGTTGATGATATAGTTTATACTGGAAGTAGTAATGCATTGCTCAGTAGACTCTAAAAGGGTGTTTATGAAATAAACTTATTTGATGGATTCTTCTATAAAGGCTTTGTATATATTTGTATGTAACTTGTGTTGAAGAAGTTAATTTGGAAATTATTAGTCTTTTTTGGGTGGACATTTATAATGGCGTCAATGATGGTTCCTGAGGTAACACTGAACTCGTGTGACGGTATAACAATGCCAGTGATCGGCATGGGGACTTCATCGTACCCTCGTGCCGATCCGGAAACAGCCAAGGCTGCAATTCTTGAAGCTATCAAAACGGGGTACCGCCACTTCGACACGGCCTTCATTTACGGGTCAGAGCAAGATCTGGGTGAAGCCATAGCCGAAGCCCTGCGTCTTGGTTTCATCAACTCCAGAAGTGAGCTCTTCATCACCACCAAGCTTTGGGCCAGCTTTGCTGAGAGGGACCTTGTAGTGCCTGCCATCAAGGCCAGTTTAAGGTATCCTATATATTATTTAATTTAGTAAGTACGCATTAATTAATTATTTATCCGTTAATAATAATATTATTATATAGGAATCTTCACGTGGAGTACGTGGATATGTACATAATTCATTGGCCCTTCAAGTTGAAAGAGGTGAAGAGTACGCCTGTTGAAAAGGAGATTGTGCAACCTCTAGATTTGAAGTCAGTTTGGGAAGGCATGGAAGGGTGCAAGAGACTAGGCCTTGCCAGGGCCATTGGCGTCAGTAATTTCACCTGCAACATGCTTCAGGACCTCCTTTCCATCGCCAAAATCCCTCCCGCCCTCAACCAAGCAAGTATATATATGTATATATATATATATATATGCAGAATTAATTAAAGGGCTTGTCCAATATAGATCCTTATATTTTCTATTTCCTAGACATATATCCATCACTCTATAAATCTATGTGTAAAACCCAATTTCAAATTTAAATGACCGGTAGGATATAAGAGGTCGTAGTATTCCTATATTTTTACATCGTTGCCACCAAACTTCATATTTTATTATAATTTATTTCAAGCATTTCATTAACTGTCATAATTGTAATTAACACTCCCTATTAATTGCATATCAATCACCCCATTTCTTTTGGTTGTCATTCCCTCTAACATACCGCCCCCTAAAATTGCAAACCAAAAAAAATATCTGTAAATTACATATCCAATAATGTACCTATAAAAAAATATAAATATAAATATATTATTTAAATAAAATATAGGTATATTATTTACCAAAAAAATTAATTAAAAAAAAACTAAGTCAGTTACTTTGTAATTGAAATTTCCTTACATTTTTCATAAATTAAAAATAGGTACACAATAATTTATAGAAAATATAGGTACATTATTTACCCATAGGTAAATTATTTTACAATATACCTATAAATGTGTATAGGTACATTATTTGGAGAGGAAAAATAGTTTCATTTAAAAAAAATACGTACATTGTTTTACTAGGTACATTATTAGAGGAAAAAAATAGGTACATTATTTGAAGAGAGAAAATAAGTTCATT
>NW_018921964.1:547750-567937 GCF_002207925.1 Prunus avium
AAAAATAGGTACGCTATTTAGAGAAAAATAGTTTCATTTTAAAAAAAAAATGTTTTTCAAAAAACAAACAATAAATAGATTATCAAATTATTTTTCAACATAATTATAATGTACACTATTATTCATAAAACTATAATAAAATAGATTACTAGTAGTATAATTCATAAAAGGAAAACAAAAAACTATAATAAAATAGATTATTAGTCGTATAATTCATAAAAGGAAAACAACATATTTTTTATATTAAATAAACCAAAACGTTAATCACCTATAGATTACTAATATGTTAATATTGAATTTTAATATTTACTTTCAAATAAGTTTCTAAATTAATTCCTACATCCATTACAACCATTTAAAAAATCTTTCCAAATTTAACGTGTGTCATTAGTTACAACCCTCCATAACACATTAACTTATAAATAGGGGTAGTTTTGGAATCCAAAAAATTCAATAAATCAGATTTTAAGTTATATTAGGTAACTTACTTAGTTGGATCATAGTCATTGGGTATTAATTGAAAAAAGTGGGTATTTTAAATAGAAAAATAAAGAGAAGGGTTGTAGGTGATTTAAAATGAATTTCATGGGTCTAAGCTCAATTTACTATTAATTAAAACACGAGGCAATTAATTATGAAGTGTGTGTGTTTAGGTGGAGATGAATCCAGCCTGGCAGCTGAAAAACATGAGGAAGTTTTGTAAGGCAAAGGGGATCCATGTCACAGCATTCTCTCCCTTGGGTGCATCTGGGACTAAATGGGGAGACGACAGAGTTTTAGGCTCAGATGTCCTCCAAGATATTGCCAAAGCCAAAGGCAAAACAACAGCTCAGGTACCTTTGGATACTTTACTTACTTACCCTTTAATTAATTATAAAAGGAAAATAGTATCTTTGATTTGATTAATTATTAATTAATCTTTAATTAATTACATATGTAGATATCGTTGAGATGGGTGTACGAGCAAGGGGTGAGCATGGTAACCAAGAGCTACAACAAGGATCGAATGAAGCAGAACCTCGACATCTTCGGTTGGTCCTTGACGGAGGAGGAATTGGACAAGCTGACTCATCATCCTCAGCGCAAAGGTGTCACTTTTGCCTCAGTTTTGGGCGCACATGATATTGTGCTCCAGATTGATGCTCAATTATGACCATTCAATCCATCCTCATGCTCTGCCTCTGCTTTGGTCAATGGTTTGAAGAAATAGAATTACGTTATAAAGAAATAGTAGTTGACCCAGTTACTTAGGATGTAGCGTCTGCAAGGTGGCTTTTCTTTCTTTAGTCAATAACCTTTCTGTTTAAATTATACATTTATCATGTTAGTTTAGCTTCTGGTAAGTTTTTTGCTGTTTTGGGGTTTGACCCCCCCATTTTACCAAAAAAAATTATATATGTATCACTTCCATTCCAACAACAAAAATATTTATAACGGGCGCATTGCATCAGGTGGGGCAGGCACGTGGGCTGCTTTTGTTGTCTTCTTCGACTCCACAAAATATTGCAGGCAATTCATTATGGGAGTATATAGCTCAACAAATTGACTCGGCAAGGATTTAGCCCTAATAGGTTTTTTTATTTGGTTGAAAAGCCCCAACAAATACATAGGTTCGGGATGGATTTTGGGGTCAAAACCCAAATTTTGACATTCCACACCCCTTGATTTGGAGATGGTCTAATAAGCATCTTTAAAAGAGATGTCAATTTGTCACGTACACATAGTGGTGGACCCATCGAGCGTAAGGAGGTGTAGATGTACCTCCCCTCGTCAAAAAATTCCATGGAAATGCTGGAAATTACCCCTTTGCTGGTGCCTATAAACTGTTCGATAAAATGCCTCAAAGAGGCTATGTTTTTGCTTTCTGCGCTGCATGCACATAATTTTTTTTTTTAAGTACTAGCCAAAACGATGTCATTTTTGAAGAAACATGCGCAGTGAAGAAGTCTTCAGCCATGGAAGCACAAGCAGAATTGCATTGTCTCGAAACCAAGTATATGTGCACATGGGTATATAGATCTTGTTCATGTTCCCATCTTCAATTTAGAGCCTGGTCAATTATATCAAAATTTATTCTCTTCGCATTGCAAGGTCTTCTGTTTTTTGCTTATCAGTTTCGTTTCTTCTCGTTTATTTTAATTATTTTTATGTTTATTATTATTATTATTGTTATTTTCTTGATTTGTTTGTTTAATTATGGGTTATAATTGATTAGTCAACTTAAGAGAGAGAAAAAAAAAGTATTGTTTGCAAGTTGTCATCTTCAGTTTTACTATTTTGATTAGCCAACATTTTCTAGTGTCATAGCTATCATATATAAGTTTAAAAACAGAAAAATCAGGAACAATTCACAAGACTTCATTAATTTCCGCTGCAAATTTTATGTTGTTGTTGGTAATTAAACTCGATCTATTATGCTAATTATAGTTAGGAGGAATGAGATTAATGAGGTCTTCTTCCTAGTTAAGAAACAACGTTGAATCATTGCTGAATGATTGAAGGTCACTAATTTGTGTTGTGTCCACATACATATATGATATATGGACTTACTCTCTTGTTGAAAAGAGATGAAATTACATGTAGGATAGCTTAAAACACTAAAGGATAATGAAGAGCACGTTAGGCATAACAAAGGAATAAAAAATACACACCTAAAGGATGTTGAGAGTATTTGTCCCACATTGAAAAGTTAAGGGACCAAGCCTGGGTTTATAAGGAGTTGGGCTACTCCCCCCCATTGCCAATTGGTTTTGGGGTGGAACCTCAACTTCCTTCATGGTATCAGAGCAAGGCTTCACGTGTTGGGCCTAACGGCCACACGTGCTCCCACATCACCCAATATGTGTCCACATGTTAGGCTTGAAAGTTCGCCACACGTGCAAGGGCGTGTTGAGAGTATTTGTCCCACATTGAAAAGTTAAGGGACCAAGCCTGAGTTTATAAGGAGTTGGGCTACTCCCCCCATTGCCAATTGGTTTTGGGGTGGAACCTCAACTTCCTTCAAAGGATTGATAGGTGCTACCAATCCTTGAAAGTACATAACGTAAATAAAGAACACACGAAGATTATTTTACGTGGTAAGACCCCACTTTTGGGGAAAATTCACGGGACAAAGTACCAATTTGTTTGTAACTTAACTTCTCTCGGGATTACTCCTTCTCTTCTTATGTTGAGTCTGATACTTGACGCGATCGATTCAAGCTCACTGGAATCACCAAGATAATCTTAGTCTTGATAATATGTCCTCAAGAAAACAAAGCACATCAACTTTCTTTTGTAATTTGAAAATCAGAAAAAACCCACATTGAAATTGTTGAGAAGAATGAAGCATAGGCTTCCTCTTTATAGTGATTTTCAAAACAGGAAAGAAAACTAATCAGCACTTAAAATCGAAAATCAAATAAATTGATGGGTACACTGCTGAATTGCCCCCTAAACTTGTACATAATTATCAATTTACCTCCTGATCTTTTTTTTTAGCGAATTAAGGGCTCGAATTAAATTTTATTCTCAATTTCCCCCTTGCCGTCTAAATCAACAACATGTCATCCAATTTGCCCTCAAATATGAGAGCAAATTGGTCATTTCATATGTTAAAAATAATTAAATACTTCTAAATAAAATAAAATGACATAAAAATGAAAAAAAATATTTTATAAACAAAGGAATGGGACCCACCCACCCTAACCTCTTCACCTCCGCCTCTTCCCTTCTGCCCCTCTCTCTTTCTCTGCAACCCTAAAAAAGCCATGGCCCTACATCGCCAAACTCACCGCCTCTCCACCTGTCACCGCCACCCTAAAGGCATATTCGACGACCCTTATCTCCAAAACAACACCAAAGTCGATACTTTTAACCCAACCAAAGCAAAACCCAGAAAAGCTATCGATGAAATTGGGTCTGAGAACTTGGTTCCGGACCAATGGAGAGATGTACAAGCAGAGATTAATATAACGAAGAAAGAGAGGCGCAAGATAGCTCAAGAAGTGCAGTTTGGTACGAGGGTCGAGAAGCGGAAGAAGGGGTTAGATCCCATAAGGGATTTGAATTTGGAGGAGTACTTGGCGTACAGAGAGGCCAAGTTGAATCAATTGAAGCCGCTTGTTTTGGATGACGTTTCAGGTTTGGCTCAGGTCGAGGATGCTAAAGCTAAGGAGTTGAAAGATAATGAAGGTAATGATGGGTCTTTGAGTGAGCGAGTGGCGCCTAAGAATCCAAGGTGGGCGGTTTATAGGAAGGGTCTGGAGGATGTTACTGAGTTTTTTTTCAAATTTTTTTTTTTTTTAATGATTTAACGGCAAATTGGATGACATGTTGTTGATTTAGACGGCAGGGGTGAAATTGAGAATAAAATTTAATTTGAGCCCTTAATTCGCTAAAAAAAAGGTCAAGGGGTAAATTGATAATTAGGTACAAGTTCAGAGGGCAATTCGGCAGTATACCCTAAATTGATTTACAATTAGAACTTATTGATCTTCAATCAATCCATCAAAGGGGATTAATATAGAAAGAATGATATAATGAAAAAGATAATTCCCCATGAGTAAAGAAGACTTTTGAAGGCTCTCGTATGGAGTCACCACTTTGGCAAGCACTTTACTCCTTACGGGCCGACCCGGTGTGAGCGGATTAGTCTGGGTTGTGGTTAAGGCTTAAAGGTGCCATCCATAGTTGGGGCCCATCCAGGACCACCTCGTGGTTCAGATAAAAAAAAAAAAGACTTTTGAAGAGAAAAACTAGAAAGTAGTGTTTGAAATAAAACAAACTTTCTTTAAACAAAAAGTCTTCCCAATCAAACATTAATTAGTTCAAAATCAGATTTCCAAACAGATTATGATTTGAAAACAATTCACAATATAGCACAATCAAGATGCAAGAGTGAAAGAAAATATTACATCAGAAATCTTTGATTGAAACATGTGCTTTCAAATCAGATCATCGAATTGAGACAATTGCCATTGATATTCTATCACAACAAGTTTACCATCTATGCTAATCTATATATGGCCTAGGGAATGCCAATTATATAATCATATACTAACAAATAGAAAACTTGATTGCATTTCTTTGTTTAATTGATAATTTGATATGCATTTTGATTAATTGATATTGATTTTTGGCTATATTAATTGATGATTTGATATGAATTTTGGTTGACTAATTGCATAATTGGTATGGAATTTTTGTTGTTGAGCTTTTACTCTTTTACATACTGCCCCTTCCTTGAAAAATTCATGAATCCATCACTGCGTACACATAAATTGACAAAATTAAAAAGTTAAAGTTACTCCCACCGAGTATTCAAATCCTACATGGATTTAAAGGCCGTAAGAGATATGTCAAAAATAACATATAAAAAAGCTTGGTGTCAAATATTTTTTTTTCATAGACCCCAATATTATTTACTATCTTTTAAAACTTTATGCATTACAGGGACCCCATTTTCTTTTAAAAATATAATTAAAATATATGAATATTTGGCATTTTGGGTGAAGTTTATTTTTTTTTTTAAATGTCATATAATTACCTAATATTAGCAACGAAAAAAATTAGTGATAAATCGTGTTACCTGTTAGTCAGGAACATAAATTAGAAGACTATCTATAAGTCATATACAAAAATAGAAAAATAAAATTGTATGTTACCTATATTTTTTTTATTTTTTTTATAAAAAAAAAAGGTACATAAAAATACTATTATACATTATCAAAAATATTATTAAAAAAAACATATATACCTACACCATGGGATAATATATCTACAAGAGTACATAATATACTTCTACAATAGGGTGAACAAAAATAAAATTGTTACCTATAACTCATGTGCATAAACTAAAACACCTACGATACACCAAGTCAAGAGCATAGAAACATACATACTACTTTACCCATACAATAGGGTAAACTTAGGTACCTACAACCAATGATAGAACCATGAATTTATATAGGACCAGGCTAATTTTGTTTTTCTTGGCTTCTTCTATAATATAATATATCATGCTTCAAATTGTCAATAATTTTTTTTTTTGGGTAGGGGCCTAAAGCCGAAAACAACATAAATAAACACGAAATAGGCATCTAATCAAATTTAGAAACCAAACGAGGCCTATAGCTGTAAGCCTAACATGTTAATTGGCCAAGAAATGAAATGAAGAAAAAATGAGAGAGAGAGAGAGAGAGAGAGAGAGAAAGGAAAGAGAGAACTGGAAATATAGAACACAGAAAAAACAAAGAGAGCGGGAAGAGAGAACTGGAAAAAGAACGGAACGGAGTGAAGAAGTGAATGACCCAAAAAAAGAAGAGAAGAAGTGAAAGGAAAAAGTAATAAAAAACAACGAACAATACAAAAATTGAGAGAAGTGACCGTTAGAGAGAGTTGCATTTTATAACACCAACCAGACAATACAAGAGGCACTCACGTGGTGTGTGTATATATATATAACAAATTAGTATTTTATCAAATCTTGCAACAGGCTGAAGCACAGTCTAATCTACACATAGTTACACCCTTGCCTATAACAAATGGCATAAGCATAAATAAAAAAATTAATAAGGATTAACTACAGTAAACCCCCTAAACTATGAATGTCATTACAAACTCATCCCAACCTTTAAAGACTTGTTTGACCAATACCCCAACATTACGGAACCTTTCAAAATACACAATCCGTAATTGAATATGTTAGTTTTTCCGATAAATGCTTACGTACTATGGATGTCATTACAAACTCATCCGAACCTTTAAAGACTCGTTTGACCAGTACCCCAACTTTACGGAACCTTTCAAAATACACAATTCATTAGTGAATCTGTTAGTTTTTCCATTAAATGCTTACGTATCAAATATATGTTATGTTTTAATTTTTATGTGGACGTCACATGGACTAAAAAAGTAATAAAAAAATCTTGATTTCTTAAATTATTTTTAAAAAAAAAATTAAATCAAATATATAAAAACAATAAAACAATATAAAAATTAAAACAAATTAAAACAAACCCACCCACCCCTGTCCCTCAACTTCTCCATTAGCCCCAGTGGCGGACCTATTAAGGAGCAAGGAGGTGCAGCTGCACCTCCCCTCGCTGGAAAAACCATTGTAGGTGCTTCAAGTAAATGTCTTTGTCCTTTTACTTTCATTTATTTTTATATTACTCCATTTACTTAAGTTTACAATGTAAATAAGGAAATACCCCCCATTTGGATTTAAATAAAAATATTAGAAAATCAAATTCCCACCAAATCAAAATATGAAAAATCGGTTTTAGTGCAAAATACGATTTACTCTAAAAATGATGGCTCATTAAGTCAATATATACTTCATACTAAAATCCCATAAAATCAAGTTTTCTTATTTGATGTGTAAGGAATAAAGCCGCCAAAAGTTATCTTGAGAAAATAATTATTCTGAAAAACCATTTTTCATACTTAGTCAATATTGCACCTCCGCTAAAAAAAAATTGGGTACGCCAGTTATTAGCCCCACACCATTCCCCTTCATCCCAGTCCAGAACCAGCCTCCAAACACCCACCACCATCCCATACCACACCCCAATGCTGACCACTGCCTAATGACCCCATCATACCCCAGATTTTCAACCTAGCCCCCTTCCTCAACGCCTTCTCTCTCTCGCACAAAAGAGCACCGAAAATCAGAGATAGAGATAGAGAATATGCTAACATCAGGCTAGGCTTAGAGGAAGAGCATTAAAGTGGCGGCAATATCGGGAGTCTTTTGTTTTCTTTTTAGTAGCCCTACCCAACAAAAACAACCCCAGATTCAGATCTGGGTTGTTTGTGCCGAGACGGGGAGAGCGAGAGATTGGGAGGGAGAGAAAGAGACCGTGAGAGAGAAAGAGACTAGGGGAGAAAGAACAATATGGAGAGACAGGGTTCGAGGAAGGGAGGTTGGGGGACTATTGGGGTGGATGTGGCTAGGTGAGGGGGTGGGGATGATGAGAGAGTTTTTATCATATCTAGCCCAAATTTGATCCCTAATTTCATAAATGTTGGCGCTAAATCTAAACAGATAGAAATGAGTGCAACTTACAATCGAGGTGGACGATCGAGAGATCGATTGAATATTGGATGCCGATTCTTCCTGTCCTTGGATGCCGATCCTGAATAGAAAGAAGTCGAGATTCGTAAGGTCTATGGAACCGGTGTGGAACCAGCCTAAGACCCTCCGATGCCGAAGTAAGTTTGTTGTTTTAAGAGCTCGCTCGAGTAAGATTGTTTTTAAGAGCTCTTGCTGTTGACTATATAGTAGTATAAAAGTCAAGCTGAAAAGTCTTACCCCTGTATTGTAGTGGAGGGGCCTATTTATAGAGGGCATTTAGTATGCTCTTAGTGCTCATTTTCGATGTGGGACTCGTGGGAGGGCCCTATGAGGTTGACACGAGTCCTTAGATATTTCAGGCGGGTGCTTCGAGGTTGATTCTGCAGCATCGGTAGGGGATACCGATTGTAGGCTGTGTTGGGCTTGTAATGATCTTTTGCTGCTTTGAGACAACATCATCAGTAGCCTATGCCGATTGTCCGAGGCCTTGGGTGCTTGGGCGAGTTTATGAGATCCACGTGTCGTTGTACGAGTGGAGGGTCAGGTATGGTACAAACATATAAATAAAATAAAAACTTCAAATATAACCAAAAACTCAGTTAAATAGATTCAAATACCCTTAAAATTAAAAGCCAATTAAATTTCTCCATGCCTAATAAATTTATTTGCATATACAGTCAACGTTTCTCCTCTCAAAATTGGGATGCCACCTTTTTCTACCCAAATTCTCTTGTCTAGTAGTCTCCACCAATTTACTAGTCACTCATAATTTATAACTAAAGATAGAAAAAATTAGTTAGGCTTAGAAATTTCTTTCTTCTTTTTCTAGAATATGACATACTATATACTCAAGAAATATAGATACATAACCCTAAAACCAAAAAAAGGGAAATTAAAATAGAGCAACATTGGCTGGGAGCAAATTTAAAACAAGAACTAGTTATGTTCTCTCTTTTATTATTAGGCATTCCCCTAAAAGCTAAATAAAACCAAGGCAAATTATCTGGAATATGTATATGTGTGTATGTTACGCGATAAACTTGCAATACATGGACATGGACATGAGTACCATCGACACCAATAAATAATGGGAATATCTTTGCTCACCACTTTAACTCAAGGTGTACCCTTACCACCCTTCTCAATACTTGATACGTGTTCATTGACATAACCATAGTTAACTCTTTACTTTATATTTATGGAACTATGGTTATGTTAATAGACACGTGTCAAATGTTGAGAAGATAGGTGAGGATACACCTTGGGTTAAAGTGGTGAGCAAAAATACTCACTCTTTAAATTTCATGAATCCTAATTCCTCAGCTACATATCCGCCTCCCTTTTACTTAGTTGCAGATAAATTGAAACTTTCTAACAAGTTTTTGGTTTTTAATTTCAAGGGCATTTGAGTCTATTTAACTGAGTTTTTTACTATATTTGAAAGTTTTTACAAAAACGGACATTTATGAATTTAGGGGTCAAATTTAGGCTAGATATGATAAAAACTCATGATGAGATGGGGTGCGGGTGGTGTGTGGGTAATCTCGTTTTTTATTTTTTTGGTTACTTTTTAAAGTTTTTTTTTAAATTTTATTCTTGTATTCTATGATTTTGGATTTAATTAAATTTGCATTTTGAATTCTATTAGGAATGAATTTTGATTTTGTTTTTCTTTGAATTTGGATGGGTTCAGTCCAACTATGGGGTTTCTTTTATGTGTGTGCATCGATGGAAAGAGAGGAAAAGAGACACAGAGACAAAGAGAGAGAGGACTGGGTTTGTGTTTACAGCGACGGAGAGATGGGGTGAGAGAAAGGAAGAGAGAGAAAGCGAGTTGGGATGAAGGGGAATGGTGTGGGGTTGAGGGAGAAGTAGAGGGTGTTTGTGCCTAATAAATCACGGCCATAAATTGGCCGAAAGGACCTTCCTCGGCCTTAGCACCTATTCATGAACTAAAACGTGGCGTTTCGTCAGATGTTTGGCCTTCCTAAGAACAAAGGAAAAGCTGTGAAGGCGTAATCATCTCGGCCTCGATCGCGGCATTATGGGCCGAGGCCGAAGGACGAAAGAGTCATGACCGAAGGGATGAGAGTCAAATCGCCACGTGGCAGCAGGGTCCCACGCTTCATTTAATGAAGTAACGCCTCTGACTAGCAAACTCACTAGCCGCAAAAGGGCATTTAATGCACGAGGGAAGAAGGGAAGTGACTAAAGTCAGGATTTGGTGACAGAAATCAGAGTGACAAACATACTTACAAATATTCTTACAAATTGAGGTCAGATCACCAACCACCAAACAAGGGCATTAAATGCGTCCCCACGGCCAGAAGTGCAGAACCCACGATCAGGGCGGCGGTCGAGATTTACCAAGATTTATGGGGTCACACCACCATGCTTCACGATCCCAAATGTCGATTGGACTACCCACTTGTTCTAATCAGGCTCCACCATGCAGATTTTCAGCCTCGATTACTCCTCCAAGAGCTCTTCCTATAAATATTAAACTCAAGCCACATTCAAAGGGTTCAAACACCAAACCAAAAGCCTCCCACAGAGCAAATTATATTTTCCTGTAATGCACTTTCAATATCTTTACTTGCTTTCCTAGGAGTAGTGTTAGGTTGTAAGGAAAATCCATTCATCAATATATATCATACGACCCTTGATTTTCAAGGCGCCGGAGCACCATCTCTGTTACTCTTTCATTCATCCCATATATCATATGAACGTCGCTCCCTGAGCAACGCGCCGGAGTAACGCCCAAAATCCACTATCAACACCACCACTAAACGGCCTTGTAGCTCAAGCCGTGAACCTGACGGCCGAAATCAGTTCCTCTCTCGGCCACAATCGTTTGATTAGGAGTCGGACTCAAACAAGCACACCACTTAACCACTTCACCCATATCACCATCTTGACGCACGGTAGACCGTGCTGGCATGCCTGCGCACAACCGCACCGCATCCAAAAGAAGGAAGCCACGTGTTAACGCATATCCCCTCAGCCCGGAGCTCCAGGCCGTGAGATTTGCGCAGCCAACAGAGGGACAGGGGTGGGTGGGTTTGTTTTAATTTGTTGTAAATTTTATATTATTTTATTGTTTTATATATTTGATTTTAAAGTTTTTAAATAATTTAAGAAATCAAGATTTTTTTAAATTAGTTTTTTAGCCCACGTGGCATCCACATAAAAATAAAAACTTGATATATATTTGACACGTAAGCATTTAACGGAAAAACAGAGAGATTCATTAATGGAGGATGTATTTTGAAAGGTTCCATAAAGTTTGGGTATTGGTCAAACGGGTCTTTAAAAGTTGGGATGAGTTTGTAATGAACTCCATAGTTTGCGGGGTTTATTGTAGTTGATCCAAAAAATAAAAATAAAAACTAAATCAAGAAAGAAAATATGATATATGTATTCTAATGAAAAATTTAAAAAAAAAAACCCAACAAAGACAATGTTATGTTAGTATTAGTACAACCCAAATTAACCCACATAATAGAAACAATATGGAATGCACCAATTCTCTACTTGGTATGTACAAGAAGAAGAATATGGATATATTAACGTAGCAAAAGATAGATGAAGAAAAGAAGAAGACGGAGAACGCCAAGAAGGAGGAATAAGAAATGAAGAATGAAGAACAAGAAAGAAGATGATGGATAGAGACCAAGACAGAAAAACGTGCAATGGTTAATAAGCTAAATTCAAGGAGAAGTTGTATCTTCAAAATAATAAATAGTAAATTGAGCTTAGACCCATAAAATCATTTGTAATCACTTACAACCCTTTCTTTTATTTTTCTATTTAAAATACCCAATTTTTTCAAATAAAATCCGATGACTATGATCCAAGTAAGCAAGTTACCTAATCTAGCTTAAAATCTAATTTATTCTATTTTTTTAAATTCCAAAACTACCCCTATTTACAAGTTAACGTGTTATGTGAGGTGTACCTAATGGCACACGTTGAATTTGGAAAGATCTTCAAATGGTTGTAATGGATGTAAGAATTAATTTAGAAACTCATTTGAAATTAAATATTAAATTCAACATTAAAGTATTAGTAACATTTTGGTTTGTTTTATGACAAAAAAAAAAAAAGTTTTGGTTTATTTAATAATTTTTTTGTTGTTGTTTTCCTTTTATGAATTATACTACTAGACTAGTAATCTATTTTATTATTATTTTATGAATAATAGTGTACATTCTAATTATGTTGAAAAATATTTTGATAATCTATTTATTGTTCGTTTTATGGAAAACATTTTTTTAAATGAATCTATTTTTTCTCTAAATAATGTACCTATTTTTTTCTCAAAATAATGTACCCTTTTTTCTCTGAATAAAGTACCTATTATTTGTTTTATGAAAAACAATTTTTTTAAATGAACCTATTTTCTCTCTTCAAATAATGTACCTATTTTTTTCCTCTAATAATGTACCTAGTAAAACAATGTACGTATTTTTTTTAAATGAAACTATTTTTCCTCTCCAAATAATGTACCTATACACATTTATAGGTATATTGTAAAATAATTTACCTATGGGTAAATAATGTACCTATATTATGGGTAAATAATGTACCTATATTTTCTATAAATTATTGTGTACCTATTTTTAATTTATGAAAAATCTACGGAAATTTCAATTACAATGTAACTGACTTAGTTTTTTTTATAATTTTTTTTGGTAAATAATATACCTATATTTTATTTAAATGATATATTTATATTTATATTTTTCATAGGTATATTATTGGATATGTAATTTATAGATATTTTGTTTGGTTTGCAATTTTAGGGGGCGGTATGTGAGAGGGAATGACAACCAAAAGAAATGGGGTGATTGATATGCTATTAATAGGGAGTGTTAATTACAATTATGACAGTTAATGAAATGCTTGAAATAAATTATAAATAAAATATGAAGTTTGGTGGCAACGATGTAAAAACATAGGAAAATTACGACCTCTTATATCCTACTGGTCATTTAAATTTGAAATTGGGTTTTACACATAGATTTATAGAGTGATGGGTATATATATCTAGGAAATAGAAAATATAGGGATTTATATTGGACAAACCCAATAATAAATTATCCTATGGGGTTTATGTACATAGTCAACCAGTTGCTCAATATTGTATAAATGGAAATTATGGGGAAATTTTAGGCTATATTATTTAAAGGGGAAAATAAATTGGAATATGAAAATGGGCAGCGTTGTTGTGCTTTATGATATATTAAAAGTCTCAAAAGTCTCAAAAGTCTGCTGAATGGAAAAGGACCACAGTGAAGAAGCCTTCTGCCTGAATCATCATCATCATCAAATTGTCTTTAATCTTTCTTTATTTTTATTGACAGATCATTATTTGTCTTTATTCGATAGCCCAATTAATCGGTTACCAAGTTACACACAGTTGGTCGATACCCTCCTCATATGAATTTCTGTTAATTTTAGTTAAGGGTTGCATTGCATGTATTAATTAGTTTCAAGAGTTGGTCCTTAGTTCAGGCTAAATACTTTACTTGTCCAATTTATTAGGGGACCACAAAATTAGAAAATTATAAGTTGGAGCAACTTGGGAAGGATAAAGATCAAAGATGGGCAGCAGTTGCCGGAAGAGATTCAATGCCCAGCTTCAACAATATCCATGACCATGACTGAATCTGACACTCAAGGAAGGAAACAAAGCGGGGGAAAAAGACGAGAAACTTTGTTTCCTCTAATCAAAAGTATGGTATTTTCTGGTGCAATACAGGCTCCAGATCCTCGATCGCATTTAATACTTTGACCCAAAAATAAAAAGAGAGATATCCTTGCAGTTATACTTGACCAAACTCCTAGTGGTGTTGGGTACGTTACACATTCTCTACTTGACCAAAAATAAAAGAGTTTTCAAGCAATAATAAATATAGTAAATTGAGCTTAGACCCATAACATTCATTTGTAATCACTTACAACCCTTTTCTTTATTTTTCTATTTAAAATACCCAATTTTTTCAAGTAAAACCCGCTTACTAGGATCCAAGTAAGTAAGTTACCTAATCTAGCTTAAAATATGATTTATTCTATTTTTCGAATTCCAAAACTACCCGTATTTACAAGTTAATGTGTTATGTGGAGGTGTACCTACACGTTGGATTTGGAAAGATCTTCAAATTGTTGTAATGGATGTAGGAATTAATTTAGAAACTTATTTGAAATTAAATATTAAATTCAACATTAACATATTAATAACGTTTTGGTTTATTTTATGACAAAAAAAAATGTTTTGGTTTATTTAATAAATTTTTGTTGTTTATTATTTGTTTTATGAAATTTTATTTTTTTGAATGAACCTATTTTCTCTCTCCAAATAATGTACCTATTTTTTTGTAATCACTTAATATACCTAGTAAAACAATGTACGTATTTTTTTAAATGAACCTATTTTTCCTCTCCAAATAATGTACCTATACACATTTATAGGTATATTGTAAAATAATTTACCTATGGGTAAATAATGTACCTATATTTTCTATAAATTATTGTGTACCTATTTTTAATTTATGAAAAATGTACGGAAATTTCAATTACAAAGTAACTAACTTAGTCTTTTTTTAAAAAAAAAATTTTGGTAAATAATATACCTATATTTTATTTAAATAATATATTTATATTTATATTTTTTATAGGTACATTATTGGATATGTAATTTACAAATATTTTTTTTGGTTTGCAATTTTAGGGGGCGGTATGTGAGAGGGAATGACAACCAAAAGAAATGGGGTGATTGATATGCTATTAATAGGGAGTGCTAATTACAATTATGACAATTAATGAAATGCTTGAAATAAATTATAAATAAAATATGAAGTTTGGTGGCAACGATGTAAAAATATAGGAATACTACGACCTCTTATATCCTACTGGTCATTTAAATTTGAAATTGGGTTTTACACATAGATTTATAGAGTGATGGGTATATGTCTAGGAAATAGAAAATGTAGGGATTTATATTGGACAAGCCCTAATAAATAATAGCTTCAGTTGTACATACAATCCCTATATCCATAATCATACGTATATTGAAATAAATAGAACTTTTAATCCTTGTAATCAAGAGTACTCTCTCTAATCCTAGTTCCCGGTAAAACAAAGCAAATTAACATGTGGCATCATATAATTGGACTCTTGATTAATTTTTGACATGGTCAGGCAGCTTGACTAAGACTTTCTCTAATAATAGGTGCGTGGGTAAAGGGGCGGAGAAACTTTGAGTGGGAAATAAACTCTATGATTCTTTGGGTCCGGCTGCATATTAAACAAATAAGCTGGGATAATTGACAGGGTGTATGCACATGGACCCGCAACCTGCTTATAAATAGAATGGACATGGTGTAGTTGAAGGCCAAGAATAAATCTATTTTTTCCCTTGAGTTGACTCGAGCTATATACAGCAGCTGTGCAGATCGATCTATACATCTATCTTCTTCTTCCTTTTTCTCTTGAATTGAATCAGATAGAAATTCACAATGTCAAAGGCAATTCCTGAGGTAATACTGAGCTGCGGTAACGACATTCTAGCCATGCCAGTGATTGGCATGGGAACTGCATACCCTGCGGCGGATCCAGAAACAGACAAGGCTGCGGTTCTTGAAGCCATTAAAGCCGGCTACCGCCACTTTGACACCGCCTTAGTTTACGGGTCGGAGAAATATCTAGGTCAAGCCATATCCGATGCTGTGCGTCTTGGACTCATCAAGTCCAGGAGTGAGGTGTTCATCACCACCAAGCTTTTTGCCAGCTTTGCTGAGAAGGATCTTGTGGTGCCTGCCCTCAACATGAGTTTAAGGTAACTATTATTGATGTTATATATATATATATGACAAATTATTTAAGGGTTTCTTATATATATAATTATATCAGCAACTAATTATTTGCCTATTAATATTAATTAATTACTATATATATATAGGAATCTGCAATTGGAGTATGTGGATATGTACATAATTCATTGGCCCTTCAAATTTGGGGGAGAGGTGAAGAGTATGCCTGTTGCAAAAGAGATGGTGCTACCTCTAGATTTGAAGTCAGTTTGGGGAGGCATGGAAGAGTGCAAGAGACTTGGCCTTGCCAGGGGCATTGGCGTCAGTAATTTCACTTGCAACATGCTTCAGGACCTCCTTTCCATCGCCAAAATACCTCCCGTCCTCAACCAAGTATGTATATATATATATATATATCATTATATCATTATATCCTTTCTCATTTTATTATGTACTTACGAACATGAATAATACTAATTATATATATATATACTCTTATTAAATTTTGGTTGAATTATTTATAGTTGGAGATGAGCCCAGCTTGGCAGACAAAGAAACTGAATGACTTCTGTAAGGCAAAGGGTATCCATATTACAGCTTACTCTCCCCTGGGCGGAGCTAACAGTCGAGTAGGAGATGACAGGGTTTTATGCTCAAACATCCTCGAAGACGTTGCCAAAGCCAAAGGCAAAACAACTGCTCAGGTATCGTTGAGGTGGGTTTATGAGCAAGGGGTGAGCATGGTAACAAAAAGCAACAACAAGGAAAGGATGAAGCAGAACGCTGACATATTCGATTGGTCGTTGAGCGACGAGGAATTGGAAAAGATTAGTAATTTTCCTCAGCGGAAAGCCGTCACCTTTGCCTCAATTATTGGGCCGCATGATCTAATTGTCGAGATTGACGCCCAACTATAACCCCGTTCTTCGGAGGGGAGGAAATCGAATTAAAGTTAAATAAAGAGTAGAGTACTCTAAATAAATAAAAGGAAGCACCAACACCAAATGCGTTGACATGTTCTCTCTTGTTACTTGTTCGGGCGGCGTATATGATGTGCTGCTAGTTAATGTCTCATTTAACACGTCTGGGCGCCGGTGAAGAAAATTTATATAGAATAGGAATATTATTTTTTTATTCAGGTCTTGCATTGGATTGGAGTTAATTTTTTTATTTTCTTGTTGTTTTCAAGTACAAATATTATATGAATATATTCCGTGTGAAAGTTGGAATTATCGGTTATATATATATTTTATTTGTTCTATTATTCTATTAATTTACTCATTCATGTTGGAGACTCCGTTTATCATCGTGCAAAGCAAAGATCTACCAAAATCGTAACTATTTTTTATGGGTTATAAATTTAAGGAAAAACTACATGAAATCCCATAAACTATAGCCCTCCGTTTGGATGAGGGAAAATAACTCGGAATTTAGCTAAAAGTCGGGAATTTAAGAGGAGAAATTGACAATTCCCTTGTTTGGCAACTTAAGCGTAGAATTTATTAAATGACGCGCGGAAAAAATCACGGAAGTTGAGGCATCAAATTCCCAAGTTTAATTTCCACCAAAATAGGCGTCATTTCACAATTTTCATAGTGCGGGAATTCATATTTTCCAGTGTGCCAAAACTTACATTAAAAAAAAACCGGTGAACTTTTCATTAATAAAAAAAAAATACACGTCTCTTTGGATCAAATTTGAAGGTTAGTCTTCAAGCCTTTCTCTCCTTCAATTTATGTTTTTCTATTTCAGGGTTACCACGGTTTCTAAATGGCTATCAAAATCGGCTGTTTTTCTCTGTTTGTTTAAGTTGAGTTATTTAGTTCATCAAACGATATGTTATTTTATACTTCGAGGAATACCTTCTATGTTAGTTATCAGTTTTTTTGTTCTTTCGAAATATTTAATTTATGTCATTTACAATTTAAATGAGCTATCCAAACATTGAAATTTTCAATTTCTGCCAATTACAAAATTCAACATACATAAATCCAAACACTGAAATCTTCAATTGCCAGAAATTGAAATGACGGGAATCTAAATTCCGTCATTTTAGAATTCTATGTAATTTGCAATTCCTTCATCCAAATGGAGCACAGGGTCATTTTCAAGTTCATACTAAACTTTAGAGGCATTTCCGAGTACATACTCAAATTCTCGGAAACCATACAATTTACCCCATCCGTTAGCCAAACCGTTGGTTAATTTGTTAAATGCTAATGTGGCATTTGTGGGACCTATTTTTTAATTGATATGGATTCCACATAAGAAATAAAATTAACAAAATAAATGAAACACAATAAAATAAAATAAAAAAATCTAAAAACCCAAAAAAACAATAAAGGAGGAGTGCATATTAATTATTTTGAAGTGCCAAACTAATCATCTTCTGGATAATTTCTTAGTAATTAATTCCAACCAATTACATATATAATGTTCCAATGTGTTATCCTTCTAAGTTTTTATTTTCCTTTTTTATTCATCCTTGTAACTTACTTGGTAACGGCTCTTTGAAACTTTAATTATGGCACGGTTGCATGCATGTGTGGTCAAAATCGTAACTCCATTTATCATCGTGCAAAGCAAAGATCTACCAAAATCGTAACTATTTTTTATGGGTTATAAATTTAAGGAAAAACTACATGAAATCCCATAAACTATATGGTCATTTTCAAGTTCATACCCAACTTTAGAAACAGTTCCGAGTACATGCTCAAATTCTCGGAAACCCTACAATTTACCTCATCCGTTAGCCAAACCGTTAGTTAATTTGTTAAATGCTAATGTAGCATTTGTGGGACCTATTTTTTAATTGACGTGGATTTCACATAAGAAATAAAATTAACAAAATAAATGAAAACCAATAAAATAAAATTAAAACCCAATAAAAAATCTAAAAACCCAAAAAAAACAATAAAGGAGGAGTGCATATTAATTATTTTGAAGTGCCAAACTAATCATCTTCTGGATAATTTCTGAGTAATTAATTCCATCCAATTACGTATATAATGTTCCAATGTGTTATCCTTCTAAGTTTTTATTTTCCTTTTTTATTCATCCTTGTAACTTACTTGGTAACGGCTCTTTGAAACTTTAATTATGGCACGGTTGCATGCATGTGTGGTCAAAATTGTAACTCCATTTATCATCGTGCAAAGCAAAGATCTACCAAAATCGTAACTATTTTTCATGGGTTATAAATTTAAAAACTCAACCAATTAAACACACAAGTCGGCATATAGTATGTACGCTAATTGAGGAGGAGCATGACTGAGGTGCAACCGTGCAAGGTTGTAGGGACTTTTATCTTCTCTTGTAAGCTTATTAGCAGAAGCATTCAACAACCGAGAAAAGCCTTGAGGTCGTGGGTTTGAACTCCCACGACATCTTAGTGGTATGTGTGTGAGAAATTCCTCGTTTGGTACAATAAAAAAAAAAAAAACAGAAGCATTTACCAACCAAAATATCAATTTCCTTTCCATTATCTTTACATCTTTATCTTTAAAGAAGTAAATGTATCCAAGTTTAGAAATGGAAGCGTAGGGGATGGGATGAAATCAAGGACAATCATCTGTAAATAAAACAACCTTTGCAACTAAAAAATAAAAGGGGAATGCTAGCAACCTTCTCTTTTAGACCACCTCATTTTTCCTCATGAAATATGTCACTCTCCTTACACTTAAAACAATGTCATTAATTACAATAAGGACAATGCTTGGCTCCTGATATATCAGGAGCCATGCCTCCTCCACAATGATGTGGCCTATTTAAAAAATGACACATGTTTTTTTTTTTTTTTTTTCCTCTTTTGTTTCATCGACTCTCCCTCTCTCTCTCTTCTCACCCACTCTCCTCACCTCCCCCAACTCTCTCTTCTCTCATCTCCCCGTCTCTTTACGGCTGCCATTTTTTGTTCTTTGTCTCTTACGGCCTGCAACTAGTGGTCAATTTCGCAGCAAAAACTAGTCGCCAAAATATGGTGGAAAAAGCAACTAATCCGATAAAAACTTTATATTTTCATCAACTCCCTCAGAAATCTAACTAAACTGTTCTTGTAAATCTGAAATAATATAATTTTTAGAATCAAAACCCAACTACCTTTCCTTGTTGAAGTCTTAAAAAAAAGGGGACCATGATGGGTTTTCAAAATTATCAACCTATCCAAACAAGAAAAACATGGCGGGGAATTTTCCGGGAAGGTGAGTTGTTGTGGGTTATCTTTTTAGTTGCGATTCCATTTCATTTTTTAGATCGGTGGGAAGTTTCTGTTGCATCAAAAAAATCTTAGAAAGAAAGGGAGAGAGAGAGAGAGAG
>NW_018921964.1:568258-601476 GCF_002207925.1 Prunus avium
AAAAAAAAAAAAAAAAAAAAAAAAAAAACATGTGTCATTTTTTAAAGAGGCCACATCATTGTTGAGGAGGAATGGCTCCTGATGTATCAGAGCCAAGCATTGTCCTTTTGGGACGTCTTCTCCTAGTTTTTTGCTCAGAATACTCAACCACAAAATGCACTCTTTTTCTGATTCTCAGTCAATGAACTGATTGACTGTGTTAATAAAATTTCTATTCCACCAACTTTGCTCTTTGCCAATAGTCTGTTCAACTTCTCTCGCTCCAAGTCTAAGGCCAAAGGTATGATTTTTTTCGTTTTTTAAGTATTATTGTGCTGAAAATTGATATATTTTGGAAGTATTTTCTTAGGTTGATGGGTATTTGTTTGCGACTTGCGTCTTTGCATAAGCCATTTATATGGGTATTTGTTTGTCAGTACGTGAAATTTGACAGATTTTTTGGTCTTTGCTTCTTGTTTGTACGGGTTTTGGCTCTCCTCTGAGCCTTTTGCCTTGGGTTGTTATAAATGTTTATCTTCATGATCATTAAAAATAATAAAAATAGAGTAGAGCAACATATTATAGCTGTTTGTATAGTATAGATGCAGACCATTCCTCCGTTTTTCTTTTTTTAATTTAAACTGTAATGTATTTATTTTTTCATATTGAATTCAATTTTGGTGATTTTTTTATTCTTTTGCTTCTATATATGTTATCTCGAGCCTATGTTGTTAGGGGATATTTTTGCTTCTATATATGTTATCTCAAGCCTATGTTGTTAGGGGATATTTTGATTTATTAAGTAGTATAAAAAAAAGCAATCAAGCAAAAGTAAGTGAGTAAACTCTTAGAAAATTGACATTTCTTTTGTGTTAAAAAAAAACAGACGTTTCCTCTTTTTTAAAAAGCAGACATTTTCTTTCAAAAAAATTAACTGACATTAAATATATAAAACTTCTTATTAAGATGGTAAGAAAGTTGTCAATTTTTTTTTTGATAAATTGAATTGGGTAAACTTGAGCAGCAAAAACTAGTCGCCAAAATATGGTGGAAAAAGCAACTAATCCGATAAAAACTTTATATTTTCATCAACTCCCTCAGAAATCTAACTAAACTGTTCTTGTAAATCTGAAATAATATAATTTTTAGAATCAAAACCCAACTACCTTTCCTTGTTGAAGTCTTAAAAAAAAGGGGACCATGATGGGTTTTCAAAATTATCAACCTATCCAAACAAGAAAAACATGGCGGGGAATTTTCCGGGAAGGTGAGTTGTTGTGGGTTATCTTTTTAGTTGCGATTCCATTTCATTTTTTAGATCGGTGGGAAGTTTCTGTTGCATCAAAAAAATCTTAGAAAGAAAGGGAGAGAGAGAGAGAGAGAGGATATTAGCGTCGTCGTCGTCGTCGTCGTCGTCGTCATCTTCAGCGACTGTGGCCGTCGACAAGGCAACCAGCGATCTAGCAATTGCGTACCAAATTCCAAGAGCTATTTATTTATCTCAACTCACTCTTCAGATCTAGATCTACAATGTAGAATGGACTTTTGGGACGTCTTCTCCTAGTTTTTTGCTCAGAATACTCAACCACAAAATGCACTCTTTTTCTGATTCTCAGTCAATGAACTGATTGACTGTGTTAATAAAATTTCTATTCCACCAACTTTGCTCTTTGCCAATAGTCTGTTCAACTTCTCTCGCTCCAAGTCTAAGGCCAAAGGTATGATTTTTTTCGTTTTTTAAGTATTATTGTGCTGAAAATTGATATATTTTGGAAGTATTTTCTTAGGTTGATGGGTATTTGTTTGCGACTTGCGTCTTTGCATAAGCCATTTATATGGGTATTTGTTTGTCAGTACGTGAAATTTGACAGATTTTTTGGTCTTTGCTTCTTGTTTGTACGGGTTTTGGCTCTCCTCTGAGCCTTTTGCCTTGGGTTGTTATAAATGTTTATCTTCATGATCATTAAAAATAATAAAAATAGAGTAGAGCAACATATTATAGCTGTTTGTATAGTATAGATGCAGACCATTCCTCCGTTTTTCTTTTTTTAATTTAAACTGTAATGTATTTATTTTTTCATATTGAATTCAATTTTGGTGATTTTTTTATTCTTTTGCTTCTATATATGTTATCTCGAGCCTATGTTGTTAGGGGATATTTTTGCTTCTATATATGTTATCTCAAGCCTATGTTGTTAGGGGATATTTTGATTTATTAAGTAGTATAAAAAAAAGCAATCAAGCAAAAGTAAGTGAGTAAACTCTTAGAAAATTGACATTTCTTTTGTGTTAAAAAAAAACAGACGTTTCCTCTTTTTTAAAAAGCAGACATTTTCTTTCAAAAAAATTAACTGACATTAAATATATAAAACTTCTTATTAAGATGGTAAGAAAGTTGTCAATTTTTTTTTTGATAAATTGAATTGGGTAAACTTGAAAAGCAAAAGTCAACTTGTATAATACATTAATGACATTGTTTTAAGTGTAAGGAGAATAATACACGTCATGCGGAAAATGAAGAAGGACAGAGAGAAAGTTGCTAGCATTTCCCCAAATGGAATTCCTTTCCATTATCTTTATCACTTCTTTACATCTAAAATGTAGCTTTCTCGTCCTCCGATTTATTTGTTTCGAATGTAAGAGATGAAGACAGTTTTAGATAAGGCTACCAAACTCGCGAACGAGTAACATGGAAAAAGTCATTTCAGAGAGCAAGTAAAATGTGGACATACAAGGCTGCTCCCTATATTAACGCGTCCATAGATACATATAGTGAAGAATAGTTAAAGGAAGCCACAACAATGCCCACATGTTCCCCATGCCTGAAGCTAACGCACAACACAAGTCTCCAAATGCTTTTACTTCGGAAAGCTTGCTTCCTCTGCTTCCGCTTCTGAAGGCACTCTCACCTACCTTCTAACAAAATTCATAGACTTTTTCCTATCATTTAAAAAAAAAGGAAAAAAAAAAGGAGAAACAACCCCCCTATTCACACTTGATAGACTTATAAATGTGACGAACAAACAGCAGAGCGGCACGAAAGCCTACGGTACCAAGCATGAGAAAGAAGCCATAGCAAATGCAAGCCATGTAACCAAAGAAGAACGAGGTTTGCATAAAACCAGACATATCCGATCGAGCGTAGTAATAATACAAGCAGTAGCCATAGATAAAGAGGCCAGTAGATCCACCACATAGAAAAGACCTGTCACAAATCAACAACTCTGATTAGTCCAGACAAATGGTAGGCAGATGATCACATCAACAGTAATTCTAAAATTTTATAGCTCAAAATAGCAATGAGTAGAAAGAATCCGAAAAATATAAGCTCCACTGTAGAGCATAATAAAAACCTTTATCACCATCTTTTTTTCTGTTCTTTTTTAAACTTAACCTATTTGTAGGATATAAACAATACCCACAAATAGAAACCAGAATATGAATATCCATGGAATATTTAATGCAAGAAAGACTTGTTTACCTCCACCACCACTCATGATCTTCAGCAGCAAGTTGGAAATAGGTCAAAGCCACAGTTATAAAGGCAGTGACAATCAAAAGAATAATAAAAACAATAAACAGAATGCTGTAGATGGTGTAAATCCTGTGACCCCAGACGCTGGCAAATATGTAGTAAAGTTCAATATATATTGCACTGAAAGGGAGAAACCCTGCCATTGCCATCTGAGGAATGGTCGTTCTGTACCATGGAAGAGGGGGAATTTCTCGAGGATACTTTGTGGTGCGGCAAGGAGCTTGGAACTCAGCCTTGCTGTTTTTCCCAGCAATGCCACCCAAGACAAGCAATGGTGATGTTACCAATGTCCAAATAAGGACAATTACCACAATAGTGCCAAAAGGAAGAGCTGCGGTTGCACTATAAGCAATTGCAACAGTGTTAAGGAAGCAGAATGTCATGAACAGAGGCCCACAGAAAAGGCACCCAGTAAGTAATAAATTTCTCACCTGTCAACCAGAAGAGGAAACTAAATGATTCCATTTCACTTTAATAAGCAGAAATCATAAGCTGCATTTGTTGCAAACAAAATCCATTTTTACTTACCCAGTTTGTTCCTTCAAGCTGACAATAGAAAGAAGTTGCAGTATATCCCGCAATGCCAGAAGTGAGTGCATATATGACCACAAGTGCAGTGAATAAAGCTCCTCGGTTGTATGGATAAAATACACCAACCAGTGCGAGCATAAAAATGAAAATTGTGCTGGAAATGCACAGAGGGGCAGACAGTAGCATTTAGTAATAGCATGAAATAATCCAAAATTCATATATCTAAAAAAATTGCAATAATCCTTACAGAGTGAACAGCTGGGTTCCAGAACCATGGGCAGCAGCAAACAAAGATTTGTGCTTGGGGAACCGGAAAACATCACCATGAATGTACTTCCATCCAGTCTCTTCTTGGTCATCAGCAGCTTCCTCATCTTGTGCATACCTTATTAAGAAATTGAATAAATACAATATGTGACAATAAATTGTAAACAGAAAACCCGGAGATTTCATATAAACATCAAGCTTTCAAGGGTCACAAATTAAAATCTCACTTCATGAAATCATTCTTCAGGACCCGCATGAGGATCGTTGCAAGAAAACCCGTCAAGAGGAGAACTGTGACACATGAATTTATGATTGAGAACCAATGAATTTCCAAGTGATGTGGCAGCGAAGAGGACTGTGAGTATTTATCCATCCTATTCTCGAAGGGAATATTTGTTTCCCTCCATTTTACAGTGTACATGAAATCTGCATCAACATCCTTGTCCTCTGTCAAGTCCACAACAGAATGGGGATCCATCTTGGCCCCGATTTCAATTACACGGTCTTTGTTGTACATAACTTCGAATTGGATATGCTTGTAAAGAAAATATTTGTATTCACTTGGGTCAGTTTTTCCTTCCTTGTCAACCTTTCCCAAAAAACCCCAGATGGGCAAGTCATCATAATACATCTGGAAGTAGTAGTCTTTTTTCACAGCAGTTCGAAACTCAGCAACTTCTTCCTTGGTCAGCTTCCTTCTACAAGCAACTTCAGTGTCCTTCTCTTTTCTGAACTCAAGTTTATAAGGAGCACTAACAAGACGATCTCCATTCAATACCTCTCCAAGTGCTTCCCTCTTCTCCTTCACATCACCTACCATTGATAAAGGGCCCACCTTAACTTACAAAAAATCAAATTGTTCTGGAAATTTTAAAAAACAGAAAAGAAATTCCATTAACGCAGCTACAATTATTAGCTGCATCATTGCAAGTTTTGTCCTATTTTAAAACCGAAAACATAAGAAAATCTATAACACACCGTCCTTCGAAAACTAATGTGGGCAAAGGACAGGGCTTATATTGATCGAAAGAATCTACATTCCAAGTGCACAAGTTATAAATAAGGCCATTGTTGTTGGACTTATCCTCAGGAGAATTTACTATTTTAGAAGTTATGCATAGTTCCCCACTAAGAAATTAGATATCGCAGCTAAAAGTTACGCATTTAAACTTTCTTTTTCTTTGGGGATTTGGTCAAGCCACTGCATATGGAATGTACAATGTAGAATGTAAAAGGCAAAATGTTTGAGATGTAAAACCTGCTGAGCAGAAGGGGAGATCAAAATACCGATACGTTTCGCTGAAACCAAACAAAACAACCAAATACACAACACATTAGTCAGTTGCCTCCTCAATGTCAATGCCTACAACAAGGGGCAAGGGCCGCTTTGGAAGCAATAAGAATCTTCCAAAATCAGCAATTGCATGAAGAGTATCTGAAAATGGAGATCCAAACAGAGGATTTCTCCAGATCCAAAGTCAGATCCAGATGAGATTTGATATGGTTACCTGGGGTTGTGAAAGGGGCCGACTTTATTGGCGTAGAGAGGAACGGCGTCGCCATCATTGTAGCGGTGATCGGAGGCGTCCGATCTGACGTGGGTAACGCAGAACGTGATTAAAACGGCAAGGACGAGAATCGTCGAGAGGTTCTTCATGGTCTTGACGGAGAAGAAGATACGAGTGATATTTTCAACTGATAAGGTGAGAGAATGAACAAACCACGAAAGCAACCAGATAATATTTTCTTTTAATTCATTTTTACTTTTGTTTTTATTTATTTTTTTAGTCTAAACCATAAGGTGGTCCTGGATGGGCCCCAACTATGGGTGGCATCTTTAAGCCTTAACCACAACCTAGACTAATCCCCACTCACACCGAGTCGGCCCGTAAGGGGTAAAGTGTTGGCCAAAGTGGTGACTCCGTACGAGAGTAGGGATCTTTTGTTTTTCTTTTCATTTTGCCATTTTGTCAGCTTTCTTGACTGAGGATGTATTTTAGGAGGAGCTCGTGATCTTTGCGAGCATTTATTTATTTATATATTAGTATGGTAGTTCTGTTTCAAATATCAGGAAAAAAATTGTAATAATAAAGTTTTTCTATAAGAATAGAGTTAAATATTCAAATGATTTTTATTGTAATTTAACGCTCGAAATTAAAAATATATAAGTAATTCTTAGGGCCAGTTTGGCATTGCTGTGCTGTGAAAATAATCGCTATCAGATTTGTTGTGAGAGAAATCAACTGTGAGAGAAATCAGTTTTGCGTTTGGTAAACTTTTTGTTATAAGTGCTGTTTGCACAATAATCAGTTTCGAAGTGTTTGGTAATTTTTTTTGTGAAAGTGCTGTGAGCTGTGTATAATGACTAAAAAGGGCATTATGTTGAATGAATTTTCTCTTCAAGTACAAAAGAAAATAATAGGTATACAAATAAAAATAGCATGACCCAAAAAAAATATACAAGTACAATACATTAGAAAATAATAGGTATACAAGTGAATTACAAAACAAACCAGACTAGCCACAACTCAAATGCAGTGCATAGATGTTTATCTAATCTAAACAGTGCGTAGATGTTCATCTATCTCAAATGCAATGATATAGGAGCTTACTTGTACAAATAAGTAGCAAAGCCCAAACTGATACAGATCAATAAAATATCAATACAGAAATTTCGGCTGACCTCATCTATAACAAAAACAAAACTTGTATTAGATCTAGCAACAAAGAAACAAAAATAGGAACATAAAAAAATACACAAATAAAAACCAACAAATGGAAAACATAAATGTGTTTAGGAGGAGAAATTGGGCACATCAGTAAGCTATCGTTGAGATATGAACAGATTTAGTTGGAACCTGTAAAAGCTTAAACAGTGACCACCCTAAATAGATGACTCGGTGTCAGTCGAACTCGAGAGCTGTTGATCCTTAATTGTATTACAAAGCCAACAAGTTCTAAAGTCACTCTTTCCTTTTCAAAGGACAAATGCTAACCTTGCAAAGTCAATCAATTCATTTAGTCTAATGCTAGATTGATTAGACTCATTGCTGGAGCATTAAGTCCAAACAAAGTATGAACTATTGACCAAAAAAGATAAAAAACAAGGTATGAACAATACAACCATTTCTTTGTAACCAGATTGAAATATCAGAGTTTTCAAACCACCCATAATCCCTTGGATTCAACTCCATCCTCTAGGGGCATGACATTTTATATATCTTTAATTATTTCGACACTTCACAATTATTTTTTTGAATTTTTGAAAAGAAAAATTAATCCCATGAAGTCTAGAACCAGCGAACCAACAATGGCTAGCTAGGTCAATTTGATGTGTCTCTGGAGCCCGGGCACAGAAGAAGCAGGATTCAACATCACGAGCCCAGGCACTAAGAACACAACCGTCATATTATAGAAAACCAACAACAACAACAATTGATACTTAAAACCCTAAAAATGAAAGAGAAAGAAGGAAGAATGAAATTGAGAAGAAATAAACACAATATGCCTCTTACTTGAGTCTTGTGGCTTCTTAGGAGTGTGATTCAATTGATCAAACAAGAAAAAAAATGGAGGAAGAATGGAAGAGAAGGAGAAGAGTGCCCTATGGCCTGGGAAGGAGAAGACGCACAAGAAGATGAGAGCGTGAAATCATATTGGGGTATTTTCGAAATTTTGTAATTTTCATTAAACTCAGCGGCTTCTTAAATCTGATTACTGTATAATCAGAAATTGAAAGCAGCTCATTAGCTGCTTTTCTTTATTGCTTTCTCCCACAGCAATTTTTAATAATAAGTGATTTTCTCATAGGTTACCAAACGGGTTGGGCTTCCTAAAATTTTAAAAAAATCACTTATCACCCTAAATAAGCAATGCCAAACGGGTACTTAATATAATGAGAATCTCCTATAACATATATAGAATATAAATAAGGAATCAAATTTAAGGATTTTTTTTCTTTCTTTTTTATTGTTTAATTTTTTATAATAAAAAATTTCTATTGAGAGGAGCGATAACATATTACGTGAATACTAGGACTCGAACCCAAGACCTTTCATAAAGAAGCAATTGTTCCAAATCACTACACTAATGGGTCATTTACTTTTTCTTTTTTAATACAAGCAATATAGAGAGGGGAGAATCAAATCTAGGACCTCGGATGCAAAGGTAAAACTCTTGAGCTATAAACCCCTTACTATTTAATGAATTTTTTTAACTTCAGTAATAATTGAAAAATATTTCACTATTCAAATTATTTTTTGGGTATTTTCTGTTTGTAGAAGGCCCAAGGGCCCAAAATTAAAATAAAATTGGGCCTTCTGGTCCATCTCATATACTCCAGGAAATATAGTGATGGATAGTGATACCAAAAAAGAGGAAAGGCCCAAATTGAAAATTACGTTTTGACCAAATAAATTAATAAAAATTACGTTAGCAATTCGTCTGACCAACAAAAAGAACTTTAAAATTGTGTTGGAACTTGGAAGCTTATAGCAGGAACATTGATGGGACATGTGGAAACTTGGAGAAATTATACAATATTACTGTAGTACAACGTCAGCAAATGCATCTTTTAGAGCACTTCTACTGCAAGGGTTTAGCCCAGGTAGGAGGGGGCCCTAAGCCCGCGAGACGACTCCAGCGCACACAAAGCAGCCCGGGCAAGACACTTGGGTACGCCCAAAGGGGGATCTAGCCCGTGCTATTGACTGAATTTGCTGACGCCAGGCTGGCGTTAGCGAGCTTTTAAAATTTGTTTTCTACTGCTACACAACACGTGGCAGCACCTGGGGCGTCCGATCAAATTTTCTATTGCAATCCAACGACTGCCGTTTTTTATGTAATAAAAATTAAAAAAAAATTTGAAAAAATACAAAAAACTTATAAATTTTTTTTCTATAAAGTTTAAATAATAAAATTAATTTTTAAAGTTGAAGTATAAAAAATACAAAATAAATTAAAGTGAAATTTAAATTAATTCACATGAATAATGACAGCCCTTGCCCTGCCCTTGCCCATAGAGGTGGAAGTGCTATTATTCAAATATAGCCACATGTCAATTTTGTACGGCTGGACTCTTTGTTATTCGAAAAAAAGGAAAAAGGAGAATATGTCCAATAGTTCTTGCAAACCTCCTTCTCCTCCTTTCCAACCCCACCACTTATCTCCTCATCGCGTATTCTCATTGTGTCCCCACTACTTATTTCTCCATTATCATAACCCGCTCACAGTAGTATGTGATGGGGAAATAAGTGGTGGGGACATAAGGAGAATATGTGATGGATAGATAAGTGGTGGGGTCGGATAAGTGGGTTGGAAAGGAGGAGAAGGAGGTTTGCAAGAACCATTGGACATATTCTCCTTTTTCCTTTTTTAATCTTTAGCAAACTTCCCCTTCCCCTTTCCAACCCACTTACTAGACACCCACCATTTATCTCTCTAGCACGAGAATTTATGCTGGGGAGATAAGTGGTGGTTGTCGGGTAAGTGGGTTGAAAGGGGGAATGAGAGGTTTGCAAGAACCTTGGGACATGTTCTCTTTTTTCCTTTTTTAATTCTTTTAATTTTAATTAAAAGAGTGCGCACAAGAAGAGGAGAGCGTGAAATCATATTGGGGTATTTTCGAAAATTTGTAATTTTCATTAAACTCAGTGGCTTCTCAAATCTAATTACCGTATAATCAGAAATTGAAAGCAGCTCATTAGCTGCTTTCCTTTATTGCTTTCTCCCACAACAATTTTTAATAATAAGTGATTTTCTCATAGGTTACCAAACGGGTTGGGCTTCCTAAAATTTTAAAAAAATCACTTATCACCCTAAATAAGCAATGCCAAACGGGTACTTAATATAATGAGAATCTCCTATAACATATATAGAATATAAATAAGGAATCAAATTTAAGGATTTTTTTTCTTTCTTTTTTATTGTTTAATTTTTTATAATAAAAAATTTCTATTGAGAGGAGCGATAACATATTACGTGAATACTAGGACTCGAACCCAAGACCTTTCATAAAGAAGCAATTGTTCCAAATCACTACACTAATGGGTCATTTACTTTTTCTTTTTTAATACAAGCAATATAGAGAGGGGAGAATCAAATCTAGGACCTCGGATGCAAAGGTAAAACTCTTGAGCTATAAACCCCTTACTATTTAATGAATTTTTTTAACTTCAGTAATAATTGAAAAATATTTCACTATTCAAATTATTTTTTGGGTATTTTCTGTTTGTAGAAGGCCCAAGGGCCCAAAATTAAAATAAAATTGGGCCTTCTGGTCCATCTCATATACTCCAGGAAATATAGTGATGGATAGTGATACCAAAAAAGAGGAAAGGCCCAAATTGAAAATTACGTTTTGACCAAATAAATTAATAAAAATTACGTTAGCAATTCGTCTGACCAACAAAAAGAACTTTAAAATTGTGTTGGAACTTGGAAGCTTATAGCAGGAACATTGATGGGACATGTGGAAACTTGGAGAAATTATACAATATTACTGTAGTACAACGTCAGCAAATGCATCTTTTAGAGCACTTCTACTGCAAGGGTTTAGCCCAGGTAGGAGGGGGCCCTAAGCCCGCGAGACGACTCCAGCGCACACAAAGCAGCCCGGGCAAGACACTTGGGTACGCCCAAAGGGGGATCTAGCCCGTGCTATTGACTGAATTTGCTGACGCCAGGCTGGCGTTAGCGAGCTTTTAAAATTTGTTTTCTACTGCTACACAACACGTGGCAGCACCTGGGGCGTCCGATCAAATTTTCTATTGCAATCCAACGACTGCCGTTTTTTATGTAATAAAAATTAAAAAAAAATTTGAAAAAATACAAAAAACTTATAAATTTTTTTTCTATAAAGTTTAAATAATAAAATTAATTTTTAAAGTTGAAGTATAAAAAATACAAAATAAATTAAAGTGAAATTTAAATTAATTCACATGAATAATGACAGCCCTTGCCCTGCCCTTGCCCATAGAGGTGGAAGTGCTATTATTCAAATATAGCCACATGTCAATTTTGTACGGCTGGACTCTTTGTTATTCGAAAAAAAGGAAAAAGGAGAATATGTCCAATAGTTCTTGCAAACCTCCTTCTCCTCCTTTCCAACCCACTTATCCGACCCCACCACTTATCTATCCATCACATATTCTCCTTATGTCCCCACCACTTATTTCCCCATCACATACTACTGTGAGCGGGTTATGATAATGGAGAAATAAGTAGTGGGGACACAATGAGAATACGCGATGAGGAGATAAGTGGTGGGGTTGGAAAGGAGGAGAAGGAGGTTTGCAAGAACCATTGGACATATTCTCCTTTTTCCTTTTTTAATCTTTAGCAAACTTCCCCTTCCCCTTTCCAACCCACTTACTAGACACCCACCATTTATCTCTCTAGCACGAGAATTTATGCTGGGGAGATAAGTGGTGGTTGTCGGGTAAGTGGGTTGAAAGGGGGAATGAGAGGTTTGCAAGAACCTTGGGACATGTTCTCTTTTTTCCTTTTTTAATTCTTTTAATTTTAATTAAAAGAGTACAAATGATGAAGAGTCTAGCTGTACAAAAATTGATATATGATGTATTTATTGACATGGTACCACGGTAGTATTGTATAATTCCTTGGAAACTTGGGTCCGGTACTTAAATTAAGAGATATTTAGTCAAATACCCATTTTTAGCACTAAAACTATAAATAAACCCTACACCATTTAATTTCTATAAACAAACCCAAAAAACACCCAAAAAATGCCAATTGGCCCTATTGAATTTAATTTTGATTATTAAATTACTTTGATGCCCTATTGAGTGTTTTGGGCTTTTTTATATGTTTTGGGGTTGAGTTTGTTTTAAGAAATCAATGACAATTTTGTAATTTAAAAGGAGTTAAAAGCCTTTTTGTTATGTTGTAAATGAGCTTTGGGTGTGTTTATAAAGTCCATTTCATATAGGGTATTTTTATAATTTGAGCTCCTATATTGGGTATAATAGTGAATCTCCCTTAAATTAATGTCTTCTGGCTAGCATCAACTCTATTATTATTATATATAAACGAACAAATTTATGTTACGATCATCATGTCGTAAAGTCATCACCTACCCTAGCATAATACTGCCTTTAATTATTTCTTAACGTAATCTTTTATTGTTTTGTACTTGTTTGATTATTTTTTAAGTCTTAATCTCATCCTGGTGCTCTGTTTAATTAACATATTATATATGCTCTCGTTATGTCCAGTAGATCCAAATCTATCCAGGTTTTGAGTTGATATTACAAAGGTGCAAACAGTAATTTTCTTTTCTTCATTATTTTATTTTGTATATATCAAAATCATAGCTGTTATTCTTAAATATCGGGAGGGGGAGCGCCTGAGCTGAGCTCACACAGCTGTAAACCGTTCTGTTTTCTTATTGGCGTGTGATTGGCAACAACAGCAGCCCCCTGGTCTGCTGCTTAATCAAAAGTGAAAGCTGCTTGAGTTGAAATTGAAATTAAATTTGAGAAATGGCGACGTTGACAGAATGGCAGTTACCGTACAGAATATTAGGGGCAGAGGAAGAAGAAGAAAGCTCATCATCAACGACATCGGATCCAACGGACGCAGTGGCATTCGTGGGGCTGTGTTTGGTGTTAGGAATCGCTTGCAGGCATCTGTTGCGTGGTACCAGAGTACCCTACACTGTCGCTTTGCTCATCCTTGGCGTTGCCCTCGGTTCCATAGGTCTCTCTCTCTCCCTCACTCTCTTTATTTACATTTTTTTTTCTTGGCACTTTATTATTATAGCATTAGCTTGCAGAATATCATTTCAATTTTCCGACTAAGTTGTTAAAATTTCATCTTTGCTGGTTTCAGTGCTTTGATTATTGACAAATAAATAAATAAATTTAAGAGCATTTTGTTTTTATTTTTGAGTTTTTTCTTACTTGTAGGAATAGTAGTGGCCTTCTGGAAAAAGAAAAAAAAGTAATAGTCGTGGCCTGGCTCAGGAATTTTTCAAGACCGTCTAAATTCAGTGGGTTTTGGGTGATTTGTGGGGGCCAAGAATTTAAAAAAGAGATATTTAGTCATATACCCATTTTTAGCACTAATAATATAGATGAACACTACACTATTTAATTTTTATAAACAAACCCAAAATTACTTTATTCTTTGTCTGCCCATATCAGATGGTGGATACTCTCGCTTGTGTCCTTAGTTATATTGTGAAAAAAAGGGTTATTCGTTTTATTAGTTTCTGAACTTAGACCTGATTTGCATTTGAGTCCCTCAATTTCGAAAATCGTTCCCGTGGTCCTTCAACTTCAGTTTCATTAGGACAAATGGTCCAATTGCCAATTTTATTATCTTTTCTGTTAAATGCAGGGGTAAAATGGTATTTTTATATTTTTATAATTTTAAATTGATTAAAATATGAATAAAATATTTTTAACAAATTCAAGTTTTTAGGAATAAGAACTAATTTTTAATTTTTAGTTTGATTGAGGGTAGGAATAAGATTTTTTAATTTTTAGTTTCTAATTTTTAATTTTATTTTTTGGGTGAAAGGAATATTCAGAAATTGGAAATTAAAAATAATACAAAAAAATCATTTTACCTCTGCATTTAACAGAAAAAGTTAACAAAATTGACGGCAGGACCATTTGTCCTAACAAAACTAAAGTTGAAGGACCACGGGAACAATTTTGGAAATTGAGGGACTCAAATACAAATTGGGTCCAAGTTCAGGGACTAATAAAAGGAATAACCCTAAAAAAAAATTCACTGGGAGTTGCTTTGGTGAAAATTCTAGTCGTTGCAGCTGGTTTTATCTGTTGTTAAATTGTTTGTTCCAATTTAATTAACGATCCATAAACATGCAGAATATGGTACACATCATCAACTGGGGAAGATTGGGGAAGGCATTCGAATTTGTAAGTTCCAGCTACATCTTTTCTGCTGACATAGCACTGCAACGCCTATTATAGGCTTTGACTTGGACTGGTTTCTCTCTTCCACCTCTTATAAACAGTTTTACTGTTCATCTTATTGTGCAGGGGCAAATATTGATCCTGACCTTCTATTGGCTGTTTTTCTTCCCGCCCTTCTTTTTGAGAGTTCGTTTTCTATGGAAGTGCACCAAATAAAGGTTCCTTTTTGTGGTCCTATAATTTCTATTTGTGAAATGCACGTAAATTATAAGGCTGCTATGCATTTTTCAAAACCAACTTTACAATTCTGTGGTTATGGCTTCACACAATCAATGACAGTTTGAGACACATCTATACAAATAAGAAGAACAAACTTTCTTTTGGTGCAATTCTAGCTTGTAGTTTCGTGCAAAGTCACTGTTCAATTTGAAATTGTGTCAGACATGAAATGAACTGGCAGATTTTTCCATTTTTCATGTAGAGGTGTATGGTACAAATGATTATACTGGCTGGTCCGGGTGTTCTAATATCAACTTTCTGTCTCGGATCTGCTTTGAAGGTATCCTACACTTTGCTAATTAGACTATATGTTTGTGCTATATAATATTGTGATATACAACTGCAGCTCACTTTCCCTTATGGCTGGAGTTGGAAAACATCATTGTTGCTTGGGGGGCTTCTCAGCGCTACTGATCCTGTGGCTGTTGTTGCACTATTAAAAGAGCTTGGTGCAAGCAAAAAACTGAGTACAATAATTGAGGGAGAATCCTTGATGAATGATGGGTATAGATTTTAAGTGACCTAACACTATTTCTAGTCAGATAATCTCATTTCTCTACTCTTCAATATTTTGTGTAGGTAAAACCCATGGGTGGTTGCTGTTGTTGTTACTTACAATCTTGAGTAATTATGCTTTTCATATTTCCTCTTATCTGAATGTGTTTAATTTCGTCCAGGACAGCAATTGTGGTTTATCAGCTATTTTATCAAATGGTTCTTGGAAAAAGCTATGACTGGGCGGAAATAATTAAATTTCTATCTCAAGTCTCACTTGGAGCGTATGTCTCACATATTTCTTTGAGCAAAGATGGCTCGATTTCTTCTGGTTATATAACGCTTTTATTCGTCCAGTGTAGGCATTGGTCTTGCTTATGGTATAGTATCTGTCCTCTGGCTCGGGTTCATTTTCAATGACACTGTGATAGAGATCACACTAACACTTGCTGTCAGCTACGTTGCTTACTTCACTGTATGTTCAAAAAATTGGGATGCCTCATTTTTTAGGTTCATATGATTATTATTCCTAATTTCTGGTTGGTATGTCAGAATATTCATATGAATTTCGTGCTAAATTCTTACTATTGAAACCTGTCATACAAATGCTATAGTTGACTACTTTTATGTATGATCCTTTCCAAATTTATGTCTTATATATTTTTTGATGTTTTTGTGCCTGTTCGATGTATAAAATTTTCAAAAGAACCATTGCAACCTGTCAACTATAAACTATGTTTCACACGGATTATTTGAAGCATAAAGATGGTTGATGTTTTTACAGTAAACATATTTCTGAATTTATAATGCATTTCACATATCTAGAAAAAAAAATTGCATTTATTTGGGTGCAACAGGCTCAAGAGGGTGTTGAAGTGTCTGGTGTCTTGACAGTGATGACTTTAGGAATGTAAGCTGGAATGCTCAATAAGATTTGATTACACACTGGAGAATACATTTGTCTTAATATTATAATCTGTGGACAGGTTTTATGCTGCGGTTGCGAGGACAGCTTTTAAGGGTGAAAGCCAACAAAGCTTACATCATTTCTGGTATGTCTTGTGGTTGTCGCTCGCTATCACTTTGATCTAGAGCAGTCTGTTTGTTTAAATAAAGTTCCAAGTGATGAGTTGATTCATCTTTGTTGTTTTTACTCTCTCGAACAGAAAGATACAAGAATTATGTGAATTAGGGATTTTCTAAACAATACACATTGTCTATTGTCCTAAGTATGTCAATAACTAATTTAGACATTTATTGGAGTATACCTGTCAGTGATTTATGGCATGCTGGTGGAACTTGGTAGAGATATATAAGGTCCATAAAGAAAATGCGAGCTCAAAAATGTCTCCTTGAATCTACTCTTTATAAAATGTTATGTGCTCATGCTTTAGGCATCTTTTTCGCAGGGAAATGGTTGCTTATATTGCTAATACCTTAATTTTCATCTTAAGGTAAGTGCATATCCAACGCTCTTAAATTCCATTTTGTTTGGTGCCAATAATAAAAGGAAATCAGCATAAATTTTAGCACTTGTTTGGTACCATGTGCTTGATCATGAGCTACATATATTAAAACACATATTTTCTCCTATGCTTTTCAGTGGAGTCGTTATAGCTGAAGGAGTTCTTAGCGGTGAAAATATTCTTGATAATGGTAATCCTTACTTTTTGAAATACAGATATGCATTTATGTATTCATTTTTGCATGCTTAAATTTATGTACATGCTTGGTCATAATTGCACAGAGATGGATGCGCACACACACAAATATAATATATAGGGCCGATCAGATGTGGACTCTGCGAAAATACAAAGGATGGTCGATCGTTGCATTTTTGCATAATTTTCTTGTTTCCCGCATTATTTCTTTGATATTCTGCACACTTAGCTCTTTAACTTTGCTGCTTGACTTTTTAAATATTTAGTTTTTATGTCATATGTTCTGATAGATATTTTTTCAACTTGTCTACCTGTTTCCCGTATTATATTCTTATCCTTCAATATAGGTTCCCTACCATAGGAATGAAGGGAAATAAAAAATTCCCTTGGGTGGTTAACTTTTTAGTTGACTATATGTTAAGCTTTTTGATCTTTCTGTTAACTTAGGAAAAAGACAGTTCCATACTACTAATGCTTACACAGTATGACTAGTTATTTATTATTATCAACTCTTTGTAACTCTAAATGTTTTTGTTTCAGGATATTCTTGGGCCTATCTCATTCTTCTTTATGTTTATGTACAAGTTTCCCGGTTCATAGTTGTTGGAGTGTCGTTTCCCTTACTTCGGTATTTTGGCTATGGTTTGGATTGGAAAGAGGCTATAATCCTTATATGGTCAGGTCTGAGAGGGGCTGTAGCATTGTCACTCTCACTGTCAGTCAAGGCAAGCTGTCGTTAATTAAGATTTAATTTTATACAAAGGGAAAATTAACTTTACCTTGTTGGTATGGCCAAATTTCATTAGCACCCTGTGGTTAAAAATCTCTACTGTGTTGTTAGTTTCACTAATTGTTTGCTTTTAAGTTGGATGGTGCATTACAAAACGTTCTGGATGAACCAACAAGGACTTTGCAAAACCTCCATTATTGATGCTTTTGCTGAGGAAATATTTCATTCACACATCTACTCACCTGATTTGCTGTGTCAAACATTCAGTGATTGTGTAGTCTGTGCAATTCCATTAGTTTTTAGTGCATAATCTAACAAAAGGAACCAGTTTTTATAATTTTTTCCCCTTTTTTCTCTTTGAATGCTGATGATTTGTATTGCTTCTAATTTATTTTCCTTTATTCTTGTAGCGTACTAGTGACAGCTCTTCGCTTCTCAGTTCTGACACAGGATTCTTGGTATGCCTACGGAACATGAACGCACACCCATTCAGAGACATTTTTTTATATGATTATTAAAGCTGGTTTTTTTATACATCAACATAGAATCGTTTTCACCTCTGCAGTTTGTTTTCTTCACTAGTGGAATCGTCTTCTTGACACTAATTGTGAATGGTTCAACCACGCAATTTGTTTTACGCCTTCTAGATATGGACAAGCTATCAGCAGCTAAGGTGAGGATTTAACTGTCCCTCAAATTATATGCTGCATTCTCCCTGTACAGCTTTATGTCTCCCTTTCTTTGTTTTGGGATTATAATTTTTAAATAATTGCTCAATATTTATGTCATGCAGCTCTAAACCCATATGAAAGTACATTGTAATTTTCAAGCTTAGTTACAGGTGGTCTATCTTTGGGCACTTTTCCCAACACTGGGATTGGTGGATACAATCCGAAAACTCCCAAACAGATTATAGTATTGACCGCACAACAAGATCTATAGGTGGATTAGCATAGCTGTAGGTTAGTGATGTTAGGCGTTCAACATTATTGGTAAGGATCCAGTATGTCATTGACCTAAAATTGATCCTTGTATTCTCGAGTTGAGATAGTCAAGGTCCAACAATCGAGATGATGTGAACGTTTTGATTTACTGACGTAAGAGCAGTATGGTGTTTATGTGGTTCACTTGTCGGAAAGAATACATGATATTACAGTTCAGTGGCCTTCAAGCATTGTTAGGTATATCACCAACAGCCTGGGTTCCTCTAACACTCAATATATCTCCTGGATTTATATTTTATAGTATTTTATTCGAGTTTACATTAAATTTCAAGAACTTTTATTCTTTATTGGTGAGTCTGTTATACTTTGAATTCTATATATTCCACAAGAACCATATAAAGCACATTTTTTTATTAATGGCTCCATAAAGGCATTCCTGTTATGAATTTATATGTATATACTTTTGTTTTATAATAGAGGCGTGTACTGGAGTACACAAAATATGAAATGTTGAACAAAGCATTAGAGGCTTTTGGTGATCTTGGAGATGATGAGGAATTGGGACCGGCTGACTGGCCCACAGTGAAAAGATATATTGCAAGCTTAAATGATGTTGATAGCGATAGTAATCTGGATCTTACAAATTTGAAGGATATACGCGAACGTCTTTTGAATGGTAAATTTTTTAGTGTTTATATTTCAGTCCCAGTACTTATTTCTTTCTACACTTTTGTGCTATGCTTACAAGCTTAGGCATTTATATTTCGTAGATTTCTGTAAACATACATCTAAAATGCTTAAAGACACTTGTTTCCCGGAAAGAAACTTCTTGACATCATTTTGATGCATAACTTCCCATAGATCCAGCCATGGTGTGAAAATTAAAGGTTGCTATGTCTAACTGTGACCTCATTTGCTAATACAAAACCATTTCTTGTCTTAGGAGTACAAGCTGCTTACTGGAGCATGCTTGATGAGGGAAGGATTACACAATCTACTGCAAATATTTTGATGCAATCAGTAGATGAAGCAATTGACTTGGTTTCAGATGAGCCTCTGTGTGACTGGAAAGGTTTAAAAGCTCATGTTCATTTCCCGAATTACTACAAGTTCCTTCAAACAAGCATCTGCCCACAGAAGTTGGTAACCTATTTCACTGTGCAAAGGCTGGAATCTGCATGTTACATTTGTGCTTCCTTTCTTCGTGCCCATAGAATTGCAAGGCAGCAACTTCATGACTTTATAGGTGATAGTCTTCCTTACTAGTTAATACCTTTTGTGGTAATTGTTTTGGCAATTTTGAAAAGGAAATTTACTTTCTACCCTACATGCTTTTCTTCATGATATTTGCCCTTGTCACGTAGGAATGGAAATTGTTTTGGTTATTGTGGTAACCCTAAATTTTGAAAAATATATAATTATTCTACATCTGCTGATTTATTTAGGTGATAGTGAAGTCATTAATGAAAGTGAGGCAGAAGGAGAAGAAGCAAAAAATTTTCTGGAAGATGTTCGTGTCACATTTCCTCAGGTTTGTTAGTTAAGTTTCCATATGGTGTGCTATGATGATAAGTTGTGCTGGATTCTAGTTGGAGTTGTTTTATCCAAAGTCCATTGAACCTACCATACATATGGTTAAAACTTTTCTCACTGTATCCTTGCTTAGGAAGATTATTTTAGCATGAGATTGTCTTGTATGTATGAATACATTTGGAAGTTTCAGGTTTTACGTGTTGTGAAAACAAGACAAGTGACATACTCAGTTCTAAACCATTTAATTGATTATCTCCAAAACCTTGAGAAGGTTGGCCTATTGGAAGAAAAAGAGATGCTTCATCTTCATGATGCCGTCCAGGTCTGTTGGTGACTGTATGTCCTTTATAACTATTTAGTTTGTGCATCACTCTTTCATGATATTAGAATCTTTTTTTTTTTTTAATTTCCATGCAGACTGACTTGAAAAAGCTTCTAAGGAATCCCCCGTTAGTAAAGATTCCCAAAATAAATGATTTGATTAGTCTCCATCCTCTAATGGGGGCTCTTCCTTCTTCAGTTCGTGAACCACTTGAAGGTTCTACTAAGGAAACAATGAAATTGCGTGGGGTGACACTTTACAGGGAGGGCTCCAAGCCTACTGGTATTTGGCTTCTTTCCACTGGGGTAGTCAAGGTAATTGAAACTCTCATGCGAAACATTCTTTATTTCCTCAAGGACAATATCATGGATGAGAATTATTTTTGGCAGTGGATAAGTAAGAGCATAAAAAACAAGCACTCGCTGCATCCAACTTTTACTCATGGGAGTACTTTGGGACTATATGAAGTGCTAACCGGAAAGCCCTACATTTGTGACATGATCACAGATTCTGTGGTTCTCTGCTTTTGCATTGAAACTCACAAGATACTTTCAGTGCTTCGGTCAGATCCCTTAGTAGAAGACTTCCTCTGGCAGGTACTGTTTTACTAAAAATTTCATCTTGTTGCAGCTGCCAAAACTTGTAGGGCTGTATTTATTGTTATTAACTTCTAAAACAAAAGGTCAATGGAATTATTTTTGTCTTTGGCCTTTACATGTGGAACATGTATGGCAAATGTGAAATTACAATATGATGATATGAATTTTGGAAAATATTATGGATATATTATGATGTAACTGATTTTATTTAGTTCGACTTATTTTTAGGAAAGTGCCATTGCTCTTGTGAAACTTTTCCTTCCACAAATATTTGAGAAAATGGCAATGCAAGATTTGAGAGCTCTTGTTGCAGAAAGGTCAATGATGACCATTTACATAAGAGGAGAATCTTTTGAAATTCCTCACCATTCCATTGGGTTTCTATTAGAAGGTTTTGTTAAAACCCAAGGTGTCCAAGAAGAACTGATCACATCACCTGCACCTCTGCTGCCCGCACATGGTTACCAAAGCTTCCCAAATCTGGCAGCATCAGGTAATATAAACTTGTGTTTATATGTCATGTAGTGTTAGCATTAATCATCGGCATGGTTCAGACCTTGCCATAAATTGTGTAGTGTGGTTGAGTTGTATTAATCATCGGATTGCTGTTTCTTATCATCGTAGCTGGTTATGCCCAAGAGGATCCTTAACCCTTTTGTTTCTGATTGATGATAACAGGCACCAAGGGAGCCAGTTTTTCTCATCGAGGATCCAGTTATCTTGTTGAAACAAGATCAAGAGTGATTATATTCGACATTGCAGCATTTGAATCTGACAGAACTCTAATTAGAGGGCCATCCTCATTTGTATCACCTGTAGTTGATCACCCCCATAGATCTCCTAGCGGAGAACATAGTGGTTTTATGAGTTGGCCTGAACATTTCCAAAAGGCAAACCCTGAAGGGATTGACCAGCAAGCTAATAGCTTGTCAGCAAGGGCAATGCAGTTGAGCATTTATGGCAGCATGGTATGTTCAGTTTCTTTATCATGTTCTTTAGTGCTTTGGGATATAATGGTGGTTTTTTTTATTTTTTTTTATTTTTATATATGTGGGATTTTGAAACCTATACAACCTTTAAGGCTCTTTTATCTTTTTGTTGGTTCAAGCAGTTTATCTATCTTCCAAAGAACAGTTCAATCCAAAAGCTTTTAGGATAGTCATCATCCAAAACTGTTTTAATTTGCTTCCTCTCTCTTTGGAAGGCATATTTGATATTTGAAAGTCTTGTTTGCTGGCAATTTAGGTCTTCTTTCTATTGACTAACTTCTTTTTTTTTTCGGTCATAATTGACTAACTTCTTTTCTTATGTTGTTTCACAAACAAAGGAGAATCTCCGGCGGCCCACCAGAAGTTTTCCAAGAAGCGGTCGCATTAAGCCATTACACACCGTGTCATATCCAAGTGTTCCAGCATATCAGGGCCCTCCACATAATGTCTCATATCCGAGTGTTCCATCATATCATGACCGTCCGCTTGTTTCTGTCAGATCGGAAGGGGCTACAACTGTCAGAAAGAACCTTGAAGTGAGAAAATTCACTGGAAAAATGAGTCCTCCAGAACCAGGGGAGCAAAGTAGAGACCCTCATAAGAGTCGTGTGGTAGTGGAAGATTATTCCAGTGATGAATCAGGTGGTGAGGATGATGTAATAGTGAAAATTGATTCACCAAGTAGGCTCTCTTTCCGCCATGCTCCTTGAGCTTGAATTGATTATTGAACATCCCAAAAGTCGACGATTCTAATTTATTATATCATGGGAGACAACTTGGCCCAACCTCACATTCTAGCAACCGAGACTAATCATAAAGGGGCGGTTTTGGGAAGGACCAAAACTACGGAGCCAACTGGTTTCACACCGGGGGAACAACATCCGGAGCAACGACCCCAACAGTTTGGAAGATATCTTGAGAAAATATTTCTATCAAGTGATTGTAATTTCTCTCTTGTTATTCTATCAAAATCGTTTCTATTTCTGAGCATGAACAAGTAGTATAAAAATCGACTTGGGCCTTCAAAATTGTTATAATGATCTCTTTCTTTTTTCATCGAGACAAAATTATTTACGTGTCCTAACAGTTTTGCTTCTACATGAGAAAGAACTTTATCACATCGTAGACCCAAAAAAAAAAAAAAAACACTTTAACCAATCTAAGTAGCATCTTATTTCAATATTCCACCAAAATATAGCCTTCCTTCCTTCAAGCCTCATAAAGCATTCCGACCTCAATCCGCTGAGGCGGAGGCACCCCTAGAGCAGGCAGAGCCGACCTACAGTTGCTGTGCAGAACTTCATAAAATGCCAGCATAATTCTATCAAACCAGCCACAGTTATGGCCAATATAAAACCTTGTCTTTCCTCTAACATGAACTACACCTGCACTCCTTGCTTCTTCCAAATCAGATATCTCTTCTTGGATCTCTGAAGGAATGGATGGAAGACGGCCTGAGCAGTTTTGTATATGTGCCTGCAAGCTATTTGTAACTTGACTAACAAAATCATCTCCTTCAAGGTTTAGGGGATCTGCATAGCCATACTGAATAACACACCCATAAACTCCTTTGAAGCCAAGTTTTTTTACGACAATCCTCTCATGAGGAGCAACCTTAGGAACCAATAGGTATTGAAGAGTAGTGAACATAGTGACCTGGTGAAGGGATTTCATGTTTTTAATGTAGTGTCCAAGAGTCGGAGTGAGGCCATCTTGAATGTTGGTGTAAAAGAAGCACAATCCAGGAACCCTTTGAACACTGGGGTCAGATAATAGCACACCAAGTCTGTCTAAGGTTATCTTATGAGTCAACTCATATTCTAATTTTCTCTGTCTCCCATAAAACCAACCAAACATAATGAAGGCAAGGATAAAGGATATGGCAAAAGGAATCCATCCACCTTCAGGGATCTTAGTGAAGACTGCACTCACGTAAACACCTTCCATGACAAAGAATACACAGAAGTAAAGAGCAACCAGCATAGGTGGTGTTCTCCATATTATGATCATTACCAGTGTCAGTAATATTGTGGTGATGAGCATGACTAGACTGACAACAACACCTGAAACAAGGTTGTCGCAATAATCAGAAAATGAAAAAAATACGTCCGTAACATGTTGACCAAAATGTTAATAAATTGGTAAACATAATCTGTGACTCTTGAAGGCAAATCAATATCAATATGCACGGTTTCAAGTTTAACACACCAAATGCATTGCCAATGTCTTTTCCATCCCCAAAAATAAGTATGACAACAACACAGAGAATCATGAGGATGTAGTTGACTTCAGGGGAGTAAACCTCTCCTTCTTTGCTATTGGATGTGTGCACAACCTTCACCCGAGGGAAATAATCAAGTACTACAGATTGCTTGATGACAGAAAACGTGGCTGATATTAGAGATTGGCTTGCAACTGTTGCAGCCAATGTGGCTATGATAAAGATAGGCCAGTAGATCGATTTTGGTATAAACTTAAAGAATCCATCATCATGATCATTTGGATTCCTGATCAGGTATGCTGTCTGCCCCGCATATGTCAGAACCAGAGATGGATAGATTGTAAACAAGAAAGCTATCTGTTGAGGAAAACATATCAGAAAGGCTAGTTAAAACAAGAAAAAAAAATATGGGAACCTTAAAGACAGAGAGATGGTATTGGAGGTAAACCTGAATGGAGCTTCGGTTGAAATGGCCAAGATCTGCAAACAATGCTTCGGAGCCTGAATAAAACAGGGAACACGGATTAAATAATTATTTCCAAACTACGAGGTACAGAAAATACTATTTTCATTATTAATTTCACCATGCTATGAATTCAATTAGTCCCGTTTCATTTTGTGTGGCTGGACTTGAGACTTCCAAAAATCTAAGAGCATATGATTCAAACGTAATCAAGTCTATTATTCATACTAAATAATCATGATATCAACATGATACTCACCTGTGATGCAAAGGACAGTGCCACCAAGCAACAGCCAGCCTTCCCTTCCATTTCTCCAAAAGAAACGGAAGATATAGTGTGGTGATATAGCCTTAAATATGCTTGGATAATGATGTATGATGCTATAAATTCCTACAAGTGGGGTACACAACGTCCATGCACCCATTATGGGGGAAAAAAGGAAGCTCACTCGAGATGTACCAAACTTTTGTAACAAGAACAGAATGATAAGGACTACTGCAGAAAGCGCTTCCACCACAGCTGCAAAATATAAACCAGAATGACAAGGACATTCAAATATGATTTAATAACTGAACGCAGAAGACCACAATAACCTGATACCACTAAAACAATTCTACTCCAATTTCCGGAACAGAAAACTGACCTACCTGGCTTCCTGGGAAATTTCACAAGTCCCACTATCACATGGCTTAATTTATTTCCCTTCACCTCCATAATTGTCACTTCTATCTGTTTGTTCTTATCCTACCTGGTTTAACATTCCCAGCACAAACATGTATCGCATAACAACTATTGTTTCTCTTCCATGGTTTTATGATTGAATTTGAATAATATCTTTTGCTAAGATGAATTTATATATAAGCTCTTTAAAAAAAAAAAAAGGGCATCTGAATAAAGGTTCTTTTGATTGCATTTTATCCTAATTTACTGGAAGGACCAACAGTATTGAAAGCTCATTGTCATAGTTCAAACTTCCAATCATGCACATCAATACTTACAGGAACTCAGAGATGGAAAAGGAGCCCTTATTCCATCCATTGCTGACAAAACTGGAGATAAAAATTACAGAAGTTAAAAGAAATTTTTTAAAAATGCCTTTCCAAAATAAAAGAAAAACAGAACGCACAGTGAAATACCAGAGATTGCAGGTGTAAGAATACCATCTCCAATAACCATGCACGTGCCTAGCATAGCAATAAAAAGCAACACCCTTCTAGCAAAGACACTTTTTCTGAAAAACTTTGCAAGCCTACTCTGTTTTTCTGTGCCCTCATCCAAGAGAGAGGGTGAAAGACTTGAACTTGAATTTGTAGGCCTTGAAGTAAGCACGCCAATGTTCATATTCCTGCAAAGTGATGAATACAGGGCAAAAGTTCCACCTGCAAACAATTAATATCGCACAAGTCAAATTTCCAGGGATTAGTGAACTTGGATAAGCATATGCTTCGACGTACTACCATGGTTTCACAATTTTGCTATCTTTGAAATCATGCCTATTTACATGCTGATCACATCTCCACCAGATAGACAAACAAGAGGTTTTTCAATTGACAAACATGTAGCCATTTTCCATGCTGCAAAATCCCAATGGTTGGAAATAAAGCAAAATGACAACGGTCTTTTAAAGCATAACTCCAGTATGAACATCTTAAAGATGACATGTCTAACTTTTAGGAATAAACTCAAGATGTCTCCTTCTATCCATGAATCATGGCTTTGCAATGCTGATTTTACAACTTTCTGCATATGCATATGTGAAGTTATGAACTACAATTTTCAGCTCCCAAAGTTTCCAGTTACCTATCCCATCCCAAATGTAAGTAATGCATGCAAAATGAAAGAACAAAACGAACTAGAGTAACCACATCCATTCACACTAGTCATTATAAAAAATAAAGAATTTAAAAATTAAAAATCTGTACGAGGAACCAACCACTCGATGTGAAGAAAAAATAAATACATTGAAGACAAGACATAATAAACTTAAGGACGAATGATTTGAAAATAAAAATGTGAGCCTGTATGTACCTTCGCCCTGATCGTCGGCTTTGAGAGCAATGCTGGCATACTTGACAACCCCAATGAGACTGAGAGTCCAGAACATAATGCTGTAGATGCCCAAATAGTCATCTTCTGTTGGAGACTTGAGGTGCATCGAAGGGTATACATAGAGTGGGGATGTGACAAGCCCTCCAAAGACTACTCCCAGTGTCTTGTATGCAAGTATCAGAGTCTGCCACCTACCCTTCCCCTGAATCAGAGAAGTTATTTACAAGAAGAACCATGCTTCACATCATTCAAATATACAACCAATACTGGTGAAAGTAATTAACAGGAAAGCAGAAAACATGTTCAACTTAGCTAAAATTTAATCCTGACTAATTGAGTTGGTTCAATGGGTTCTTGTTTGTCATAATTGAAACACCAAGCAATCTTTCAAGTAATTGAAGTACAGCATTTTAGCAGAGGAGTGGAGTAGCATGTTCTGATCAAGCTACAATTGAATTGGATGTATTTGATAGCATGGTGTAAGTTGTAACCGTGTAAGAATAGGAGTTCAATTTTCCTGTGCCCAATTTCCATGTGCCTTTCCTGTTTCTTTCTTAATATTTCGCCACCTATCCCATACTTAACAGAGAGATCACGAAGGTTAACTCGAATTGATATTGAATAATAAAACAAATATTGAAAAGAAAACTTTGTTTTTAATGTATTCTTCATCTTCTTCCTCTGGCTTTCTAACCATCCAATGAGAAAAACCATCGATCAAAGTTCAAACCCCTCCCAATCCTTTCAGAAGTTGAAACAATAATAAAGCCCAAATTGGCACTCTTCCACCGTCTTGATCCCTCGCCATATCGATGTCTTCCCCTCCACCTTCAGGGGATTGTAGCCTACGCATCTGGTTCAAGGGTTAATCTAGCACTTTTACCCTTTGATCTCTCTGGTTTTGGCTTGAAGTCAAACAAACACACAAACGCAAACAAAACAACTCTCTCCCTCCCTCTCAATCCCTAAACTAATTTCCAAAATAAATTAGTAATTCTTATAGTTGCTGAAGAAACGCATAACATATTCTTCAAAGATCAATCCAAAAAATATTAATCAATTCTGTTATGTTCCTCGTGTTTCTCGATAACAAAACAAGTCAAAGATAATTAGAATTTGGGAGAAAGGGAAGAAAAGTAACAGACCTAATTTTCAAGGAAATTGTTAATGTGAATGAAGACCCAAACAAGATCGATAAGCCCGTGAAATTGCAGAGAGTTTTTGTTATTTTATTTATTTTATAAAATCTTTATTTTCATCTTTAATATTTGTTGTTTTGAAATTTGAACAATTAGTTAACGTGTGTTATCTCTAGGTTTAGTATGGGGACAGGTGGCGAAATATTAAGAAAGAAACAGGAAGGCACAGGAAATTGGGCACAGGAAAATTGAACTCAGAGAGAGAGAGAGAGAGAGAGAGAGAGAGAGAGCTGCAAGCGATTGGTGTGAGTGAGGACATGATATGCCGTATGTAAATAAAGTAAAACCTTATTATCGTTGTCTGTATCTGGACTAATAATACAGCCGTTCACATTGCGAGAGTGATTGAGACGACCATTGGTGGCAGAATCGACGACGACAAAAACCTCAGACTCAGTCACCGGCGGCGAGTCTGGTTGCGTTGGATGATCCATTAAAACAACACCACTAACACAAGTCGAGGAAAACAACAACAACAACAAAAAGAGACGTCTCTTGTTGAGTCTAAACCTCTGAGCCTCTGAGCCTCTAAGCCTCTTCTTGAGTCTTAACTTCGAGTCGGAGAGAAAAGTCGAAGAAGAAGGCCTTCCCTTCCCTTCCCTTCCCGTCCCTCTTCCCCTTATTTAATCTGTAAATTTTCAATTCAATTGTGATTTTGCAGAGTGAGTCGTCGTGTGTTCCAAAATCTAAAGTTTTATAGGTCTCCACGTGACTTCCACAGTTCCAAGTTCCAACGAGTGCGGACACACTACTATCGACTGGGTGGGTCCCACTCATATCGATGTTTTTGGGGTCCAACTATGCATTTGTATGTATCCATTCGTTCCACTGGATTGGACGTTTTCTTTTCTTTTATCTTTTTCTTTTCCCTTCACATAATAATAATAATAATAATAATAGTAATATATTATTTGTTGTAAAGAATGTGTTGGATTCCACATAAAGAAAATAAGGAAAATAATGATAAAGTTTGTCTGCCAACACCCATGTGAAGTCAAAGACTTTTGAGTGAGCAGCCATAGAATTCTGCCTATAAATAAGGCTTCCCCCTTCCTTTGCTTTTAGAACCAACCATTAGAGAAGAAAATGAGAGCCCAGATAGGAGAGGAAGGAAGAAAGAAAGAAGAGTGAGATGAAAGAAAAGAGAGTTGAGAGAAAAATTAGTGAGCCACAAAGATTGTAAATACTAAAGTTGTAACCTTATTATTTTACATAGTGGAAAAGTTATTGCTACTACTCTCTTAGGACGTAGGCATGGCCAAACCTTATTAAATATTGTGTTTTATTTCATTTACTTTACGTGCAGTTAAATATTCCTTAATATACCGTTTATTTTACAACATTATTATTATTATTATTATGCAATTTCCCTAACTAATGCCCCGTCACATCGATTGACCAAAACAACCTTAAATTTGATTGATTGATTGCATTAAGTAATCAAAGAAGAAGAAGAACAAAAACAAACAAAAGAGATGCTCTGCTGATTACAAAAATTCCACTAATAATAATAAATCGTGAGGGAGGAGATACTTGTATAGTCAATTATATACATGGACTTAATAAGAATTCCATTCAAAAAAGGCTAATCCATCTAATTAACAGTTGATCATAGAATTAGCTATGCCATCGTCAATCTTTCTTTTTTTTTTGGGTTTTTTTTTTTTTTTTTTTTGGTTTTTTTTTTTTTTTGGTTTTTTTTTTTTTTTGGTTTTTTTTTTTTTTTGGTTTTTTTTTTTTTTTGGTTTTTTTTTTTTTTTGGTTTTTTTTTTTTTTTGGTTTTTTTTTTTTTTTGGTTTTTTTTTTTTTTTGGTTTTTTTTTTTTTTTGGTTTTTTTTTTTTTTTGGTTTTTTTTTTTTTTTGGTTTTTTTTTTTTTTTGGTTTTTTTTTTTTTTTGGTTTTTTTTTTTTTTTTTTTGCGAACATCGTCAATGAAGTTCAAGTAATGTTGGTCAAAGCACACGTGTGGAGGTTGCTCCTTTTGTTCTTCTTTTCCTTAAAGCCATGCCCAAATCACACGTTGAAGTTGAACTATTCACCCTTCCAATTTTGAGGTCAGAATGAGTCATCCATGATAAGGAGTTTGGCCTTCACATTCTATATGATACTCCTTTTTATCTCATTATTTTATTTTATGATAGAAAGAAACAGTTTGTTTAGGCTTAAGAGTTGTAAGAATTTTCAGACCCCGAAAAGAAAGGAGTTGTTTTAGCTGGGTCCTAATTTACAATAATAAATAAAGGAGTTGTTTTAACTTAACCCTAATGCATCTATCCAGCAAACGAGCATTGAGCGAACGAGGGTCTTTTGATTGCTCTAAATCTTTGATAGGTAAAGATCACTAACTGGGAATAATTATTGAATATCACACGACATTAAAATACGCAAACCTAGAAGTAAATCTAGATACGTAACTAAACTAGTGAAATCCTCCAACTCAAATAAGAGATCAAAGTCTAAAATAAAATAAAAAGGCCTAACTTTTGTTTTTTGACAAAACGACAAGAGTATTTTATTGATGAGAGGGAAGAACATCTCCTAACTTAAATAAGTAATTATGCATTGTAAAGAGTAAAAACAACTAATTATTCAAGTAGACCAATCATCATCTAGCACATATGCCAAATTAGGGCAAGTATTGTTACGGAAACGTCATATATGAAACGAATATATGTACTGGTTCGGTTTTAAAGCCTATGTTCAATGTCGAAGATGGCGACAAAATTCCACTAATAACAAAAGAGATTGCAAAAGAAATTGTGCAAGCTCTCACAAACTCAAATCTCTCACACATATGAGTCAATAACAATATTCAAATTTTTACTCACAAGCAAATATTAAAAAAGAACAAATACAAATGTGTAAAACAACTCTCGAGAAAAAGAGCAAACAGTAACCAATTAAAAATAAATAAAAGAGAGAACCTTACAAAACTCAACAAAGTTACTAGCACACTCCTAATACAAAAAGAGAGAGTTTCTCTCTTACAAATGGTGCCATAGTAAAAAAAACCCAACCAAACATATGGCAAACAAGCCAAAAGAAAAGAAAACTTGTTATAAACCTAGAGAAATTGTGGAGAGAATTTAGAGACAGAGAAAGGAATGATGAACCCTTTTATAGGCAAAGCCTTGGCTAATAACCAAAGAAGGAAGGCTTCAAGAAGGTGTAAGGAAATTTCCTTCTAACATGTGAGCTCCACTTTTAAATTTTTACAACACTCCCCTTTGGAGACCACAATCTATGGAATATGCCTCGTTAAAAACATGGACAGTAAAACTCAGTGGGATAAAAACTAATTGAAGGGAAAAAGAGTGCATAACCATGTGTAACATAAAATTCTGTGTATAGAACACTAACACGCGTTCAACACTGCCTCGTTAAAACCTTGTCAGGAAAAACCCAGTGGGACAAAAATCTGGATGAAGGAAAAAGAGTACAGTGTGTGAAGATCTTTATTGATGGCACGCTCCCCCTGATGTTTGTAAAATACCCTTAAGCCATACTGTTGATCATCTTTCTGAATGTCATAGTTGGCATTGCTTATGTGAGTCAATCTTGTAATATTGTTGGATGCTCCCCCTGAAGAATTACTTCCCTTGATGTATTCATACTTGATAAGTCCATAAATATACTCATTTATGTACTATCTACAAACTTGCGAAAGCGAGCTCTACGTATTTTTCCCACTCAAATCCCAAAAATCCTTACGGATCGAATAGTGACTAAAGTGACCCTACCCCAAAGGCAAAATTGAAATTTCACATTTAAATAAATTGAATAAACGGTTAAAATTGGGTCGGGGTATAACATTAGAGCAATGTCTTTTTTCTTGACTGCCCTACAGTCCCTTGAAATCACAGGAGGCATGATTAAGGATAGTCTCGCCTCTCAAGTATATTGAGCGCTCATTGATAGGAAAACCAAGTTGATATTGCATCATTAGATAAGGAGAAAACTGGGTGTATTCTGCAAAGAAATTTCATTAGTAACAGATTTATACACAAATTAGAGGAATAATTTGATCCGGTGAATCTCAAATTAACTACATAAACTTTTGAGGTTCTCGAGACACTTTTGAAAAAATGACACCATGAAATCCGTAAGGATAATATTCGATTGACAATAATTGTCCTTATGACCTCTGAATAGCCGACATAGTATAATGGAGGCTGTTGTTAATAATATGTTAACTCGCAATTGTACGGGGCAATTAGTAGTATAGCAAGACAAGTACGAGGTCGTACCCACGAAGACTGAGAAGTTCAAATTAGTTATGTACTTTAGATTACCAAATTCAAGAAGTTAGGAAGTTAAATCTAAAACAGAATTTAAAGCAAGAGTGAGTTTGAAAACAAATGCAGCAAGATTAAAATGAACTTTGAAGTGAGAATGCTTGTGATTATAGAAAGAAATGAACAAACTGAAATTGCAACGGAAAGCAAGTAAACAAAAGTAACAAAGGGTGGTTTTGAAAGTTAAAACACAGGTTTGGAGACTAGGGCATTCGATTCACCATAACAATTCAATTCTGGGTTATAAAGATTCAAGTAACAAGTCTAATTCAGATTCAAAGATTGATTCTAGCTAAAGTATGATTAGGCCATGGTGTTTGGTCCTAACCTTGTGTTCCTAATTCCCTAATTTGATCATTTGTTGTCTAACCTAAAATTAAGCATTAAGAACCCATTAAGCATAGAAGAACATTTTAAACAACCAAGCATGTATCTAATCCCTGTTGTCGAATGTCCATACATACTCTTCCTATTCATAGTTCAATTCGAATTAAAGCATGGTGAATACTCTTAATTCAAACCAAGATAGTTAACAAACAAGTTCTAATGGTGATCAATCATTCAAACAAGCATGTTAACTTATAAGCACAATGAATAAGAACATGAATCATGAATCAAACTTGAAACTCCAAACCTATAAACCCAGAATATTCATGTTAGGTTACATCAAAGCCCTAGTTATGGATTTAGCTACTCATAAAGGAAAAGAGACTTGAACAGAAATGAGAAAACATAATAAATACAATAAGAGTAGAAAAACCCTTTTTCTGAAGTTCCTGTGGTGTCCAAGGCTTCTCCAAGTGCTTCTCCACTTCTAATGCTTCTCCAAGAGCTTCCCCACTTCTCGAAAGATGTATGAAGGATATGGAGGTGATTTGCGATGAGTTTGAGTGAGTGGTGATGGCTAAGGAAGATAAAATTCGTAGGAAAATGGAAGAGAAGAAAGCTGGAGTTGTTTTGGTGATTGTTGGAGTGTTTGGGATTGTGAGAATGTTTGAGGATGGTTGGAGTGAATTGTGGGGCTGTGAATCCCAGGATTTGTTGTGTCTTGAATGTGGAATGGATGTGGTATCTATAGGGAGAGGGGAGTGATAAATCTGAATTCAATATGGCTAATACATACAACACTTGCATTATAAAAGATGAATTGGTTGATGCACTTAACTAATGCATACAACACTTGCATTATAAAATCTGAACTGGTTGATGCACTTCACCAATA